>JASVER010000021.1:8908274-9211030 GCA_030449065.1 Oceanodroma leucorhoa
AGCAGGGGGGTTGGACCAGATGACCTCCAGAGGTCCCTTCCAACATCAATCATTCTGAGATTCTGTGAAGAGATGAGTAAAGAACAGAAAAATGTTTTGAATGTACATACAAATAATTTTTTGGTGTGTAAAACAACCTGGAAAAAAGTCTAAGATGAGGTCTCTTGAACATGAAACAGATAAAGAAGTTTGTTCTCATTGCCTGCTTAGAAGTTTGTATCACCTCATTAATACTGAATGAAAAGAAGATAAATATCCTCCGTGAAAGGCTCTGAGATTGAAAACAAGCAGTTTGTTTCATGTGATGGAAAAGGAGTGAGGTGAGGGATCAGAGAAGAAAGATGACATATCAATAACTCCCAGTTAAGGAAAGGTGGAGGAAAATTCAGGATGTGTAGTAGCAAGGTAAGGTTGCGTAGGTTAAGATCTGAGACAAAAGATACAAGATGATAAGAGCCCAAATGAGATCTGCCCTTCTGTGGATGGATAGAAAAGGTAATTCCCAATAATATATTAGCTGGACTAAGGTGGGATGGCTAATGACATAACAGTCTTTCCCAATAACATGGAAACTTTGAAAACTATGAAACTTTGCAGCTTATCTCTAGTTCTTCAAAGGGAGATGAAGAGAAGAAGCCACACTGAGCAGAGTGAGAATTCAGAGTGGACAGCTCTGTATGCCACCTGCACAGGGGTGGCAGCTGGAAAATAAGACTATGCAGAGTTAAGATGTAGAAGGGGAAACATGAGGTAAGTGGTGATGTGAGTCATTCTGACACACCATTAATTATGTTTCCAACCCTGGAATGAGATTGTGTCAGTCCAGTATGTTTGTCAAGGTGGAAAGTGCTAGCACAAGCCTGTGTGTGTGTTAGAGAGGCTTCCAACRGGAATTAGGTGAGACTGAAGTGATTCCTTATGGCTGAGTTACACTTCATCCTCTCCTGGTAAGAGAAACAGTATTGGACAAATGTTCACTGAGTGTGATATAAAGCTTGGGATCCACCTCACTTTTAGCCATCAGAAAATGAAGGAGCAGGTTCCTCTCTAGGGAGAAGCTGGTACTTCCAGGGAATGGTTTGTGTCCCTTCTTTTGGACAGTGTGCATTACCATCTGACCATGTTGATCTTTATCTATTGTCAACAAAGGGAACCCACACAACTTTTGTACACCTGGGCACTGATTTTAAATTCCCACACATCATTAGTTTGCCATTTAAGCTAGGAAACTCTTTACCATTGGGTAGCTGAGATATCCACGTAAGGCTGCCAGATATGACAGAGAGACAGGACAAGGAGACCCCATATTTCTGGCATAGCTACTGGAGGCCAGGCAAGAGACTGCAATGCGTAAAATGGTGCCAGATACTTATGTTTAGGCAGAAGAATTGCACCATGTACCGGTCTGCTGACTGACTGCCCAGAGTCCACTGACTGTGCTGTCTGAATTCATTGGGCAATATGAAGTTTCCATGCAGTTTTTTCCTGATATAAGCCTGCTAATCCACCAGCATTTTTCGACCCCCACCTCCACTTAAACTGGGATTACCTCACAGTGACTGATGTGGAGGGGCTATTTGTTTTATTTTATAATAATATTGCAATGATAGTTGTGTTTAATATTTTGCTTCACTCCTAACCTACAGAGATCATAAGTGTGGGAAGTAGTCCTAAAGCACAGGCTTGTGCTTGTAGTCCTAAAGCACAGGCTTGTAGTCCTAAAGCAAGTCTTGCACAGGCTTCATGTCCTTTAACACATACACAACTGTAAGGAAGCATGAGGCATATCAGAGAAGTTTTCAAGCCAGAATCAAAGACAGTGTTAGAAATCTTTTGGTTTTCTCCTTTTCAACTCTGTAAACTGGATATACAAGTGCTCTTGGGTAAGACTTTCCCGTCCGCTACTGATGGGAAACATATGTGCAGAAAATACACTGGAGCAACAGTTCAAGAACATGTTATTCTAGGAGAAACATGATTTATGTGATCCTGCCAAAGATATCAAGACTTTAGGTAATTGGCAGTGTATATGCTCTCTGGGCAATTCAGTACCCACCACTRTGCAAGCAAAAGTTCCTATACGTATAAAAGACCTTTATCATTTAGGACGCTGCGTTATGTGTTATTCTCCTCTTCTTTCATAGATTTTATGGTTAGAGGAGCCACTCCAAGCATTTATCCTGGAAAAGTCAATGCAAATGAACGTTTAGATGATCAACAGTTTCAGCTGAGCCTCAGCTACATTGTGAGACCCTGAGCMCCCACCTCTCAAGCGCCCTGATTCCTGTCCTTACCATGAGTGAAACCCATAATACCAGAATTACTGGARAGTTTTGGAGTATTGCTGAGCACATGGAAGGACAGGAGTGTGAGCCTTGAACCCCAGCCATTCCTCACCCACCCTCCAGAACATGTGGACACAGTTCAGTGAGCCGGAGAAGTAATTTCACTAGTTGCTTGTTCTGCAAGCTTGATTTGTAACTACAGCTTTTGGCATAAAGATTCATAAAGAAAATTGTAGAAACTTCTGTGTGAGTGAAAGTGTTTCTCTTCATGTTGATGATCTTGAAAGAACCAAAGAGTCCAGGTATCCATGAACTGCTGGCCACCTTGCAAAGAGTATGGAAGGATGATGTGGAGTTTTTTGGATTTTCCCAATACCGCTGCAGATTGCACATCAGTGCAAAAGAGTCAAGAGACAAGGGGAGACTATGGAACATACAAACCTTAGGAACTCGAGAGTTGSAAAGACCAAAGTGTATCTTCAAAACCTGAAGCAATAAATAAAACATTTGAAGAGAACAGTCTGCAAGAACCTGCCACAGGAAAAGTTACAGACAGGGATACAAAGGAGAGAACTGAGAAACTGTTTAGCTTAAACTCAGTAGATATCAGACAGAACTAAAAAGACCTCCCGAACTGGGTAGGAAAGACAGATTATCCTCRTTCTAAAATAATAAACATTATTTATTAAAAAATGGAAAGACGAGACAGAATGTTGTTCAATGTGCCAATAGCAGTACAGTTATCTGTTCCYCTGATAAGAAAATGAAGGACCCTGCACTAAAAAAAAAAACAAGATCATGTGGTCAGCAGAAAAGACCCTTCTGGAAGTGATTTATCATATCAACCAATGACTTTACATCATCCAGTTTTCCAGGATCTTTCAAGTTCTCAGGGCTTCAGGAAAGCACCTGAGAGAAAAAGCTAAAGATCAKCTTGGTCCAATGATATCTAATGCTTAGGAACCACCCCATGAGAATATAATATCAGTTTTCTGGTATCACAACAAAGGTAGATTATTAGTAAATGATCAATAGGACRGGAATGAATAAATATTCACAGTCCAATCAAAGTTGTTTTAATAAAATCAAACAGGGTAAAATGTCTGGGAGACAAGACTGCAGGTTCTGTGTATGGGAGGGGAGAAATTTATCTGGAAAGTGGCAAAAGAAGCATCAACAACTGTGTCAGCATGAACTATTACAAAAAAAAAAAAATACCAGTGCAACTTTTAGATGTACATGGAGAACCTTCAGTAGAAGATGGAAAGTGGCTTGCCTCTATAAATGACATGGTTTAAAACACTTGTTAAATGATGTCTCCAGCTCTGGAGTACGTATTTCAGAAAAGACACTTAACAATAGAGAGAGTTCAAAGGAGAACTGCAAATACAATCCAAGGCTGGAAAACAAATCTTTCACTATGAAGCCTAAGAAGCTTAATTTTTCCAGCTTGTTGCAAGGAAGTCTAAGGCACAATGCCATCTGATAAAAACAACTTCTTGTTCGCAGCCTTAAGCTGTCCCAATGGCTCTACTTGGAATTATCATCCCCATCTCTTTGAGAAGGCTGGAGAAATCTTGTAGCAGGCTTCATATGTGGCTTTCTGGTAGATGAAAACAGAAAATTAAAATAAACACTAGCATGTTAACACCTTGAAGTATTTGAGTTCAACTATGTTTTGGAATAGGATGAGGCACCAGAAATTTCTATCCAAACCTTACATCTTATCGGATGTTCAGGCTGTCCAGATGGCAGGAGATATTCTAGAGATAACCATCTATTTTACTTCTTTCTGTGTCCACAATACATCCCTAACGTCCCTTGCTTTTTAGGAATAGAAGACATCAAATGTAAACAAAATAATGCAAACTGCCAGTCCTTTAGAAAACTTAGCATCTGAAATATTATTGAAGAACGTGCATTTAATTGGTGTGAAATTGTTCAATTTGCTTGTTTACTGCCCATCTCAGTCCCATTTCTGGCTCCTCACATTGCACAGAGAGAGAGGAAGAAAGAGTGAGGGCTACATTTGGTATAACTATTATTTTAGATAACTTGAATCACAGTCTGTGTCAGTCCCAGTCCCTGTCATGGTCTGTCAGCTGGGCAAGGGGGAACTGCTCCTTTCAGACATTGCAATTCATTGTCCATAAAAGCCAAAATTATTATAACAATTTGATGACCTCTACGTGATTACAGAATGATGGAGACCCAAGCCATGGTTGGTCTTATATCTATATAGCAGTAAAAGGACTGTAGTCTGGAAGGCGTGCTTGGTATTCAGAGAGGGCCCTTGGCTCTTGATTTTGGGAGCAGCTATTTAGCAAGTTCTGCTGAGCTTCAGCTAATGTTTGCATCCCAGACAATTTGTGCAGCAACATTGCCGGCCAAAACTGCCTGAATATGCAAGCAACAAAGTCCAGCTGTTCCTTTTTTATCTCCGTTGAGGTTCCCTCACTCAGATAAACTGACATTTTTCCCTCCACCATATTCAACCCTAGCATAATTCTAATATGAAACATACACAGTTGAGCCAAACTTTGCAATGATCATTTGCTTGATTATTAGCTTCCCTTCCTAGCCCTTCACTTGTCTGGATCTATGGTGGTGGGTAACCAAAGAAAACAGGATCACACCCTAATCCAGATTTGCAGCTGCTTTGCTAATAGAAATACCACTGCTCTGTGGCAGTGGCAACTGTCCCTGACTTTTAAGGAGTCCAGCTGTGCCTTAAGAAGCTTTGGAGGCTTCAAATTCCAGAACAGTCAATATAAGAAGCCTCCATAGCTATTATTTACATTCATGCTGTTGACCCACTAGTCCAAGCTACGTGCTTAATCAAACCTGCCAAATTCTATCATTTGTGTCATCTTTCAGAACACAGAARATCATCCAGTCTCAATCTTCTTTTCCTCCCACCATTGATCCAGTCATTATGAGAAAGTGAATTAATTTCTGGGGCAAACTTAATTTATGGAACTGTTTGCTCGCCTGTGTTGCAGATGACCAGCTGAGYAGAGACACATCCTTCCAGGACACACATCTTTCTCAGCGCAAATTCTGAAATCCCTGGTCGTTATACRTATTTCCATCCCAGATGGCTCCTTCTTCCACAGGTTGGAGCAGATTAGGGGGTAAGGGGCTAAAMGTTTGCCTCGGAAATCCCTTGGAAGCTGAGTCAAACCCTGAGTAGTTCTGCTGGATGATACCAGATTAGGGGGCTTCTCCCCTTTCTTTCAGRCCAACCAAAGGGATTCAGAAGGAAATTCCTATCATCTCCCTTCCTGCCCAGCAAAGGCAAAAAGGAGATGCAGAGCCACTACATGCGAAGAAAGTCAACCTCCATCCAATTCCATGATGGTCTGATCCAACTCTCATGCAAGTCAACTGTTCCTGGCTTACTTCGATGGGAGATGAATGTTGACACAGTCTTCTCCCTTTTCTCCTTGTCCTGGAGCCAGTGGATACACTATCCCACATTATGGCAGAAATCTTGTTGGAGTGAGACTTGTTGTGTGAGGGAAAGGACTGCTATTTGAAATGAACAAGTCAGCTGTCTGATTTTTCCTGTTTCTTCCTTGTTCAGAAAGTCTTAGCCGTTAAATGTCATCCTTCCTCCCATTTTTTCACCCTCCCTGAAGACACACAAGTCTTCCTGCCRTGTAAGCCACGTGACAAAGTGGGAATGCAGAGCAGGGATGAATCTCTAAAGCCTACAAACTCCTGCAATTCACTCAAAAGCAGCTCATTTAAGCCACTSTCCCTATTAACAGGTATTCAGATTTTAAATTTATATGCCTACTGCTGACTTGATTTTACTTAGGTTTTGCCTTACAAGCCTTATTTCTCAGAATCTCTTCTTTCCTTTAAAGCAATCTTGTGGCATATGGCAATTTTTTTGTTTTTCTTTTTAATTCTAAATTAATTTTAATTAATGCTTAATTAATTTTAATTAATGCTCAATTAATTTTAATTCTAATTTAATTTTAATTTAACAGATCAATGCAATACTTACGTGGCTATATGCTGTAATTGGCTGTACAGTAATGAGCACATACAAAGACATACACATACCACATATCACTCACAAGTATTCTGATAGTCAAACAGGAAGAAAAAGCTTGGAAAACTGCGTGATATAAAAACACACACACGCTTTCACAGCAGAATATAAATACTTAGTCCGGAATTACTGAGAGCTCTGCAAACCCTGGTGGGGGGTATAATTATCCCAGCCTTCAGTGAATGAAGGGAAYGAATGCACAAACTAAGGGTGTGGCCCAGCTCTCTTGATGCCACATTAGCCATAGTGGGTTTCTCTCTGGCTGTCTTTTACCATCCGCTAAAGGAAAGTTTCTTCCCAGCTAGCTGAGACACACCACCACACGAAGTGCACATTCAGAACCTATTTCTGTCCAAGCCAAAGGGTTTATTTTAAGTCACTGCTTTGTGAGCACGTTTGAGTCTCCTCTGAACACAGACCTGACCCCAATTTACCTGTGGGATGGGGACTGTCYGGTGCAGGGATGGCACTAGATACAGTCATGTTTTAAACCACTACAACAAGCTCTACAAAAGCTCATTTTATGCCAGGATCACTGTTTTATGTCCTGATGCAACATCAATGAATCARTGTGAACGCACTCAGTGTCAAACAGTGAGGTGGTAGCATGCCCTTACAGAGTACAAATCTGCATGCACTTAACACTTGAGTCTTATTTCCTTGTTATTAACATCAGGAAGAGATGGAAAATTAGGAGGGATTATGATAGGGACCATTCGTTACTGGTGAGATGAGAGTGGAATCACACAACCACAAACCTGAGAGATGACTTTGGGAAAGGCCAAAACTTTTAATGCTTCCTAGATCTCAGCTTTGCTTAGAATCATAGAATCATAGACTCATAGAATCMTTAAGGTTGGAAAGRACCTCTAAGATCATCAAGTCCAACCRTCAACCCAACACCACCATGCCCACTAAACCATGTCCCAAAGTGMCAYATCTACAYRYYTTTTRAAYACCTCCAGKGATGGTGACTCCACCACTTCCCTGGGCAGCCTGTTCCAATGCYTGACAACCCTTTCGGTGAAGAAATTTTTCCTMATRTCCAATCTAAACCTCCCCTGGCGCAACYTGARGCMRTTTCCTCTYRTCCYATCRCTTGTTACTTGGGAGAAGAGACCAACACMCRCCTYRCTACARCCTCCTTTCAGGTAGTTGTAGAGAGCGATAAGGTCTCCYCTCAGCCTCCTCTTCKCCAGRCTAAACAACCCCAGMTCCCTCAGCYGCTCCTYRTAAGACYTGTKCTCCAGACCCTTCACCAGCCTCRTYGCCCTTCTCTGGACACRCTCCAGCACCTCAATGTCCTTCTTGKAGTGAGGGGCCCAAAACTGAACACAGTATTCGAGGTGCGGCCTCACCAGTGCCGAGTACAGGGGCACGATCACCTCCCTGCTCCTGCTGGTCACACTATTCCTGACACATGCCAGGATGCCGTTGGCCTTCTTGGCCACCTGGGCACACTGCCGGCTCATGTTCAGCCGGCCGTCGACCAGCACCCCCAGGTCCTTTTCCACCAGGCAGCTTTCTAGCCACTCTTCCCCAAGCCTGTAGCGTTGCCTGGGGTTGTTGTGACCCAAGTGCAGGACCCGGCACTTGGCCTTGTTGACCCTCATACAATTGGCCTTGGCCCATCGATCCAGCCTGTCCAGATCCCTCTGCTTCTCTGAAAGAAAGCTGGGGCCTAATATAATTTATAGACTTTTAATTTTTTTTTTTCATTTGGGCATCTCAGACTACTTCTGCAGCAACTTAACTCATCTGTGTTTTGGCAAACTTTTTAGATAGACTCCATGMTTCTGCACATTGATGTTTTTCTGCAAGGARGGAAAATGGTGRTCTCTATAAATATTCATATAATGAGTGTGTGTGAACTTATTTAGAATTACTACTGCAAGGAATAATTAATCTCTCCCAATCTTTTTTTATTTGATTTTATTTTTTTATATTCAGATGGGATCCCAAGTTGTACTTATGGTAAGATGTTTGCAATGATTGTTATCATGTAGGGAGGTAGTTGAAGGTTACTCACAAGATTTATTTCATTTAATTTTTAATTAATTGGCTCCAATGCTGATGTCTTCATTGATGTCCTCATGTTCTCATGTAGAGATAAAACAACCTGCAAAGAAGGGCAACTCTTGCATGTGATGTTGGCTTCTAATGAACATCTTTCTAATGAACATCTTTCAAACCTGGAAAGAAACAGAGGATCTATTTGATGAAAATGAGGAAGAAAGAATAAAAGAACAAATGGTGAAAGAGAAAGGGAGATGTGCTCAACCAGTGAAATGGCCACATAYGGATTCACATTGCAAGATATTGGTGATACAAGGAAGACAAAGTAAAGTGCTCAGAAAAAGGCTGAACTATGTTTACAGCAAGTTACAGTACCCACAGAGGCACAGGGTTGAAACTGTGCCTTCAAAAGTGCRCAGATGCCCACGGTTATTATTCCTGAGTATTCAGAAATGGGAAGGCAGATGGTACCTTCAATAAAAAGAGAGAGAAGACAGTTGATAGGAGAGCTTTATCACCAAAGAAGCTTTAGGAGACAGTGTCAGTGACACAGAGAARGAGTAGTGTGTGCAGTGCTGTGTTTTGGCTATGCTAGAGACAACCCCATCTCCACTTGAGTATAAAGAAATACTTGAGCTTAAGAATATGGACAACTGGAGATTTGGATGAAGTTTCTCCATCTTCACTGAGAGCAAGATTAATTCCACCTAGATTAAGCCATCTAGAAGTTAAGCATTGAGTTTAAGCTGATCATCTGAGGTCCCTCTATAGCTATTGGAGAAAAAYAGACACTTTCTGAAAGTCATTTGTGTCATCTTGTTGTATGGCAGAGGAAAGGTAGATCTTCTTCCGGGTGGAGGTCATTGCATTTCCTTTAAATCCACCGTCCTGATGAAAAGTAGCATTTAGAGTCTTCAGTCCTTTCATATGCAGGTCACAAGGGGATTTGCAGGATGCCAGATATGTGATAAATGGCCGTGACCTCTTCTGCCATGGCTGTGCAAGCCYAAATGCTACTGAATGCAATCATTATGAGACTCAGTGTGGAAAAGGACAAATCTTAGCTAAAGGCCTTGCAGATATTTTGCCTATGTGTGCCTGTGTACCTGGACCACATAGGTCTTCAGTCTGTAAAGTAACTGCAGAAAGAGGTTCCTGAGGTTCAGTAGATTTACTAGTGTGTGTGCTGCTTAATCATATGGCTAAATATAGTGTTTCYTGCTGAAATACAACCACCAGGAAACTGATTCAGTCTGTAATAGTTCATGTCCACAAGATTATAATCCATTTCCAGTTGTAACTTATTTTTTGTTACAACCAGAGTAGACAATGTTGACAGATATTACTGCTTCCCCAGTGCCAATCTGCTCTATGCTTGTTCCTGGAGAAATATGGTAGATCTTGCTAACAATTTGTGTCACAAACAAGCATAGTAGTTTTACGTATCAAAGTTTGCTTTGAAGTAAAGCTCTGGTCAACATGGTCAATGGTGTCTCTGGTGTCATGCATCCGAAGTGGATGTGTAAACAGATTCAATGAGTCAAGTGCCAAAAGTGCCTCTTTCCACTGACTGTAAGGGGAACAAGTGTAACTAACACAATGGTAGCTCTCTGAAGTCAGATGAGATGAATGCCACTATTGCTAAGGATTTTCTTTTGTTTTAAGGGTTACACGTAGGTGAGTTGCAATAGATATGTTATCTCTTCACCTTAGTCAAACTTTGAGTTTTCTCTTCCTGTAAACAAGGGAGGAGAATACCAGCCAGGATTATGAAACTACAGTAAGTGCATGACTTTTGGAAAACTACACCTGAGAGATAGTTAGCAATGATTCATTGTCAAAACTGAGGATGTTATTGAGATAGTGGCTTTGCTAGGATCTTGTTCCGGTGTGTTATTTTCAATTGTTTTATGTCTTGAGCGATGGAGTAGTGAACAGGTGTTAAAGTTGCAAACATTATTAAGTTAGAAAGGGCAGCAGTACTCTGGAGGTGCAAGATTAGAATTTAAAATGAACTTTGTGAATTGTAAAACTGGTCTGAAGTACAAAGGGAGTTATCCTATAGAGAAAATTCACAGTGTTATAATCACACAAACACCAGATAAAGAACTACATTTACAGAAGTCAAGAAAACCAAAAGAGGAAAGTTTGTAAGAAAATGAGTTGATTAGTTTAGAAAAAATAAGACTAGTAATCTTTAAAAATCTCACACATTTTTGAAAGGAAGGGAATAAACTGTTTTCCAAGATGCATGTTGTTAGGCTTTAATTGCAACAAGGGAGATTTGGGAAGTTTCGATGTTAGGAAATCTTTCTAACGGTGAGCAGTGGAATCGATCATCTAAAGGGGTATAAGAATCACCATCCTTGAGGAAGGTCTTTAAGAACTGCTGTCAGGAGGATTGCAAGTGTAACTGGAGATGCAGGAAAGACTAAGTAACCTCCCAAGATGATCCATTTACGATAAAGTTCTGGCACAGCATTCTGTAAGGCATACAAGTGCTCTGCCTATGGATACTTTGTTTTATTGCTTTTTTTCTGCGGCCTGTATTAAGATGGTGAGTTACTCTGCTGCTGCAATGTGATCTCATAGATTTGACAAGTCCAGCTGATGCTTCACAGACCGTGGCTGTGTGATAAACCTGACAAAGTTCACTTCACGGCTTTTTCCTGCTTGGGAAATAGGTCACAAGGTTCACCTCAAGGTCTCCCTTTTATTTTCATATCAGCTCAACTTCCAGTGCCCTATAACACTTGG
Organism: Oceanodroma leucorhoa; assembly: GCA_030449065.1. Classification (NCBI taxonomy): domain Eukaryota; kingdom Metazoa; phylum Chordata; class Aves; order Procellariiformes; genus Oceanodroma; species Oceanodroma leucorhoa. Next base: position 8,919,396 of record JASVER010000021.1, read on the forward strand.
CAGTTAAAAGAAATTCACTATTATAATGAAGTCTCTAATGTTGAATCAGCACCTCGGACTGTGCCAAGGACAAGCTGTGAGCCTGAGCAGTTGAGCCATGGTGAAACAGAGCATAAAGCATACGGCAATGTTGAAATCTGGGTAACAAAACTCATGAAAATTACGTAAAAAAGCCTCCCTCAAAACAACCAAATAATCAACATTGCTCCAGTAGAACTCTGCAGCTTATGGCAGTAGAAAATTGGACCTGATTTCTCCTGCACATTAAAAAACCAAGCAAAGTGTGATCCATACTGAAAACTTTCCTATAGCAATAATAATGTTTTGTTCACCTCCTGTGTTTGTAATGAACTACCAAGGCTTTCACTAGCACTAGTCACTGATGTGTCATGCCCAGTATTCCTGGCAGACTTGTTATTTTATGTAACACAATGTGCAGGGAAAAAAAAAAAAAAAAAAAAAGAATAAAAAATTGGTCAACCTCCCAGTGATGCACTGGGCACAGGACATTCAAAAGGACAATTGTTGCTAAATATGTTCTCTTAGAAAAAAAGTAATAATTGGAATTTAACCCTCAGCGTGGTGGCATTTTCTAGGATTGCCAGAGAAACCAACCATTTCACAAGACAACTGTGTTTAAATAACACATATATGAGAAGCTTTGTTTGGAGAAAGAGGTAAGATTTTCTCCCATTTTATGGTAAGGGATTCATACCCCCTTTCTCATAAAACTGGCTTGCTCCTAAAGCGCGTTGACGTCTGTTTGGTTAACATCCATTGCTACTATAAGAGGGACATTGCTTGGTATATTAATGCTGCTGCAAGTTGCCTGCTGCTAAGCAGCAGAGCATGTGGTTTATCTCTCCAGCATGAGCTTGGGGAGAAGAAATGCCTATTTTGGAAGACGCCTTCAGACAAAAGATCCTGATGAGAGTCAACTTTTCTGTACACTTTCTCTAGCACTACGAGCCGTGTGTCAGGAGAGCAGGCAGCRGTGAAGACTTCATATATCCATAATGCTACCTGCTTTGGCAAGACACTGCTGTCAGCTTGGTGGTACAAGAGAATCAGGGTGAAAGAAAAATCTGGTTCCTGATGCAGGCTGATTTAGCAGTTGTCTGGGAAGTTGCCTTTTGCGTCCTGGTTGGAAGATAGTAATCTTTATTATTTCATGTCCCATAAGTGTCAAAAAAAGGGTAAAACCAGTCCTTTCACTCACATGGTTGGCAGCTTTACAGCTATCATGGCCATAGAATTGGGATTTCCAGAGAAAGGTAAGTACTGACTCCGGAGCTAGGCAGCCTAGGCAGCCTAAATAGTTGTGTAGATGGAGCCAATGGAGTGTAGATGTCTGAAATCGAGGGCTGTGATCACATTCTGAAAATGCACACACCATGCATTCACTAGGAGGCAGACAAAGGACATCAGCTGAGTTGGAGCCATTTTCATGGTAGATACCTACAATTAGGGGAGACAAATGCCACCCACATAGCTTTGCTGTACTTGCGGTGAAAAATCGTGCTGTACTAACACATTTATCGCTGCATTATATATGTTTTCAGGAAGTGCAGTAGGGGCTTTTACTCTCAGAAGAGAGAACAACTTGAAATTTGAAGCAGGGCATTCATGAGTGATTTTCTCTTCAAGAGAAAACAATTTTTTAATCATCTTCTCTATCTATCTGGACTAAATTGGTCATTGAGGTAAATAGGTTTGCCTCTGCTGATATTGAATTTCATTCATTTAATTGTACAATCACAGATTTTGTCTCATTGTATATTCACTGATAAACTTTCCTCTTCTATTGTGTTTTTATAGCTCGAAGGGAAAGAGTAAAGAAAAAGGAAAATGAAGAGCAGAAACAGGGAAGTGCTGTAGTAAGGAGGCTCACATACCCATATATAGTGAAAATTAAAAAAAAGAAAAGAAAATCTGTCAAAAGAGAATTATGATAACTAGGTGAACATGGAGGAATGTACAGATATTTTTTGTTCCTAAGAAAAGGAAAAACTTGATCAGTCTTTAGAACCTGCTTTGATGTCACTGAATCATGAAATACCCAAATGAAAATTAATCATGTGAACTTTATGCCTTTGAATCTTGCTCATTAGAGGGTGACATACCGTCTTGGCTCCTGGCACAGCAGGTGATTCATGTGGTTGATAAATAACTGCTGATCCTCCCAGATGAATTTCTGAGAATTTAGGTCCAGCTTCACAAAGCAATTTAACTGTCCAGCTCTGTAAGAAGATATTACAGGCTCTGAGTTTACCGTACAGGGAACAAAGTCAGCCGAGTAACTAAGGAGGGAATTTTCAGCAGTCAGCATATGGAACAAGTGGGTGCTTAGACTGGCTGGTAGCAAATGCTAAAGAGGGGGATGTGTCGGAAATCTTCCATCTTTCCTGGATTTAGGAGTGTTAAGTCAAGGATTCAGTCTAAAGCCCCTCCCAGTTTTTGGACACCTTACTCATGCTGTCAGGCGGCAGTTGTGCTCAGGCACATCTCTTGCAGAGAAATTCCCAAGTGTTTTTACATTGACTCAACTGCCACCTTGCACTTTTTAATTAACAAAGCGGGACAGGTTCTCCTTTTAGCCAGAACTGAGCCCAGGAAACAGCTCCTGAATATTGGTGTAAATCTGTTTAAGTCAGTGGCATTATTCTTATAGGAAAGCCCACCTCTGAGATCCAACTTTCTGTATGGACAGCACTGAACAGAATAYATGGAAAACATTTTCATTCCAGCTGGCAGTGCTGGATTCCTTTCCATTTCTGAGATGTTGGGGCAAGAATACATGGATCCTCTAGCTCTTCCCTGCTTCATGGCATTGCTCTTCTTCATGGTGGTGAGAGTCAGTGATGCCTCAGAGGAGTGAAAGTCTATGGGCAGAAAGTAGGAATTGCTGTTGTCTCTGAAACGGTGAGTAATATAGTTTTTCTAGCAATTGCCACTTGTCTGCTAAAAGACTTGGCTGGCAGTGTCACAGGATAACTAATTCTTCCCAAAAGGCRAATAATCGTAATTTGCTGAAGTTCCCCTGGTTCTTCCAACCATTTGGCCAACAGACTTACATACATTCCCTCTGCCCTTCGACTTTGACTGTTCCTTCACCTAAGTGGAAAATTCCTGGAGAAGTCATGTTAGCCAAGACCAAATTTGCAGTCACTGACATTTGTTTCTTGTTCAAATAGAGAGATCCTGAGCAATTTGACATGTGGGAGCACAGAACAAAGCCTACCACTTAAACAACAAGTMCATTTGTTTTCTGACTGAAACGTTAAGTCAGGGTTGTGCTACAGCCCTTCAAAACCTTGTTTCAGACAAAAAATGAGTTGGTCCTGGGATCTTGGCAATTAAATATCCAATACTGGGAGCGTGATTTTTCACTCAACTGCCTCTAGTGTAACTAAATTAGAGAGTACACTTGTTTAAACCATCTGTGAAAAATCACCCCTCAGCTAAAAAGCTACTTTCTCCCTCTTGTTCCCATCAGATATGTTCTTCATTGCCTGTCCTAAACACTTACATAAGGTTGGCAATCATCTCTCTCTATTTCTAGATATGTAATTCCAGAAAAAAACAAACTCCACCTTCAAGTGTGATTTGGCACATAAGCTAAAACCATGTCTAGAAAAGCTGTCTGCACAAAGCCCAGCTCATCTGACATGCAGGACACTGGATTTTACCCTTTTTTGGTTCCTGGCAGTTTATGGGGCCTGGGTATACAGGCCAAGTGCTTGGCCAAGTGCTGGGGTCTTTGCCATCAGCCTGAGTAAGATGGGATGRAGCTCATCTTGTGGAAAAGTGACATAATGAGTTGGGCACCAACTAGATCTGCGTCGTGGTGGACATTTCTGAAGAGGTCCAACTGACGTGTTGCTGCTCTACCCACGTCTTTTCTCCCCTCTTTCCTCATCATGCTTACACTGTTGATTTAACTTGTCCACTCTGCCAATTCCTCTACATCTTGTGCAGAATATTTGTTCTTTTGTTGCTGTCTCCTTCTGTTTCCCCCCTTGGTGGTTCTTCTCCACACAGGACAAGGCTGTCTCTGCTGCCTCTCGTTGCACAGCACTGAAGACATATAGGGGCCCTGGGTCTCATCACCATGCAAGCAATCAGTAACAACACAGCAGTGATGACCATGATTTTGTTCACATCAGAGCATAGACAGGTAATATTGGCTAATAGCTCCACAGATCTCTTTTAGATGTGTATTTTCCCTGTTTATATGTAGCAGTTTCTGTCTTTAATTTGTTTCAGATGATTTTTTTTTCTTTTCTCTCTGAATGACAGTTTTATTGAGTTATTGTGGCATCGAGTTCCAAAATATGAAATGAGAGGTGGGTAGTAGTTATGAAGAGACCAATGGAGAGTCCCAGGAGGAAAACATAACTCTCAAGGGGGGTGACCAACCTGCTGCTCTCAAGGCACATTTAATTTGTGTGTTGCTCACTTATGCCACTGGTCAGACTAAAGGTCTTGCTTGCCTGGTACCCTGTGKCTGGCACAGGCGGTCAGGGATACCTAGAGGAGACTGTAGAAATCGGGGAAGCATTTTGCAATACTCCCCCAGACTATTTTCCTGGGTTCTAGAAATTTTCCTTTGAGGGATTCCTTCTTACCTTATCAGTACTGGTACAGAGGTTGTTTGGTCATCCAGATCCTAATTGTAGGAAGAGGTGAGTAAAGAGGGAATTTCCTGTGGACACAGCTGAATATCTAGGCAGCTCCATCCCACAGGTGCCAATTTGGGACACATGGAAACTCTTGTAAACTATTCATAGATCTCTGCTTTCCCTAGTTCCCTGGGGTGTGGGACATATGTCCTGTGTCTTGGGCATCTGCTTGRTAGGAACAGAGAAGCTGGTCACTTAGGATCTTCAAGTCTCAGAGATWATTTGCAATAAATAAAAAGTTTCACTGAACAGAATACAACTAGCATCAATTGTATCTTATATTAAAATTCCACCAGGTACACTGTTTGGCTAAATTTGATTTTTGATTTATCTGTCACATAATTAATCACATTTATCTGTCACAGTCCTCATTGAAGTCCCACTGTAATTAGAAAGGTAAAACCAATAATTATTTTTTTCYCATTTCTTTGCTTTTTCCTTTCTTCACTGCTACAGTTCTGCTGTGTAAGTGTATTATAAAACAGAAGGAAATAAAATTGGTTATGTAGAAAATCAAGAACATCTGATRTCTAGAAAGAATAAGAACTTAGGGATGCAAGACAGACATCTGGATTTTTATTTAAACAATCTTCATCTTTGTATCTGAATCATCTTTTGAAAGCCRAATATATTTTAAAAACCCTTATTGACTGTCTAATACTATCCAGGTGTGTGTTTGATTTTATCTTCATACTGACATATTGTCCAAGTGAAAAARCCTTGAATTAATTTAAGTACAATTTAGACGTTGACACGAGTGCATTAAAGTAAGAAGAGGGAGAAAAAAGAGGAGGCAGAGAAGTAGGCTGATTTTAAACACCCGTCTTTCAAGACTTGTGCCTGGGGAGTTAGTTTCTGACTCTGGATCAGATTTTCCGTAGTTTGAAGTCAGAGCAAACCCCCYGATTTAAAGATGAAGGTACCACCAGCTGTTAAAGCAGGCAGAGATCTGATAACACAGGGGTTAATCTGAGGCATGTATACAACTCCTGCTGTGATAAAACCAGCGGCAGTGAGACCTCTTGCTCCGAAAGACACTCTGGCACTGCCGGGAGATTCATTTTGTCTGCAAAATCAAGCATGTAATTTCCCTTCTCCCTCGCTCTCCCCTTCTGTCTGTCTCCGGCCGGCCGGTGGCTCGGCGGCCGCGGCCAGTCTCCCTGGTGACAGCCGGACCGCCGACCTTCGGCACAGCGGCGTCGGATACGCTTTCGCTGCAGGATATGGGCTGGGAAGCCCCCAGATTGGCTTTTTTCCTGCYGGTCAGAGAAAATGTGGGAGAGCAAGCTTGGGGAAACCCTAAGACACCTCTGTGCTTGAAAGAAAAAAAWAAAGTGAAGAAATTAAGTAAATTTTAAAAAAATAAATTTAAAAACCCAAACAACCAACCCCAAACCATCTGCCCCCTAGCATCCAAACTGCATTCATATAAAGCTTCCAGCTTACTTGCAATGTTATGTCAGATTTACACGGTGGTCGCTGAGATTAAAACTGATCCCTACCACTCATCAGTTAACACCAGGTTGTGTGAGCCTGTGTAAATACGTGTGTTTGTCCGTACAGCCGTCAGGCTTGGCATCAGAAACAAGTCCAAGCCTCCACAGAGCCAGCAGAAGAGACATTTCTGCCTGTTTTCAAATGAAACAGAGGTACTTAAGTCTCTACAGTGTGGATTTAGTTGTCAGTTTTATTTACTACTTTCGCAYGTCATCCGCCGCTGGTGAAGCTGAGCGTGAATAACTTACCAGCCTGCACAGATAACTTTTTGCTTTTTGTTTCAGTCCAGCTCGAGACAGAAATCCCCATAAAAGCTTTCATTCCAATCCGTGTGCTGAATGATGATACAGGAGTTAAAGAAGTGAGGGTAAAGTTCCTGAGGCACTCCTAAAGACTTTTCCAAGAATTTTAAAAAGCCTCTTAAAAACGGCAGCAAAGATCTAACGCTGTTAAGGGAGGGGGGAAAAAAAAAAGGAAGAAAAAACTTTGGCAGGCATACAGCATCTTACATCAATCTAGCAGTCAGCATCTATGTAGATGTTCTTTCCTCCTTTTGTGCAACACCCCTTCCCTCCTACAGACCACCCAGAGCCCTATAAATAATCCAAGGACTGTATTTTTTCTCCAGATTTCTCTTCAGACCTCAAAGGAAAAATATCAGGCAAAGGAAGGGAGAGAGGGAGAAGGGAAAGTGAGGAGGGGAGAGAGAGAGAGAGAGAGAGAGAAAAGATGGCTAGTGAATTCAAAAAGAAAATGTTCTGGAGGGCAGTGGTGGCTGAGTTCCTTGCCATGAGCCTTTTTATTTTTATTAGCATTGGCTCGGCTCTGGGTTTTAGCTTTCCAGTGGTGGGCAACAAAACATCAACAAGGTCTCAGGACAACGTGAAGGTTTCGCTGGCTTTTGGGTTATCCATCGCTACCATGGCACAAAGCGTGGGCCACATCAGTGGCGCACACCTGAACCCAGCTGTGACCCTGGGCCTCCTGCTGAGCTGCCAGATCAGCATCTTCAAGGCGCTCATGTACATCATTGCCCAGTGCTTGGGGGCAGTGGTGGCCACAGCTATTCTGTCGGGAGTCACCTCCTCTCTCCCAAACAACCTCYTGGGGCTCAACTCGGTAAGTAGAAACTTTTAATTCCTCCTTTTTTTTTGAGTAGAAATGTAACACYTGTAATCTACTAAAGATGGGGGGTGTGGTGTGGTGGTGGTGGTGATGGTGACCTCAGGCAGTCAGTTGCTTGTTGTAGCAGGGGATCCAGTCCTGACTGATACCAGGATGGATCTATGTCATAGGGATGGTCGTTCAAACCCACCCCCATTTCGGAGCTTTAGGGCATTATGGTCGTGATCAGTTTTGCTTATGTTCAATTTTGTACATCCAAGTTGCTTAAAGGTGATTTTTGACACCAACTTCACATTGAAATCACTGGCAGTTGCATGATCGAGTCCTTTTCGTGGTTCTGAAGGTCTCAGGTAACATGCTGATTAATGTGCATATGCCAAAGTTGTTTTCGCTTCTGTGAATGAGGTTCTTTTTCAATAACTAATTAATGGTTTGTGTAACCTGATGATGACTGCAATGAAAACCTATGGGAACAGCGAGAGATGTGTAGCAAGAGAAACCCTATCACCAAAGGTGTGAGCATTACCTGTTGCATTAGACAGAGTGCTCAGCTCCTGCCTGACACAGAGTCCCAGCTGCACTTTTTGTGTGTTTCTCCTTTTGCTGTGCAAAAATGGGAAAAATTCTCAGGTGTAGGCTGGAGAAAGATGTGAGACACCTACATTTAACAGGGGTGCAGGTTTCAGCCATCTCCCAACCAGGTGCTCACATCATGCTGTATAAAAACTGCCTGGCCACAACTCCTCCTCCTCAAAATGTTGTCATTTTACTGTTGTCGTTGTACCATAACAGGAAAAAAAAGGACAGATAGATACACTTTTAAACTTGAAATCATCCCACTGTCAGAGGCAGTGCTACAGCCACTGCAGTACACAGAGTACTATAAATGGAAATTGTCTTCTAGTCACTTATTTCACCTGACTCTGTTAAGAACAAGCATTTCACATCTTTTCTATGGCCCCTTTCTTGCAGAATATTCCTGACTGCAATTTGGAACTTGAGCTAATTTGAAATCTTATGCCCATTTGAAGTCACAGGGATACTTGGGACATAAAGCTGCWAATACAATACCTCTTCAGAAATCATTTAGGCAAAAGGGGAAGAAAGGGTCAAAAAAATTAAATTAACAAATAAGAGTAATATGTTTTTGCATGCTGTGGCATTACAGTTAATTCAGAAAATGAGGTAGTTTTTGAAAACATAATAAAATCTGATATTAAGAAGGAGATTCCTTAGCAGCTTAGTATCATCCACTCTTGTGTTACTCTGGGTTGGCTGCTTATGTCCCTCAAGCCTGGTGCCTGCAGGTATCCCATCATGCCACCGTTTCGGAAATTTTGATGGGTTAATCCAAAACATTTTGGGGAAGAAGAGCAAATCATTTTATTAACTCCAGAAGGCTCTGGCTGTGTGTATGATACATGATCTTTTCCTCTGAAACCACTGGCAGAGGGAACTGCTCAACCGCATGGGACAGGGTATCCGCCCAAGTGGTTTCCTCGAGAGGTCCAACTGCCATTAAACATGGGCGGTCTGGTCTCAGTAGCATTCGTGTTTGGTCTTCCTCTTTTGTTTGCCACAAAATGCTGACGGCTGGCTCCTTCTTCTATCCAAAAGCCCTGAAACTGGCTATTTGTAAAGGGGGTGCAGATGATGACCCCAAACTCTTCTTGCTCCTCAGTCAGTAACTCTCCAAGCTACAAAGATATAATTCAAAGCTCTGCACAAGGACATCTCGGAAGAGGAGAGTCTATGGGGACAGATGGAAAGATCAGGAAAGATCAGGAAAGATCAGTGCAGTCACTGATTTTAGTAAGCTTAGGAGACTACCTCATGAATCTCAAAAATTGCATGTTAGGGTGGAAACCTTGTTCCCCACTGAGGAACACCTCTGGAATACAATCAAATACATTGTTTTCAAGGCCATAAAATATACTGTAGGCAATAAAAGATAGTGTAAGTCTCCTTCATACCAATTTTACAAACCTGGCAACAGGTTTCTGTGCGTGAATTAATGGATAAAATRGTTCCTAAAAGCCCCAGTCTCAGTGCTTTTCATTGTCAAATACTCAGAATTTTGATTTTTTRTTGTCTCTTTCACATCCAGTTATAAATGTTCTGGCTAGAGGAGCAGTGGGGAGACCTCCCTGAGGATGGGGAGGGCAGCAGCTGTTCTTCTCCCTTGCAAGAAAGAACTAGAGAGGAAAGCAAATCCATTCATTTCCTACTGACAAGCTTGGACTCTCTGGGGAGGGGAGGGTTGAGGGGGGAGTTGGGTCCGAGCCCAGTGCAGGGGAGAACGGCAGAGAGAGCGGCTCTCCTTGTGCAGAGCCGGTCACAACGGGGCACATCCTGAAACCACAACCCCGCAYCAAGAACACGCTGCCTCCTTCAGCAAACAGATGATAAGGAGAAACCACAGAGATTTGCTTTTATGTCATGCTTTTTAACCTGAGGACAAGGAGGGCAGGGACAGAGCTGGCATCCCTGCCAGCTGCTTTGTCTTCTTGCCCTTCCTGTGGAAAACGAGGTGTAGATTCACTACTGAGAAAAAGAATAGAAAGAAAGGGAGTACTGTTTGTTTGACAAGGTTGGGAAGAGGGCTTGGATGTGCATGACTGTGTCGTCTGTTCTGACTGACCCTGCCACGCTCTTGGAGGGGTGTTTTTTACAGGAAAAATGTGATGGGAGCAGTTTAATGGAGTCAGTGGTTACCCAGTGTCCCCGGTGGATGCTGGGTGGGATTGCRTGCCTGAACTTGGGTTTATCCTGCCCAGCTGTAGGTCCTGCACTGAGGGGCCAGTGAGGAGTCCATTTCCACAGGCTCCTCTCTAGTTCACAGAGAAGAAGAGACAAAGAGAGGTACTTCAGCCTTTAGATCCGTTGMGTTGTCCTCCAGAGACAGCCACCTCTTCTTTGGCATGATGAGGCTCCAGGCTTGGGAGCTTCTGTTAAGTATCCAAAGTGAAGTGGGATGAATCTGTGCCTTTCTCATTGTCCAAAGGGAAAAAGGGAAACACAACCAAATGAAGCACAAAAAACAGCCATGGAAGGTGCAAGGCTGAAGAGAAGGAAGGGAGAATGAAAAAGCAGGATGCTCCTTTAACATGTTCAATATTAAGGTCTGTTTTATACTAAGACAAGCAAAACAGTCACATATGAAGAGTTTGATCCAAACTGTACTGAAGTCAATGGAAATATTTTTAGTTAMTTTGGCTGGTTCCAAATAAGATATTCTGGACAATATTCAGAGAGGTATTTAGGTTACTAAATGCTTTTAAGACATTTAACTTCCCATATATTTTACTAGCGGTGTGGGTGCCAAARTAAAAACTTCAAGGAAAAAAAAAAAAGAAAAAAAAAAGCAGAAAGAGGAGTATGCAGTGTGTTTGTTGTTCTAAAAATTTAAATATTTTTCCTTATATCATCTTGTATCTTTTTTTGGCAATTGGATTACTACATGTTACAAATTTCCATTAGGTAAAACTGTAAGAATAGAGAGTACCTAATCCAAAATGCACTCATCTGCCAGCATAGCTGGCTATTTTCTAGTGAGGACAGATCTGTAGTTTGGATAATGGAAGAAACTATTCATCATGGGCAGTTAATGACCGACAAAGAGCTCAAGCAGGAAAGGCGGGTGAGAGGAGACTTCTGTACTGTAAGGTAACACAATATTTGCTGTTCAGCAATGATTATCTTGAGAACTTTTATCAAGCTGTTAAAAAACATGCTGAGAAAATTTATTTAGCTCAGGGTTTTTTAAATCTTTTTTTGGGAAAATAGTCAGAATTTGTGAAAAATGCAGACACTGCTTTACAATTTCATAATTTCTGTATTTTGGCATACTGATTAGAGTGCCAGGAAATGTGCCCCCTAAGTCTCGGGGCTACAATTTGGAAACTATTCGAAAACTCTGCCTTGAAGTTCATGATGAAAGATGTTATTTTAAAAGTTATAAGTGGATCAAAACTTGTAGGCAAGGAAAACAGACCTGAAGGTAGCATTGCTCAGGGTAGATAAAGAGAAAAGGAAAACAACCAAGAATAACAAGTAGAAGGACTTGGTTTTAAAAAGCACTCAGTGGACTGATAAATATTGTTTGTGTAACTGAAGAACATGCTGGAAAAGCCAGAAGAGATCTGTGGTCTGTGGATTCAGAAGTCTGAAACTTTTTCTTAAGACAGGTGAATAGTCATATAGATACCACTCCTGGAGCGTGGAAAGTCACTTGTTGCTGGAACAACCTTTGGATTTCCAGTGTGTCTCTGCCACTACTGCTCAGCAGAGTGTCCCCAGAGCTGGATCAGCTGTGGCAGAAGAATTGGTGCACATAAGGATGCAATGCCCTTTGGTGATAAACACAGTGGCCAACTCCAAATCCTTTCTCAAAGACAGAGAGAAAGGAGCCCTTTGCTGTCCTTGATTCTTCATATCAGGGCAGTATCCCCTACTTTGAGACACCTTCCACCCTCACGAAAGTCACACTACAGAATGAGTCCCCTTTCCATAAGTAATCCTACTTAGCTGGATTGTGGTCCAGCAGCAGCAGAGCAGCTTTGAACACCTATGCTGGAGATGGCTTTTTTTTCCTCTGCTGTCTATGTGTCCCCCAGCTCTAGCCTTATTCTGCTACTTGGCTGAAGGCTGGACAATCTCGTCTCCAGGACACTGGAGCATATGTTGGGGCATACGATGTGTGGATCTTCAGCTTCTGCAGGTGTATCATCTTATTTCTAGGACATCAATGCTGGTGATTTTTCTCCCAACAAATTTCCAAGGCACAGAGACCTCTAGTGCAAACATAAAATTGCCCCTGCACTAGGAGTTCCCTTTCATAAAGTTGAGACCTGCCACAYCTTTTAATGGTGTGTGTGGGTCAGTACTGATGTTTTTATCCTGATATTCCTCACTGACTATTTCCCATCCTTTAGAAAGTTGCCTGAGAGGGGATCACGGACAGGAATCACCAGACTCCCCACATTTGGTCCAAACCAGRTGGCACCAGTGGTGGCCCTCTGGTCGTGGGGAGAGGGACTTGCATGGTTGGCCTTGATGACTCAGTGTTTACCTTGTGATTTCCCTCTCTCTTTGTGCCCGCGCCCTATGAGTTTGTTCTCCTCCAACCTCAAATTAAACAAATTTGGGTTGAGTTGGAAGAACTTCCAACATAAACTGAGAGCTTGACAGTGTGAGTGGACAATTGAGTAAGTGATGCTGCTTTTCCTCTGAGTCAGTAAGGAAAATTGCAGTTCCAGAGGTGCCGCTGGATGGGTGAGTCATGCAGCTGAGTTCCTGACCTCTAGCGCTTATTAAAAATCCTTCATTGCCTTTTCTCAATGCAGATTATATACTGCACCTTTCTCGTTTCAATACAGTGAGCTTCATTCTCCTTATCAGTGCTCTCTGCCCTCCCTGTTTCCAATCCAATATAGGCTTCTTCTGCCAACCTTGCCTGTGCTGGGACATCTGCGTCCTTAAGCACTCGAGCTCCTGCAAGAGACCAGAAGTTCCTGCATTTTTAGAGTGAGCAAAATGGTTCCTGTACATGAGATTAGTCTGGGTTTTTTCTTTCTTAACAAAGCGTGCCACAACAATAGCTCATTATTCAATTTCAGTTTTGCAGCAGCAGCCTTTTATGGCATGCCAGCATTGTATTGAATCACACCAGGCCAAGGAGGTGGAACACAGGAAAGGCACCTGCTCAAAATTGGCCATAGTCTTGGCCGCTTTCTGATGTGTTCACACAGTGACACAGTGACAGCAGAAACATCTGGGCTGAGATGTAAACCTGATGGTTATCGCCCATCCTCCAGAACGTTTGGGGATAAGAGGGCTTATAGCTCTAATCCTTATCTCAGGTCTCAGAAGTTATTTCTTATTTCCATTTATATGAAGATTTGCTTAGTGCTTCTGCTCCATAATCATATAGCCATGCCCTGAGCTTTTGGTGGAGAGCACTCAAGGATGCAGCAGCGTGGCCATTCCTGGCACAAGGCAAGGCCCTCAGTGACCATCCCCCTGCACACCAGTCTTCTGGCGCTAGAATAGAATGGTTCAAGTGGGYTTTATACCATGAACGGGGTCCACACCCAGAGGATCCAAGGATGACTGATGCATTGTCTGAAAAACGCACTGCAAGCCTCAGATTAAAGGTCCTTTTTAAATAGAAATGAAAGAAAATGATGAAAGGGGAGTACAGAGGGTTGTGAAATAATGAGTTGCAATAGATCTAAAAATATTATTAATTTGGTAGATAGATTGGTTTATGTTGTAATTCAAATGGAGTCATGATGGGATTTTTTGGAAAATTAATTTTTTCTGTGTTTGACCAGCTGTCAAACTACGTCGGGTTAAGTACGAAATATAAGGAAATTCATTTTGCCACCACCCTTCCTGACTGGTGAATAAACAGTTAAGATTGTTTTCCTTTCCTTARCATTCTATGTATTATGCCATATGTATTCAGATATTTTGTGTGTATGTGTATACACACCTCCACACATATTCACACTCACACATGAGAGACAGATAGATGGATAGATAGACAGACAGACAGACAGATAGAAAGACTCTTCAGATGAGGTAAACCCAAATTTCATTTCCTAATTTAAATTCACTAGAAATTTTTTAAAAAAAATCTATTAATGGGTGTCGATTCTAAATCAAGATCTGGCATGGCAAGGACCACAGCCTGAGGACAAATGGAAATTTCCACAGCAAACATGAGAATGAATATTATGGATCTGTTCTGGTTAAATTGATTCAATGGTAAAGGCAAGATATAAGTCACTGTAGCAGGGCTCGTACTTCAGCAGATAATATGAACCTTCGGGTGGGTCGAGAATAGCACTTCTTTAATCGGAGAATCCTAAAAAATGTCACTATCTGGGTTGTATATAGCTACCTTTAATAGAAGCATTTTTTAAAACAAGGATACTAAACCACATCACAAGTACTAAAGGAAGAAAAAATAGCCCTTGAAAAATTTCCTGTTTGTCTCAAGAGGAAATTGCCTGTTTTCTTTAGAGCAGTAGTACATTTTTGCTTATTTGTCCATTCTCCAGCTTAATTGAGAGAATTCAATAACAGAGAGATCTTTACCTGGTATCACAATTGAAAATGTCAAAGAAATCTTCATTCTTAGAAAAATCTCCATTACAGAGTTAGGGAAACCAGGTCAAACTATTGTGCTTGTGCACAACTTCATAGATAGCAAACTATCTGTATGTTATATGTCTTCRTTTCTCAGTTTTTGTATTTCCTTGTCTTTAAACTGTTGTCTCTTTATTACAAATATGCAGAGGCAKAGACACGCTTTTCATTGTGGGCTGGTGCGGTACCTGGCACAATGAGACACCATGGTTTGTGGCTGTGCTCCTCAGCACCTCCAGATTAATATCAATACTAATGTCACGGAGCAAGTGAATGCCTCCTGGACTTTTTTCTGGGGTGGCTGGGAGCAGCATGTGGTCCTGTGTATTTATTAATGTGCAACCTAATGGGAAAGTACTGCTCTTTCTGGCATCCAGAGCCAAAGCTAGTGCTGGTTTTAACTGCTGCAACTCCACTGAAGTCAGTGAGATCTGAGGCTAAGGCACAGCATTAACCTGTTAAATCAAATATACAGGGCCTGACACGCGTCCTGGAGGAAACTCTATAAACAGCAGGAAGGCAAAACCGTGTCCTGAAATCTCTGYAAGGGGATCCTCTTTTGGCATTTGTGGACCAGAAGGGAGCAAAGAAATCCTCTCTGTACTTTCCTGGTAGAACCCCATGCATCCCCTCTCCAGGAACCACTGGGAGGTACCACAGAAAACCAAACTTTTTTTTCCGGGCTCTTGACACCAATGCTGTGCCAAGAGAATTCAATGAATGCTTTCAAAGCAGAACTGTGGCACATGTTTTCTTACACATACACAACTTCTGAAGTTAATGATGGTTGTATTTGGACTGAGGAGTGAGTAAAGTCAGGTTTGGCCCCTTTTCCTTCCTTTGATAAGGCTTCTTACTTGACGAACAAGGTGGACAAATGAAGGAGCTGGAATTGTTCCCATAATTCCTGAAATCCATTGCATGTATTCAGAGCTGTTTTTTAACTCCATGGAATTGCCAAATCTTCAATGCTSTGCACTAGACCGACTGCATGAACTACCTTAGACTTGGAAAGTTTGAAAACTGCACAGGTTTGGTGGCGTGTTTGTCTAGAAGTATAAAATGAAAATTGCACTTTGGTGCAATTGCCAACAATAATACTGTGAGGTTTCTGCAAATCCAGCTAGTTATTCCAGTAACAGCATAGAAAGGAAGATTTTGTTAGGCTCAAAATTCAGATATGCCCCAAATTCCCCATTGAAAGACCATCTCCTTCTGGGTTGACAGTATAGGAGATCATAAATACCTCCCTGCTATAAAGGAGTGCTTCAAAATGTTACTGAAAATGAACTATTTACTTGGCTTTCGCTGCGTAAAGAAAAGAAAAAACAACGCACCATTCCTCATCCTCTGAATAGAAGTTGTTTATTTCTCAGCAGCAAGATTTAAAAAAAAAAAGTTTTTTTTTTTTAAAAAAGCATTTTTTAAGTAACTTTCCTAGAGGCACATCAAAAAATAAAAGTGTAAATAAGACAAATGGTCTATCTCTAACTAGCTGTGCTAAATGCAAGTCCTGTACAGGAATTGACTTTTACTGTCTGTCACTGGCCTCACACGTAAACTTTATGTGCTCTGGTTTAATATAAATGAAACCATCACTCTTCTCTTTATGGCATACCAGGCTGCTGCAACACAAAGCCCTGGCTAGTTTCTCATCAGCCTGGAGATAGGGTGGGAGGAGAGAGGTTAGTCTTGTTCCTGGAGGGTGTCTGCGGTCCAAAGAATGGAAAATATGATTTGTGCTTTGGGAATTGAATGAGTCCCCTTTAGAGCTCTTAAGGCTGTATTTATAGGAAGGATAATCTAGCAGAGGACAATATGTTTTGTCCCTAGGTTCTGCTGAATGCTTCTATTGTTGATCTAGGCTACGAGCCAAAGCTAATTCTTTGTCTCATAGGCAGCTTCTTCTGAGTACTCCTGCCATATAATTTTAAGTGAAACCCTTTAGATCTTTACCTGTCTCTACTTACTAAAGAAATGAGATTTTTGTGCTCCCTGAATCCCTGACACTCAAATAATGGGTATAGAAATATCCATTTCAGGGCGATACTGTTAAATAGCAAGGAGAAAAGAGAATAACTGTAGTTAAATAGCCGGGGATAAAGTCTCTGAATACATTTTGATTGTGAGTTAAAGGAAGGTTTATAGCTATGGAGATCTGGGACAGACTTCCAGCAGAAGAAAAGTATGTTTTCAAGATGGAAGTTAACAAGTTATTTTCATGGCAGAGTTGGAGCTCAAAGAATGAGAAGAGTCAGACAAAATGACAGGCCAGATAGTGGAAGATGGTTTTGAGGGAAGTAGGGAGATTAATTTCTGAGATTACATTTGAAGAACATTGCATTAAAGAACTTTGCCCAGCTAAACACTTAAATGATAGTTAGTTAGTATAAAGCAGCATAATTAATATTTCCAGCGTAGGGATGAAGAAGAGGACATGAACCATTTAAACTGATGATGTGAAGCGTTTTCCTTATTAAGAAAAATAAGGAAAATCAAAGAACGGAGAGTTTAAGCAATAGGAAGAAAACACAGTAAGATAGCGAGATGACCTTTTTTTGAATAGTCAGCCAGTGATATAACCAGGGAAATGGATTCAAATTTGCTTGAATAAAATGTTCAAAGTCTTCCTTTAAGAAAAAAGTCTCCCAAGGCAGAGATAAGCTAATAATTTGGAATGTTGAAAACAGCAGTCCTGGTGCAAATTTTACCTGTATGTTTGAATTCAACACACAAGGGAAGAGGTCTGTCTGATATAAGGATATTATTGCAGCACAGCTCCCTAAAATGCTAGATTTTGTGTGGACAGAACATAGTTCTCGTCCCACCATAAATATTAAAAACACTTTAATAAAAGGAAATATATTTATAGTCAGTCCACAACATGCTGCTTATTATGTGCCAGCCATGATATTGCTGGGGTTCTGCAAAAGCTGCTTTACCTAGGAGATGGCTGGGATATGCAAAAGAGAGGAGTTCCAGCCATCAGTGATGTTATATGTGTCACTAAATTGCTGTCACTAAATTTTCTCTCTCTAAAAAGCATCAGCCAGCATGGCTTGATGTGAAGTGTTTCATAAGAATGGAGAAAATTGACATTCCCCTACTGAAAAATAGACTTCTACATTTCCAGAGGTCTATAATTTTTCAGGAACAATGAGAAATTAATCCCTGTTATATGAAAGTAAGCTGGACCCTGGAAGATAAAATCCATGGCTAAGGGTTTGTTGGATGAGATGGAGCATAGCACCACGTGATGAAACCACCTTGCATAACAAACCGTCTTATCCGTATAACAGGAAACATGTTTGAACTTGATATACTTTTACTCCTAATGAGAAAAATATGAAGCCACTGGAGAAGTACACAGTTGGGTTTACCTTGGGCCAGTTTAATTTCCTGTCCCCATTTCTCTTCTGAAGGCAGGCAACTAATAAATATCCTGCTCTAAAAAAAAAAAAAAAAAAGGAAAGGAAAGAAAACATACCATTAATTTGCCCACATTATTGCTTGGAGCTGTGGAAGTCAGTCATCTAAACATGGCAGTTAAGGACACTTCTGAGAAACAAGCTTCTGTATTTCCCATCTCCTGTCTGATGTTGTGGAGAAATGGAAGCAATGTGACTGCTACTCATTTCCTAAGACCAAAAGGCAGGTGCTCATCTCAACTAGTTACTCTCACGGTCATGACTAAATAATGATTTTTCCATTAATTTTGCCCTCAGGTTTAACCATCCTCATTTGATTGTATTACATGTCTCTTGGCTCACTCACCAATATGGATTATATCTATGAGGAGCCTTCACAGTGATTGACCCATCAACTGTGTCTCCACTATCTGCATATGTCACCAGCTGTTTCTAGACATTAACTCAGCCAAGCCAGAGCAGCATTGAGGCACTTCTGTCCCAGACCTTCCCACAGGAAGAACCTTTCCAAAGAACCGAGGTCTCATATGATAAATCAGGTTGGAGGGGACCTCAGGAGGTCTCTAGTTCAACCTCTTGCTCAAAGCAGAGTCAGCACTGAATTCAAACCAGGTTACTYAGGMGCAGCAGTAYCAGATAAAGCTAATTAGCATTACCAGATAAACCTAATCTTTGAATGGGGAATGGCTATTGTACCTCATTCCTATGCCCAGTAATGCAAAGCAGAGGTGTTCGGCATGCCCCAAGTGCTCCCTTAGCTTCCAAACAGTTGCAGCACAGGAGCTTTCTGAATAAGATGCAATTTCTATAAATTTACTGAATTTTTCTTCCAYTAACTTGTTCAGATTCCAGGTAAAAATATTAATGGTGGGATTCAGCTCAGAGAAGGATACACCTCACTTGGGGTGTCTACATGTAGGCTTCTGCTTGTCGTCTGGGTGCTAGCACAATCAAGGGAGAATTACTCAGTGTAAGCTAATGCAGCCAAGAGGGTGATTCAGCTGATCAGATATATGTGTCTACATACAACTCTCAGCTTTTGCCAATGATGTAACCCATTTCTTGGGCATGTTTGTGGTGTTCTCCTGTCAAAATAGTGACTTAGAAATAAAGTTTAGTGGAACAATTCATGCAAACAAAAAAGGAGAAGTCTGGATTGACTCCTATGGTATGGGAAACTGTGTTGGAGGTGAATGTAGGCTTGTGTGTTTCATTTTAATCCCTTAGAGMATATTTGGTTCCTTAAAGCACTGA
Source organism: Oceanodroma leucorhoa (assembly GCA_030449065.1). Lineage (NCBI taxonomy): Eukaryota > Metazoa > Chordata > Aves > Procellariiformes > Oceanodroma > Oceanodroma leucorhoa. The sequence continues at coordinate 8,938,537 of JASVER010000021.1, forward strand.
ATCCACTTTCAAGCCTCACAAGTTTGAATCATGAAAAGGTCAAGGAGTTACTGTGCTGTTCCCTGCCCTCTGACATTTTTTCTGTTGCCTTAATGAGCATCACCTAAAATGCAGACCATGTGAGAGTTATTGGACTGAGATGAGAAGAGGTCAGAGATTTCCCCACGGATACATCAAGGGCAAATGCAGTGTCAGCCCACATAACCTGCCTACATACCTTGTGACCATCGGTAAGCAGCCTACCAATGCAGGGAAGAAAGTCATTGCAGTGTTGGTACAGGTCACTGGAAAAGGACCCCTTCACCCCAACACTCCAGTAGAGGTGACTGTGTCTTATGTTTCAAGGCATTATTCTATCTATGTAAGAACCAGAGATATGGTCACCTTATATTCTGGGTATTCTTAGTATCAGAATGCTAGATGTTAAGACCAGCGGTTGATTTTTGCCTTTGTTTTATTGACAGYCCCAGGTAGTTAGGTCGCAGTAATGTACAGTACTACTTCCTACTAGATTCAGATTAAGCTTTAGACAGCCCTGACCTTACCAGAGGCTGAAGCTTCTGGAGTCACGTATTCTACAAAAATTCAAACTTTCCTTAAAAAACCTGAATAACGTATGGAAGGTTATACCTACCCGGTTCTGTCCAGAGCTTAAAYCAGCAGATTCAATAGGTGCAAAATGTTTTATATTGCATTATTAGCTGAGTAACTCTTGCAAATCCACTGTGACCAAGGATTTTATAAATATAAATACACATACACACATATATATATATGTACATTTTAACTTGATACTAGGAAATGCACTTTCCTGCTACCCATGTTATGCTTTGGCTGGGATGTGATTAGGATGGTGAAGACTCATGCTGTTCCATGTGCTGCTGTATCCTGGAGGGTCCAGGCTGCTGCCATATTGACATTATAGCCCTGACAAGTAGGCAAATAACAAATGTCTGTGATATTACACTTATATACTGCAGATCCACAGACCACAGYAAAGCAGAACATCCAAAGTTTGCCTCAGTTTACCTCATTTTGGAACATGGCCCAGACTCCTTGCTCTCACAGTGGAATCTTATGTCCCTGGCAGGCTGCATAAAATTACATGCTAGAGGAAAGCAAAAGGTTTCCTATGATATTTCCAGGTTTTCTTTGATTCCACACAGCCCATAAATGTGTTGATTAACAGGGAGAATGACCTCAAGTCACGTCAGCTGTAGGATGTGTTTTCCTGGAGGGAAAGGAAGAATATGATTTCCGCCTCTCAAAGATAAGAATTATCACAGGTTTTAAAAGCATGATTTTGCTCTTATTGTCTTCTTTCTTTTATAGAAGCCCTTCAAAYGAAGGGAAAGACTAATGATAGGTCAGTGTTTAATCATTTGAAATGCCAAGGCTTTGTCAAATRCTAACATCAATGCGTCAGACCTCAGATCTACATTCTCTGGGGTTTAACAGTTGCATTGCGATAAAAGACAATTTAGTTTTATACTCACTTTTGGACACCTGCATATCACTCACTTATTTGCCAATACACTTGCCTTTTATGTTTGACCATTTGGCCTTCCCAAAGTGAGATAGGATTTTCCAGAGAGTCTGTAGTCCAGATTCTTAAAGGGATACTATTACTTTTGATATCAATGGGATGCATTCGAAGCCTAATTTGTTGAGAGCCACAAATCCCGTCTCTGCAGCCAAAAAAGTGATTATTTTTAAAAGAGGATGACAAAAGTAATAGAATATTAATTTAATCATATATCAGGTATTCAGCATGAATTTCAGGATGTCATTTTCACTCCTGGCTCATCTGTATATACTTATGTCAGACTTGTATTTCTCACATATAAGTCCWATTAATGCTGAAGGTTTCATTAACTGATTTCAGTTTCTACTGTATGGATGCTGAAGGAATGAAAATGCCCACCATTTCAAYCAGAATTCCCTTACATCTGTGGATAAACTGCTTCCAACTCAAAAGACCTGCATATTAAAAAACAAGATATAAAAATATATTATTAATGCTTCAGATTGGCAGGTCTTAGAAATCAATACATTTTTACTATTTTTAATGTAGCTAATCAGATTTATGTTGGCTGAAGACTCATGATTCTTTTCAGTGCTTAGGAATTTGATATTATGTTGCTTTGTTAGACAGAAGAAACAAGAAAAGTGAATAGCAAAGGTAGAAAGAGAAAGAGTTCAGCGAAACATCTTTAAGTTTTAAGGTTATTCAAACATTGGTTTTGGGGAAACCACAAAAACAGATTTAAAGCATGATTTCCCATAGTCTTATTGTTTTGGACAGGTCACAATAATACTTAATTATGTTGTTGTCATGTATGACCTAGCAATTTTTAATGCAGAGGCTATGACAGATGGGATAACCCGCTGATAGCATTATTCTTGAGCATAAGTTTTGCAGAGTGCACTTCCTACTCTGAGTCACTCACATTCTCAGTTTCTCTGGCCTGTGTCCAAGCTCATGTTTCCTCCTATCCGTGCAATGTAGATACTTCTGCTTAACACCAAGTTATTCAGCTCAGATACAGGCTTGTCTTGTCTTAACTGAGATACCACTGAATATAGCAATTAGAAGCAGAATTCAAAACTTGTTATAACGTTGAATGGTTTAGGTCCACAGTTTCTTACTAAGCACAAGCTTCTAACAGTACTCCTGAAATATGACAGCATTTCTATTGTCTAATGTTAATTTATGTGAATTACSGTGGTTTTAATATGTTCTGCAGAATTCACGTTAATAAGAAACTCTACTGATYTCATGATTAATAATACAGTTGGAATATCTATGCCTGCTAGTGTGAATTTTTCTAGAGAATCTGCTTTACTTCAGTAGCAAATTGAAATACTTCCCCCGTAAGCCCCTTAGGGTTCSTGTATTGTGGATGTTTTTCTCTGGCTCCCAAAGAAGTTGAGTGAGATTCAGTTTGAGTCTAAGACACCTAAAATTGGTCTACATGTGAGTTAAGTGTCTAAGCTCTTGTTGTAGTAAAATGACATATAGGGAATAGAAAATAAAAGACAGAGCTATTCAGTTGGCTCTCAAATGACCACCTACATTTCATCAGCTGAATGGGTCTCATCTCCATTGATTATGTTCATTACCTGTCCAAGTTAGAGATACACTACCTAAACATTGGCATCGAGAGYCATTTTAGATACCTTTGGTATTCTGTAGGACTTCTGTCACATCTACCAGTCCCACATGAACACTGTGGATATCTCAGGGTATTTCAAATGGCCTTAGAGGCATATTTTTAGGCAATTGAATGGGTCTCTTAATATTCATGTGGAAATCTGCCTATGGGGCCAGCATTTTGCAGGACCTTGTCCACATGAAGTCCTTGTTTTGAAGAGTTCATAYCGAACTACAGAAAATAAGTAGTGGTGGGAGAAGGGAAGAAAAGATTAATGTGACTTGTCAATAGCAGAGATAGGTACTTTCAAGCTACCCAGAGCTATGCAGTTTTCTTACTATTTGTCCCTTCCTCCTCCTGCCCCTGTTTGCTTAGCAATTGTTGGTAAAGGCAAGCTGAGCAAAGTTTAACATGGCCACAGCATCCTCATTCTCAGAAGCAACGAATAAATGTCTCAAGGCATCACAGTTCACTTCTATGGGTAAACTCTACTGAAAGCAAATTTCTGGCTCATTTGTTTCTCACACATAGACCAGTTACATTCTCATTGTGTCTAGTGGCTGAACATTCACTTTGGCTGGATGCAGCAACCATGCAACCATGTTGAATCACCAACAAAACCCGGTTACACATAGACTTGAGTACAACAGTGACTGTTTCAAAACTGATTTCTGTTCACTTTTTTTTCCTTTTTTTTTTTTTTTTCTTCCCTGTTAAACAAAAGCAGCCTGAGGAGAGAAATGGCTGTGCAGGTCTGCATTTCCCTATTGAGAAAGTAGATCTTGCAAAACTTTGTCGTACCGGTTGAAGTCAGGTAGGAATGTCAAGTGACATTTCCCTTCTTGTCTCCATGCAGCTTTCAGAGGGAATCAACGCGGGCCAAGGACTAGGTATCGAAATCATTGCTACCTTCCAGCTGGTGTTGTGTGTCCTAGCCACCACAGACCGGAGAAGGAATGATGTCTCAGGATCAGCACCTTTGGCCATTGGTCTCTCCGTTGCCTTGGGACACCTTCTTGCTGTAAGTTTCAGCTCTCACGGTTGACATCTGCAATGTGCCACCACAGGATGGGCCAGTGAAGGCAGGTAGATGGTGGGCAGATGAAAGTTTCTTCCTTCTCCTTCCTCTTCAGAGGAAGGTTACACATAGACTCTTCAGAGGAAGGAGACTGACCTTGTTTCTGCAGCATGCGTGGCCCATCTCCCTTGGGCCATGTGGCTGYGGCAGTAAGTGATGGGGTTGCACATCTGGGAGGAGTCGCTGCAATAGGGCTTGTTTCCCTGGTGGGACAGGACAGGCACATGACAAACTGTCCTTCCCTCTTTTTCTGAGGAAGAGTGGGTGGGATGAATGAAGCTGTTGTGAGCATCTGAACCATGCTGCAGGCTACCACTTGCCCTCCTGTGTAATGAAGATGCCACATGTGCATCAATTCCTCACCACTGGTTCTCTTTCCACATCTTAGATTGATTACACCGGTTGTGGAATTAACCCAGCCAGATCTTTTGGCTCAGCACTGATTGCCAACAACTTTGAAAATCACTGGGTAAGTTGAATAAATTTGTTTAGCTTACAAGAGACTCTGCATATACATAATCTACAAGATCAGAAACATTTAAACACATATCATTAGCACCAAGCCAGTCAGTTGTCATTTCTATTTAATTTAAAAMCAAATAATCTCCTTTTGCTCCTGACCAGCCTCAGGACATCACAAAGTCCTCAAGCTGAGTGTGTATATTCAATGTAATAGAGAAGATTTTCTTTCGTTATTTCCCTTTATGTTTATTTATTTCAAATATTTTAAACTTTAAAGCCTCATTGCACAGAATCCTTTATTGAGTATTTATTGTTTAAACTGAGTTTCTAAATYGTTACTGCTTAATCTGGTAAAACCTAATCTAGGAAGGTTCTTAAGCAGGTTTATATACTGAGGTGGATCATCCAATATTTGGAAGCTAATAAAATGTTCACGTTCTTAAAGTTAAGTGTCTGCTTATGTGCTTTCTTGGGTAAGTGCTCTGGAAACACTATAAATTTTAGATTATTCCCTGTGGTTAAATGTGGTTAAAATGAGGAACTTCACGAGAATGTACTTATTTCACTAAAGCTCAATAAAGAAGGCTAATATAAAAGCCCTAAATGAGCATGTGTTCTTGAACATTTAAAATGCCGCTTGTTCCAAGTCCTCTACTCATGATTTTGGCAGCCATTTGCGTAGGCATTCATGGAAATTTAGTGATAGTACAATGGGTTGTGAAAATTTTGGATATGATGCCATTTTAATCTAAAGAGTAAAACACAAAAGGAGGACACTGGGAAATTTTGYCGTTATCTCCCACTTAAACACTTCTTTTGGGATATTAAGGTAATGTAACTAAGCTACTAGCTAGTATTTTCAGAATTTCATAGAAAAAATATTTTCCTTTGTAGAGAGAGAGAAAGAGATAGAGGTAAAAATTCCTATTATACTGCTGATACTGCTGAGTAAAAGAAAACATATTTTCAGACTCAGGAACTCTTTGGCCGTGCAAATCCCTCAGAATCATCTGTTATTTCTAACAAAATCARCCTGTCTACTAAAATACTTTTATTACCTCTCCCTCCAAACTTTACTTGCCTTAAGTGATTAGACYAGTACAATTACAGCAATATCACTAGCTAAATAGCGGCTAGTAGCAAATTAAGCTCCTAATTAGGTCCTCACTAAATATTACTTTCTAATTCACCTATCACTGAAAGTTAGTGAGAGAATGGAAACTAATGCCATCGTTGCTTTTGGAAATTGTGCCCCCCTGCCAAACCTGACTGGACTAACAGAGATATTTTACCAGTAGACACCTAATCTTAAATATCAGAACTTGACAACATAGTCACAGTTACTCATCTCTGGGTCTGTTGCCAATTCATGGTGAGAAATTCTTGGTTTCTTGCCATGTGGTTAACTAAATATTCAGGTGATAGACTGTATTTTTTAAGGTTTTCACTGTAAATTTTGTGCAGAAAATCTTCAGAGGAGATTTTCAGAACAGCTTCAAATGCAGTAATACCTGATGTATTAACTGGGCTTGGAACTGTGTTTTAGATCTTCTGGGTTGGCCCAATCATTGGAGGAGCAAGTGCTGCCCTGATTTACGACTTCATCCTGGCTCCTAGAAGCAGCGACCTGACTGACCGCATGAAGGTGTGGACCAGTGGCCAAGTAGAAGAGTATGATCTGGAAGGAGATGATATGAACTCCCGGGTTGAAATGAAGCCAAAATAAAGGAGGACAAGGAAAAAAAAAATCACGTTGGTTTCTGAAGATTTTATCAGTGTTATAGACTCTTTGTAAACCAGCAAGCAGTACTTTGGTTTTTAATAATGATTTTCCATTTTCTGCCCCCAATCTTAATAGCATTTTTATATCTGGGGTTTTTCAATTGCAAAGTATTCAGGCCAAGATGTCATTAGACACTTTTGTGCGAGCTAAATAAATTGTGTTAAAATTTAACCCCTCCCTCACCATCACCAAATTTTCTTGTGTATTTAGTGTGGGTGGTTCTCCCAGCACATCACTCAGTAGTGATAAGTARTTCAAATGATCAGTCTGTTTGCTGAAAGAATAGATACCGAAGAGAACCATCTGTACCAATAATGGGGGCCTTATACTGGAAAAAGTATTTATACAAATATGCAAGGTTGGTATCTAATGCCAGCAGTGCATGTGAAAAACTATCTCAAATCATTGCCCAAAAGCATCTTTTGGAAGGAAAGGGCACTAAAAATTACTTGTTATGTAGAATTAACTGTAATTTTCTAAATGATTGAGGATCTCTGAGAAAGAGGGCCAGAAAAGTTAAGCAAGGCAAGAATCTCCAGGTTCCCAGGATCCATTTAGATTTTCAAGTGTTTCATTCTCCCTGAACCTGCACGCAGCTCATTGTGAGGGCAGAGAATATATGACAAATAATGTATAGATATATTAATTCCTGGGAAGGAATAACTAGACATCAAATTGGAGAGTAGTAATAACAGCTGCAAGAACAACAACATGGTGCCAATACGTAAACAGGATCTGATTGTTCCTGTGACTACTCTGCTTTTGTTCATCTTACATAATTTAACTGTATGTTTTAAAGCAAACCAGGAAAAAAAAAGTCCCCTTTCTTCCTGACCCCACTCTAATAGCCAGTGCTGTAACATTCAGGGACAATGAATAGATATATACACAGTATATTTTCTAATGAGGGACAAATACATACCTGTGTGTAAGTCCATTTTGGGGGTTGTTGCTTTGTTTTTATATATATATATATATATGTTTATATATATGTTTTATACAGAAAGCCTAGTATACTGTTTTGTAAGAAAATAAGAACATAAGACAAGTGGAAAGAATTGCAGCAGTGCTTAGCAAAATAAATGACACTGGAAACATAAAGAAAATTAACACTCTAAATGATGTGGAAGACTATTTTCTGGTTTTGTTTTTGTGTGTGTGCTACTTATGAATTCCCGAGTAACCCAAAGCATTAGCTGGTCTTACCTACTAACTATAGAATATAGTTAAAGCAGATACATGCTGATATACTTGTTCTGCACTAAACAGTTTTACATAAGAAATGAGGCCCAGAGGAACCTACATAAAAAGCTGCTCACTTTACCGTTCAGACAAACATCCCAGAGGTAATACGGTGGATGTCTCCTGTTAGAGAGACAGTGTGGACATGGGAATTGAGAGAGGGTTGACGTGGAAATCCATATAGCTTGGATCATTTCATCAAGTTGAGCAGATGTACAATAAAATAAAAAAAACAAAACAAAAATCACAGGCAAACTAAAACAGAATACATTTTATCTTTCTTGTCTACATTTGGTGTGCTATCCCGTGTATTGTCTATGTGCATACAGCATGATCGGATTTTGGGATGGTTTAAAAATAAACAAAATTAGTTGTGCTAACACATGAAATGTTCATGATTCTTGATTTTTAATTTGCCTTCCAACACAACGCAATTTCATTTTCTATATTATTCTTCACGTGCCCACCTGTAAGACTGAGACAATTTCTACATTTCCACTCCTGAGTGCTTCTTTGATTTGTTGCTAGCCTTTGGGRAAAGGAAGCTTCTTTCTTTGTATGGCAGGCAAAGCAGGTCCYCACGTGGAAGTAAGCTCTGTCTAAATTATACTTAGAAATGAAGCATGRTACCAGGACTTTGTGCCCACTTTCCAGAATCTTCTTTCAATTTTATTTGATGGTATCCTAGTGCATCCATTGACCCAAAATTAACCCTTTTTTGCCTTGCAGAATCTATAAGCCAGAACAGTTGCAGAAGTCACACACAGTAAATAGTTTGGTTTGACAAATTTAAGGTAGCTTAACACCTTTAGTGACRGAGAAAATGTGAGATTCACAATTTGTTCCTTAGTCTACCCCTGCGAAGAGCAATATCTTGGCCTATTTTCTATGCTTCAAAGTCCAAAACTTTGAAGACAAGCAATACTGCCTTTCTGTTCAGTGTGTAATAGGACTATGTCRGGTTAGCCGCTCTAGCTGCTGCTTATGATCACCACAATAATAAACARAACAGATGGAAGATGTACAATAACTGTTTCACCAGTGAAGAAACAAAAAACAGGTCAAAGTAAATGAAATGTGATTTGTTGGTATATTCATTTACAGTGATAATGTTTAAACAATTTACAGTAAACCTCTTAGAAATTAAGKGAAAACACATTTCAACAGAGTTCCAGGCTTAAACCCCTCCCTTCTTCTTAAAGAAGGAAAAGCTTAACGGTACATTTAAAGTGCTTTTGTAGTACTTAGATCCTGTCTAAACAGTGCAAGGCTATAGCTGCTAATGGTCTCTCCACTCCTGGCACAAATGGTTTTGCTTTGTGCTAGACAAGCACACTTAAAWGTTATCATCATCTCATTAAAATATTTGGAAGATACCCAGAAAAGGAATTAAAAGCATGGAGCAGCAAGTATCGAAACCCATTAACAAATGTCAAGTGGGCAAATGTATTTACATGTGGTCACCCAGAAACTCAACAAAATCTCCCTGACACCAAGAGGAAGCCTGGAATACAGTGGTTTAAAACAGCTCCCATGATGTATGCACTAATAGTTCCTGACCTATGGACAAATAGACTATGTCYGTGTCCTGGTGATTCCCAGGGGCAAACATCCTTATTTATCACACATTCTAACAGGAAAAGATGATAAAGGGTAGATGCTTTCATAGATTAGCTAGGGACCACCTGCCATGGCCTCAGTAGCCACCCTGTCGGGTAGACCACAGCATACCAAATACCCACAGAGAGTGGCTCCACAGATGCTAGTAAATGAAAAAGCAGAGGGGAATATTCCCAAGTACAGGAACACAGTTGTCAGTGCCTGTATGGGCCATCCCAACTAACGTTCTCCCAAACTTTTCCTGGGCAAAGTTGAGCAAAGATGATCCGCTCTGCTCTGTTTTGTCTGAGGGCCAGTTGTCATCCCAGGGGTAGACAGCACCAGCAGCACTCACTCTGTGGTTTAGACAGCTGACAAAGTACCGTCTGGTTTTTGCACACACCAGCACGAGACAATTTAGAAGAAGCCTGAGCAAGGTGCTTTGAATTTGTCCCTGGAGAAACCCCTGCTGCTGCATTGATTCTATAGACAATCTAAGGAGATATGGGTCCTAACTTTAGTCATCTATCTTTAGAAGTTAATACATGCTCCGCCTGCCCATTGTAACCCTGTCAATTTAATTTTAGGTTTCATGTTGCTCGACTCTACATAGACTTTTAACACATGCGAGGAAAGAAAGGCGATTGAAACATAACATAATGACAGCCAATAAGCCAGGAAGCTTCCATTGTCTTTCCATATCCACCAGCTGCACCAGTCACAATTCACAGCTTAATGTTTTTAAAAATTAAAATAACACAATAATACTAATAAAGAGTTTCTCATAGTATTTCAGTGTTTTCCCTCCTTTTACCCAGCTGAAGTTTGGACGTGCCAAGAGTTACACAATAAAATTATATTAAGAATACGGCTGTTATAATTCAGTTGAAGCCTGGGATCTGGTAAACATCTGTGTCAAGAATGGTTCTGGGTTTCATTTTACTCAAGCCTGATGTCCTTGAAAAAGGAGTATATATTTTGTATATAAGTTGTCTGATATTACAGAAATTACTTAACCCAGAATTCCTTCTGGGGACAAATGCATAATTTATAGACATTCCAAAGCTGAATTGTGAAATCAAACCTCTGATCAAAYAGGTTCATTGATAATTAGATATTAGCTGTCTATGAGAGGACACTGCTTTAGGTTCTTGAAATTGTATGCCACATAGGRCTATGAATGATGTTCCTGAGAAGGAACAATTCCTGTTGCCTTCAAGATTCCCTTGTGCTGTTGGATAACCTAGTATGTTCAGACCTACAAAGGAAGTTAACACACTAAATTCTGATTTGACAATAGTGGGACTTCGCTTAAACCCCCTCAGTGAAACCCTATTCTGACTGAAGCCACAGTCATTGTCTGTTATTTATGTTGGGAAAGCAGAATTTGACCCCAACTATTTATCACCAGATAAAAACCCAATTTCCCACTATATCAGCTATTTGTTGCTGTGTGTCTTTGATTCTGAAAAAACCTTCTAGAGACCTGTGCTCCTGACCAGTTCCATGTAACCATGGATGCCTGCCCACGGCCATTCCTCTTCTCCACCCTGTCTAAGCCTGCAGGGAGATGGGGAGACAGGGAAAGACTTTTTAGCAGGGCCTGTTGTGACAAGACAAGGGGGAATGGTTTTACACTAAGAGAGTGTAGATTCAGACTAGATATAAGGAAGAATTTTTTTACAATGAGGGTGGTGAAACACTGGCACAGGTTGCCCAGAGAGGTGGTAGATGCCCCATCCCTGGAAACATTCAAGGTCAGGTTGGACGGGGCTCTGAGCAACCTGATCCAGTTGAAGATGTCCATGCCCATGGCAGGGGGGGGTTGGACTAGATGACCTTTAAAGGTCCCTTCCAACCCAAACTATTTTATGAATCTATGATAATAGCATTTGGCAGAACTATGTAACTACCTCAGCTATAATAGTCTTCAGATGGGGATGTCAGCCCTATTGCCTATAATACAGTGATAATTACTGTATACCTCAGAATTTGGTAAGAAGGGTGAGCACAAAAGACAGGGACACAGAATGGACGGAGGAAAGTGACACAGCGCATAAAAGGCAACTGATYTGTAGATTTTATTAACATTCAAAAGGATTCATTCTCCTTTCACCTTGCTTGAACTATATACCCTACTGCCCTTGAACCATACCTGTTTGTACGAAAGATCTTCAACCTTTTCAATCACTGTGCTATGAGATTTACAGATTCTGATAAAAAAAGAACCCAGAAACTCAATACACTCCCCTTTTCATGATCTCCTGAACTTCCTAATCTGTCATGTTCTAAAATTTGCCATGAATTGCCCTCATTGTGCCATTTCCTCTGTTTTGTTTCTATTCTTGTTTTAGGGCAGGAATTAAGAAGCTTGTGGAAAGTGATCAACRTAATGATATTATTTGCCTATTTTTGCAGCATTTTCAGAAACTTCTTTCCCTTTTCTCTTCTTTTCTTTTCCACTTCATTTTCAAGGTCCTGAGAAGGACTACTAGCAGTTAAAGGTGGTCCCTCCGTTTAACCTGTTCTCCCTGTAGCCTGTGGTCAGTTCCCTTTTCTAAAGGGTGTATCCTTACTCCTAGACAAAAACCTGGAGGGACCTTCTATTAATTCATTTTTTTTTTTCCATTGAAAACAAACAAAACAATGTTCCCTGGAAGCATGGGAGCCAAACAGCAACTCTTGGCAAAAAGTGGCTGTTAAGTGCAATTGCTGGAAACAGTCATACTTCTTTCCTTTTTTTTTTTTTTTCCTGAAAAGTAAATGGAGCACTTGAAGGTAGCAATCTGTCCAAAAGGCGGATGTGACTATAAAAACGACAAGCTGCAGCACACACTTGGTTTCCCTTGGGGATCTCCAACTTTTTCTTGTTTCATGATTTCACATTATTACTGACTCAAGAAGAACCTGCTATGAATTAAAGGGGAGAGAGGGAAATGATAGGCCTGAACGATTTTATATCCTATCAGTGCTGCGGGGGAAGAGAGGTCACTTGTACTGTGACTGTATTTTCTGTCTTGGAGCCAGATCTGATTTACTCACAAATGTTTTAGCATTGTTCAAGGAGTGAAAGAAGAGCTAAATTATATTCCTATCTGGCTTTACAGTGTTTTGCGTTGTCATGGTAATGTAAAATGTTTTTTGTGATACTRGGGAGTAGACACTAGCACTTTCATATCTGCTATAAGAGATCTGATCTCARCCCTGGCTGGTCATTAGCCAGGCGCGGGAGTGAATCTCAAACACTTATTTCAATCTGAGAGAGCCAGAAAGATCTATGATGTGCCAATTTGACATACTACCTTTGTGTCCAAGCAGCACTAACCTGTCCGCTGCTGGTGGAGAAGCCTGGAAAGTCCTRCCAGAAGTGTGCATTACGCAGTGAGACTCTGGTTTTTGTAGGTCTTATTCCTTGCTAATCCATTAGTCCATTCCTGTTAATCTTCAAAGTGCACTTCTATGAGTCTTTCTTTGTATAGGTTATTGATGAAGGAGACATGAACTGACAGACTGAGATTTATTTGYCACATTGTATTTTGGCTCTAGGGTAAATTTTGTTCTCATTCTTGTCATTGCTGAGGCTGACAGATTTACATCTTTTTGCATTAACCTTTGTCTGCTGAATGCAGAGAAAGTGCTTTAGGAATCTAGGTTCACACTTCCATTTACATGGCTTGTAGGTAAAAGACTGGAATAATCATAGAATCATAGCATAGTCTGGGTTGGAAGGGACCTTTAAAGGTCACCTAGTCCAATCCCCCTGCAATAAGCAGGGACATCTTCAACTAGATCAGGTTGCTCAGAGCCCCGTCCAACCTGACCTTGAATGTTTCCAGGGAYGGGGCATCTACCACCTCTCTGGGCAACCCGTTCCAGTGTTTCACCACTCCCACTGTAAAAATTTTTTCCCTTATATCTAGTCCAAATCTACCCTCTTTTAGTTTAAAATCATTCCCCCTTGGCCTGTTGCTAAAAAGTTTGCCGCCATCTTTCTTATAAGCCCCCTTTAAGTACTGAAGGAATGTGAAAGTTGTACTACACTACTGGAAAAAAGAAAATTAAGAAAACATGTATGCTTGTGATTGGCAAGAAAACTCTTGCCATATGCTGCTGGCATTGTTAGTCAAAGATGACCATAGTCCATTGTACTTGGAAGAAAAACTTTTTATCTAAGCTGTTCCTCAAAACAAAACAAAACACAAAACCTAAACCAAACCGAACCAAACCGAAATGCACTACTCCAGATGTGGCATTCAGAGCCCTGAATTAGGTCCTCTCTTCTCCTTCACCAACCCCCCAGGATGTGCCAGAACTCAGGCTGGAACCACCTTCATCACAAGCAGCTTTCTAGACCCGGACAGCCCCTGCAACGTTGTCCCATCACCAGTGCGTTGTTACCCCACTCAGGACTGCCCCAGGCGCTCCCTTCCTCCTAGGGGTCTACACCCRTTCTTTTAGACTACATCTACACTAACAAACTAAGACCAATGCATGCTTTCTAGCATTGTCCTGCTACTGCCCAGACTCTTGATTGCTAGCAGGCACAACCTGGCTCTGTTCCGTGCAGTGCAGGTCAGAAGGTAGGCTGTGCCTAGGTCGTTCCAAACACGCGGTTTGGACGAAGCCACCTTGGACTGGGAGGAGGAGAGTTTAGCTGTATTGTTGCAAATCATATCCTGCTACTTGCTCTTGGGCCTAGCAGACAGGCACTGGACAGTTGTATTTACTAATGCAAACATATCCCGAAATAACTGAATACGTCTTGGTGACATTTTTAGGATGGAATTATTTAATCTCTGTTGTCATCTACGACTATCCAGTGGGTACACAGAAATGAGCTTTTAGAAAATTAAAATCAAACAAGATGAATGACACATTTGGTAAGAGCCTTGGTCATCTTGATATGGATCAAGTGCCATCTGGGAATGCCTATTTTCAGGGAACTTAGAGAAATTACTGATTTCTGACTCCTGGCTGAGCTTTGGCAGGAGTGAAGCTGTGGATCTGTTCGGAACTTAAACTTTAGGCTTTGAGGGACCTTAAGGATGACCTAGGCTCTGTGATTTAGGCACTTCAGATTTACGTATTCGAGTTCTGTTTATGTCCTCTTTCAAGTACTTTGGCTTGTCACATGAAGACTTTTCACATGACTTTTCAAGCACTTCTTCGCGCTTCTATTGCATCTGACCTTTTGTCAAAACATTGAGTGGTTAATTATTATGCTGGGGTTTTCACTGTATGAACAATAACCTCTTTCTTTCCTTAAAGGATTGTTTGTCCAATTAGTCAGTTTTGTCCAATATTGTTAAGAAGCCTTGACTTTGGCTTCTTGATAAATAATAGCTGTTTCCTGAGCCCATTCAAACATTGAAATCATTGTTAAATTTTAATAATGGCCTCAGAAAAACKGTAGGGTTTCACCAGTACGCATTTATTCCAAATATAAATCAGTGTAAATGGTTTAAAAGGTGCCCAGTTTTGTGAGCTTAGCTTAGTAAATTCACTTGAATGTTTTGCATGCATAAATAAAAAGGAATAGAAATGGAAAAGTTGCAAGATCTGCAGATTTAATTAATTGGTAATGTAATGTATGGGATTTAGTGAAAGCTGGGGTATSGAAAACGGTGGGATTAAACACTCTGTTGTGGTAGGTGCACTGTGCCAAGCTAGATTCTCAGACTAGTGAATGACTTTCATGTGACTCAGTAAAAAGTGTGTATGTGTAGGTGTATAAACTTTTGTGCATGTAGTCTTACATATGGAAAAGCATGTATGTGGGCCAGAGTTATATAAGATTACTAATGAGTCTGTGTGGAACACACTTTTCCAACTCCTATTATCCCAGCAAAGATGTATCACAGTTCTTGGGTAAGTTTTGATGAAGACTCAGATTGCAGTTGTTATTATATTCATAGGCATGATTTGGACAGATCTGTTTCACTGGTTTGTTTTGGTTTTGGTTTTGCTTTTTAAATTCTTGTGCTTTTATGGGGGAGGGAAACATTATCTTTTCATACTGTATTCTGCAAATGTTTTGAATCAGATATTATTATTTTTAATAATATTGAGATGCAGTGCAATTCTGTTATTCCAGAGAAGATGTGTTTTGTTTCACAAGCCAAGCAATCTAAATTTAGGTGTTGAAAAGGTAGGAGTCCATGTGTGAGGTAGTTTTCTAAGCGCTCACTAAAGTCACTGCAGGTCTACTGAATTCAGTTAGTGAAACCTGAAGAGCTATTCAGATGACAAAATTAGGGTTAGCTGAATAACTGGAAAGTTCCCTGGCAATATTGGTGAGGCTTTGGTCGACTATTGGAGACCTGTCTCCCTTGTATATGTGTATATGTACATATGCAAACACAACGCCAAGACAGGATCTGTGGTTTTAAATAAAATACAAAAAAATCATAAAATTTTCAACAAAACCAAAAACATTTGCAATACTTGTCATTGATCTTTACACTCCAGTTTTGAACTTATAGCTCAGTTTAGCATGTAAAGGACAAATATAAAAATTATCAAAAATAAAATATAATTCCTTGCCAGCATGAATGTCAAGCACCAGAGAAGACATTCAATGTAGTCTTGTCAAGAAAGTCTGTCTGGTGAGAAAGAAAGATTTTATATTAAAATGTGTCAACTGCCTCCCAATCACATCCATATTTAGATAGAAATTATTTGCCTATACTGTGATAGAAATCCAGAACACCACTAACATTTTAGAACATAGTTGTCTGACTAATCTGTCCCTTAGGCTGATGGAAGCAGTTTGACTGTTCTGTAAAGATTTTTAAGATCTCAGTCTTTCATGAGACATGGGACAGGACAGCCAGGGCAAACTTGGGGCATTCCCTGGGAATGCTAAAAGCCAAAAACTGCTCTAATGGAGATGTAAGTAAGAAAGGCAGCCTATGGGCTGTTAGGCTACAGGAGAAACCTTGAACTTGGGTATATAAAGTAATGTTTCTAACAGGAGGGCAAGTGAACTTTCTGAATAGACAGCTTTCTCTGTCCATGTCTATGGTCCAACACCCACCTAAAGCCAAGAAAACTTTCTCTGAAGGTGACACAAAAGTTCCATTTTTCCACATCTTCCTTACCCAAATTCAGCTGGTAGTTCACTCAGTTGCCCTAACTGCTGCCTGCTGGCTACGTATTGAAGCGTGAAGCCTCCCAGCCCCTCTGGAGCTGAGATTTCATTGGAGTGGATCTTCCATTAAACATCCTCATTTGCACAAGATCAGTCCTGCCCTCTTTTCTGCTGCACTTCAGTCCCTCAGTATCCCAGGGATGCTAGCTGCTGCTTTCTGCAGTTCTGTTTAAGGCAATCCCCAGAGGAGTGGTAGCTAAAGAAAACTGTCTGCAACCTGGGGTTTTAAAAATAGAAGCAGATGGCTGGAACGCTGCAACCAGCTGGGCCGCAGTTAGCAAAAGCTCGTGAAAGATTTTAAGGTCAGCCCTGCACTGTGGGAACAAAGAGGCCGTGGTGTGTTTGAACAGGAGACAGAAAAATAAGCCACAGCAGGAACTCTTCTCTGATTCTTTTCAGACACTTTTAGAAAGGTTGTTCTCATTTGTTCCCTTCAGCCAAGCAGATTGGAGATGGGACTGAGTTTGTTGCAATACGAAGAACATCCCTTGTCAAAATGCTGCATTCCTTTTGCATCTCTTCTTTTTCCCACACCTCATAATATTTCCATCCTTTTTTATTTCAGATCTTCTTCATTAACATTTACCCCAATATGATTTGCCTCTCCTCTGCTTCATACTGGAATATGTCATTGGACCAGTCCCATTTTTGCTTAGTACCTGGTCCTGATGATGATGATGTATTTCACACCTTTGTCACTGCCTTAATAGGAATTTGTTCTCCCAGCTATGCAGCATCTTTCCTTGTTGGCTTTCAGAGCAGATGTTCCTCATCCATCAGCACACCATATAAACAGGAACTGGGCTGCTCAGCTCCCACCCTTCTCACAGGGCTTCTGGCACCTCCTGCGTTTCAGGACATAGTATCTCCCTTGCGCACTTTGTATGCTCTGGACTTACTCCATCCTGCATCAAACACCTTTCTGAAATGGAAGTATTTTCTCCCTCTTGCTCCTCTTTTTTGACCCCAATCGAAATCAAAAATCAAATCTCAGATCATCACTGAGGCCGGTAATTCCAGCATACTACTGGGCAAAGGACTTGAGCATAGAGTTTGATTTAAACCTGGACTGCTGAAAGGAGACATTTGGGAGTAGGGGAAATTGGAAGTCAAACATTGGTGTAGAAACCAAAAGGAAGGATAAGGATGATTAGCACTTCAAGAGACTTGGCCCGAAATACAGCCAGCCTCCATGGAGCACAATATGGTTAACAATAATTTCTAGGCAGTTGGTGAACAACCTGACTTTGAGAGACATATGCAATTTTTTTGCCCTTCTCCCAAGCTCTTTCTTCTAATGTTTCTTCATTTGCTGGATGTAATGCACCTCCAGGTTCCCGACTCCAAGTTCTCACTAATCACCTCCACAAGTGGTACAAGAAGTAGTATCAGGGCCTGAAGAGTCATGGAGAATGAAAGGTTGGACTCAACAGGGGAGACAAGCGGCAGATGGAAAAGGCAGAGTCTAAATTTGGATTCTGTTGAGGTGTGAAAGAGCAGCATCTGGGACTAACCGGGGTGTAAGGCGGTGCAAATAGTTGTCTTGAATTCAGTCTGGTCCCGCTAGGCTAATTTATGCTTTGATATACGTATGCTGTCCTCTGAGGAACACCAATTATTACCGTATAAATGGAAGATGCTTTCACTTTATTTTTTCCCTGACTGATTTCTTGGGACCATGGTATAACCGTGTGCTACAATATGGATATTTCAGTAAGAAAAATTCTACCTAATCCCTTCCTCCTGAAAAGAAAGAAAGACAAAAAAATATTGGCTTATAAGTGCTATCTAATTACTAAAGGTACAAGATTCAGGGGAGGCAGGGGGAAGAGATGACTAAGAGGAGGAAAGTGGACAGACAACCCACTTTGGAGGCAGGAGGCAAGTAACCGTAAGCTTAAATTTATGAAGCTCATCTGTTGGTTCCTGAAGTGTGCCAGAGAGCACATGATACATGTGAATATATGTATCTGCTGTCTGGGTTCTGCTTTGCTGTAGACATTTTTTGATGGTGCTATACTTTTATTTATCCTGGGTCAGCCTCCTCTCTCATTTTACCTGTTAAAAAATCCAGTAGAATTCCCAGATGTACAACGTTGACTGGGACCATAAATGATGGAGCCTTTCTTTTGCTTCTGTTATGCTTTTAATCTTGATTTTCTTTATATTTTCTTTTGCCACAGAAAAAAAGCAAATTTCCTTAAATATATCAGGTTTGAAAAAGGTGCCCTAAAACATTTTATATACCTGGTTTTCCTTCTTAATTTTTATCTAGGGCATTTCCAGAGCACACTGTAGGAGTTACTAGCTGCCTCACAGCTGGCTGAAAATATCTGGATATCCTGCTTCCTTTCTTGCTTTTACCCAGCCATCTCATTAGAAATTGAAGGGCCTGTGAAAATTAGGCTGATAAACAAATGGGAACATAGCACAAACAATTACCTGAATTCAAAGCTCACATCTTGTCCAGTGAGTCACAAGCATTCAATGAAATTGCAGTGGTGAAGGACATGCAAGTGATGCTTTTGATGATGGAGGTCTGCAGAACATTTATATTGAACAAGCGCAAAGAGAAAACCACATCCCTGAACTGTCAGGGCAGGACTGGAAGCCTGTGAGCCTTTTGCAGGTTGTTACTGATGCAATCTGTGAGCAGCAGAACGGCACACGTACGGTGGATACGTTACTCAGTCTGTTGCTTGCTGGCATTATGTCACGGGGGGACACACCTCCTCGTCTGAGCTAAAAGAGGGGCAGGAAATCTAAAACCAGTATTTACTCCAGATAATGTAATCTGCAAACATTTTCTCCTTGGATTAAGTCATTTCGAGGCCTTGTGAAGCTTTGTCAGATAGCTTAAAAATAGTCTTTGTCTGAAACGGGGCCAAAAGAAATGACGACTGCTAGACGAGGTTGCAGTTGTGACTGAAAGGTTGACAATGGTTGAGGTGGGAGAGGGAGGCTGGAAGAATGAGACCAACGGGGAAGTATTGCTGCCCACGCAGACAAGTCATCTGACGGAAAAGCTTTGCCAAGCAAAGGCTTACTGTAGTGGAAAGTGCATTGTATTCAGACTTCACAGCTGCTGTGTGTCAGAGCCCTGTGAGACAATTGCTCTCCTGCATCATGGGCATTTATTACATTTGGTTCCTTTGGGCACTTCTTGCAAAGCATCCTTTTTACTGTCTGGGAATGAGGGACGAACAAAACATACTGTGATTCAGTAGAGGAGAAATGCCCATTGAAGACGATCAAAAAGCAGCCTGAAGATACTGGGAGGGGACAAGATCAATAGGGCGTGCCAAGGTAAATTGCCAGGATGTTGGCCTAAGTGTGTTGGACACAGTGAGGTTTCTCCCAGGAGTCGTCCCTCCCCTCCCTGACTTTTACCAAGGGCAAAGGCTAATTCTTAATCTCCCAGTGTGACAGAGACAGTCTTGGGATGGAGATTTCCCTCCTCCCTCTCCCAAGGCCGGCTCCAACGAGGTGCAGCGACCCTTTGACGACTTGACAAAGCGCTTTCAGCGCCATCCAAGTGCATTTCTCAGTGAGACCCTTCTCCCTCTGAGCGGGGAGGACAGCCAATCTGTTTCTTTACAAAGTGGCTCTGTGTTGTCCCTTTGGCATCCGGAGACACAGCTTGTTACTAACCAGTTTGAAGAGCTCTGTTCTTTTTAAAAAAATAGGTCCTGAAAACAAGCATAATAAGGAGACAGTGAGACCCAAGTGACTTGCCAGGATATTCAGATGGGTGGGATGCCCAATGTGTTTTCTCCATCCCTACTGGCAAAGAGTTGGAAAGTGGGGCTGCCTGCCTTTAATAAATATAGCCGGCAACGAAAGGAGCTGGGGAAGGAAGGGGTACTACCAGGGTTGTGGTCAAATAAAAGGAAAAATAATTATTTTAAAAATTTTATTTAAAAATTTGGAGAAACTCTCTTATATGGACTCACTTAATGCTGGTCTCTGAAAGGCTTCAGTTGCCTCACAGCCACCAAGAGTAGGGACTGGTGTTCCAAACTGGATCAAGGTGTTTTTTACATCTCAGATAAATTTGCAACTTCCATATGTCTTCCAGAGATTTTCTAGTGTCCTCTGTCACCGTCATATCTTAGTGCTTGAAATAGTGTGCAGATGTGTGTGTGTGAGGGTGCGCGTACATATGTATATAGGAGTGTTTGCATGCGTACATATCCACACATACCATTTCCTAGCCAAGGTCTAGGGTGCAGAGTGCCAGCTTGGTGTTAAGCCAATATTGTTGTGTTCTGGGAAACCACACAACGAGAACTTGTATTTGGGTTATGATAAGAGTTCAATTTAATCACAACAAAAGCCAAGTCATCCCAAATTAAAGCTTAATGCAGACTGTGATAGTGATGAAGTTGCAGCCTGTAGTTTTCAAAGAACATGAGCTAATGTCTAGAAAATGAGAGGGGAGGAAGGGCCCTGGATTTTGCTTCTGGCCCAGCCACCAATACCATTTCTGGTCTCAGACAAGTCATGTTAGGCAATATTTGCTATCCTGAAGAAAAAAGAAGCAATGTACAAGTAAGAGCTGGTGAAAAAAATGAAGGATATTTGCAGAACTTCAGAGTACTGTAGTGTCAAACTGTAACATGCACCTAAATATGGATGTAGAAGACCAACACCCCAGTTTGATTTTTGTTCCCCTGAGGTGAGATTTTCAAAGACATTGGACTGAATTAGGAACTCAAATCTCAACATTATTTTCTGGGGACTTCTGCTCCTAATTCACTCATGTTTCTGAAAACCTTGCCTGTGATATGTCATTGCCTCAGTTTCCCTTCCGCTGACTTGGAGAGAACGTCTATGCCGAAGCAGAGGGATGTGTGTGGAAATTAATTGCCTGTATTTATACAGCAATTATGACACTAGCAGCAAGCTCTCTCTGAATATTTTAATATTAAAACTGCAAAAGTAACTTTTTATTACCTTACAAAGATGCTGTGAGGTTTAATTACTTACTGACTTGCAAATACTCTGAGGTATAGTTTTCACAACATGTTTATTGCTATTATTTTATTGACATAATTACACAGGATGAAGTTATAGCCAGTATTTCTAGCTTAATATCAATCTCTGGTTTTGAGAGTTTAAACATGGTCCTTGTTGCACTGTAGTTCTGAGGGTGTTTTTAATATTATAAAAAGGTATGACAAAGATCAGGTCAATGCCTTAGCAAGATCTACATTATACAATATAATGTGTAACTCATTAAAAGTTTACTCTGGTGTTCCACTTGATCTGAGACTTCTTTCCTCTCCATATTGTGCAGAAGTCTTTTTTTTTTTTAAATTTCAGATATCCTATCTATAATATTTCTTCTCCATTACTCAAAAAGTGTTCTGTGTAGTGGCTGTAGACAAAAGACCACAACATGTTACTTGCTGAATGCTGTATCAACTCTTCTTTTGAGAGCTATTATCAAGGAAGAAAAAAGAAGAAACAATAAGATGTTTCTTTGAAGAAGTATGTAGCTGAGTTACTCTAATTTTCTTGTCCAAGCTGGAAGGATAGAAAAGAAATAAACACCAATAAACATCATATATTTGAGTATTTAAGATGCCTGACTTTCTCTGATAGCACTGTGATCAGGTACTTCTGCCCTCTGAGCTTTTTGAAGATTTTTTAATAACTCTCTCACTTTCATGATGTTGTAAGTGCTTCAGAGCAGATGAAGATACTACTTATATGGTTTTGTTCTTTTTAAATACAGTTTTCAGCTCACTAGTGCCCTTTTACAACTCTGCTGGCACTGCTCTGATCTCACTGATGGTTTACAATAAACCATGTTGTATAAACAGCTCGCTCTCTTCCTTCACAGCTGTTCCTCTTCACCCTTTTGAGAATTATTGCTCAAACTCTCGTCTTTGGTCACAAGTCTGCCTTTTTGCCTGAGTCAAGTGGAATGAACTCCTGACCTTTTCAAACACCTAGAAGATAGATTCTGCAGTAAGGGACTTACGCACAAACAGACACGTTCTTGTGAAACTGTCAGGGCTGCAAATTTGTCACCCCACAACTAGTAATTTCCCATATATGCACTGTTAGTGTGAATAAGATGAACCCATGGAGGGGTGAGTTACCTGCACTTATAGCTGGTGAGAACACATCTACCAGACTGGATCTTCCACAAAAGTCAATCAGCACAAGAACCTTTTGCTCCAAGGACTACAGCTTGGTATGACAACTGAAGTTTGAGAACATTTTCTGCTTGAAAACCATTGGACTCCAGCTGATTAGTGAGAATTCACAAAACACTATGACTGGGGTATTCTGAGATATTCGCACTCAAAGAGTAAGAAATGCCTTATGATAGAGCCGAGGGTCAGTGATATGGCCTAAGAGTAAAATTCCGCCCTTTTCTATCAGTGAAGTGATGTGAAAGCAACAGGTTTAGTTTATCAGGGCAGCAGCTGAAGGGTCAACCCTTGCTTTCTTTTTGGGCAAATGAGATTCCAAAAGAGAGAAAAAAAAGAAAAAAAAAGAAACTGTTTATTCTATAGCAAGTGGAAAATAGACTTAAAAAAAATCAGTATTAGTCACACAGTCTTTGGAAAAAGGTTTAGAAAGGAGTATGGCCAATGCATACTATGGTAACACCCAAGGAAAAAAAAATATTATTTCCTTAAAAAAAACCCCAAACCAAAAAACCAACTAGCTCCCCGCAGTTAAAAATGATTATATGTGTATTGTGAGGGGGAGGCAACCCAACACCAAAATAAAAAACCAAACCCTTCATCTAGAAGGTTGTCAAAATTTATATTGCACATTTTACCATCTGGAGACAACTTCTTTCTCTACTGATACTCAGAATTTCAGTAACACCATGTGAATGTGTGTGATCAGAGGCAAGCACTGATCTAATAACCATGGTGAGATGCCCGCTGTCAACACCGAAGTCTACAGTTCTGGAGACACTCATTCCAGTTGAGACATTCAAGTGTCCTGTATCACACAAGTCAAGCTGTTCCTGACACTTCGCCCTCTTACCCTCATCCAAACTTCAGATCATGTAGCCACTTTGGTGTGAAAATTACACGTAGTTCTTGTGTAGGGACAAGGTGTCAAGAATGATTTCACTACTTGGAACTTCCCAGGAAAAGAGGTACACACAGTGTCATTAACAGAAATGGTAAATCAGTCTGGAAGACAGATTTCTGCTTTTTCCTTACTGCTCACATAGGGGGAAATGTGTGTTTCTTTGCACTCATCAGGGCAAAGTGATACATCTCACTGTAACTTCCAGCCATTTGAAATGCTGTTTATTGTTACTACACAATGAATGCTGACTCTCAAATCACTATGAGTTCACGCTGATTACTGCACCTCATCGCTATGTGTCATGCAGGAGACAGATAAATAAGGAAATTTTTGAGCCTCCTTGCTCATCCTCCAAGAACATGCCCGAGCAGAATCGCTGTTGCCACAAATCCTGCCATCCCTATATCCTACACCGCCAACTTCCCAGAAGTGGACTAGATTTATAAATGGTTTCCTGCTTCTGACAAGACTTCTTTGATAAGTTTACAACTCTGCTTTGTTTGCAGTTTATTTCTTCCTGTACAAGTCTCTGCCCCCACCCTGGTATGAAGTGGTGTTTTGCTAGCATGTGGGTATCCTGACATAGCGAGAGGGGAACGAGAGAGGGAAATTACTACACTTCCCCCTTTCTGATCAGAGAACAAACGGGAAGTTTGATGACTTTTGCTATTTCAGAGGTCAATTGGTCATACTATTCATTCCCAATACTACGGTTCAGTCATTCTCTACCCTCTCCTTTTGTTTTTATGAGGAACAAAGCTCAGAAAACCACAAAATCAAGATAACGCCCACAGTTTAACTTCCTGCAGGCTTTTGATCAGATAGGAAAAAATAACGGTAGAGCCACTTTCTTCACACCAAAAATGTCAAATCTTTCCAGACAACTCACTGATCTGGAAATCCCATAGTTCTACAAAAACTGATCTTTTCAGTGAGCAGAAGGGACTAGGGAGCTGCAGAAAAGCAGCAGGCTCAAGTCAGGTGATGGTCATGATGCTCCAGGTAAGGCCGGCTGATCGCAGATCTGTTGGCCGCAAACCCTAGATGTGTTAGGGAATGAAATGAGAGAAATTCTTGTAGGTGGAGGATAGAAGCTGATCGATTCTTCCTAGGCAGGGTCTCTTCATCCATGCCTTGCCTGGAGGAGTTAAACTACATCCCAAGTCCCTGCTGGCATAGCTACTGTAGAGAACATGACATTAAAAGTAATAAAAAAACAGGTTGTATTTCACTTCCTCTTTTTTGAGCATATGTTTCTCAATATGTCAGTTTTTGAGACACCTCAGCTACTGTGGATTCAAGTTCAATGACTTTCCATGAATGAAGGCTTGAATCCCTGCATGAACCGCTTGTGTCTGTTGGGCAGAGCTGTAGCTGCAGTTTGCGTTCTGAAATAATGTGTAAAATTCTCCAAGTTGTTTTTTACTCTATTTAGCCCATATTTGGATGAAGTGTCATGGCCCTTTTGGTCACATTTAGGTCTTAATGGAAGAGGAGCCTTTGACATGGCATTGGCTTTTACATGGCGTTCAAAAAAATTTTTAAAATTATGTTATATTTTCTTTTTGTCACAGTATGCTCATAAACACTGCAAGTTTGCTATTAAACAAGACAGAGGGATCAGAGGGAGCTCAGAAAAAGCTGCTAGAATGAAGAAGCTGGGCAAGTAAGGTCTCAGAGAGAAACTTTAAAGAACTGGGCGTGTGATTCCAGAGAGGAAGGGAGATTGGTGATTAATTGAGGATGGCTAAAAAAGATGTTACATAAGAGACAAGCATCAGTTATTCCTTCTCATCATTATGGGCAGAAGAAATGGGTTTACAAGACAGCAGGGAGGAATTAGACCAAATATTAGGAAAAACTTCATAACTACAGAAAAGCTAGGCTGTGGAGTTGGTTGCCAAGGGAGGATGTGAATCACTATCAGTGCATATCTTCGAAGTTAAACAGCCATCTGTCATAGAATTAAATCCTCATTGCCATAGTGTTAGATTAGGGTTAAAATACTTAGTTACCTCAGTCATTGTCGCTAGAGTGAGTCTTGCATAACTGGTATTCTTAGTTATGGATAATCCAAAAGAAACCTGCTTTTTTTTGTTTTGTTTTGTTTTGTTATGCCCTGCCCTGTGTCTATGACAGATGGTGTAATAAAACAACTGGCACTTTTTGGGTTTTGTCCTATTTATCCATCATTGAAAGCCATCAAAATATGGCAAATATAATGGGGTAGGTGGAGAATAGAGAATATATCTTGTGGTAATTCCAGCAAGCCTCCAAAATCAGTTTGTACCCCAGTAAGCTAAGTAAGGTGATACTCCCTTGTAAGGAAAAAAAGTGCACGTATGCCTCATTAGTCTAAATTACAGTGGAAAGAAATGTCATGGTGAGGTGTCCCTTCTCTGTTTATCAGTGGTTACCATCCAGTATTGTCCAAATGGTCACAGTTTGGCACCATCTTAAGAGAGGAGATATATGTGTGAGATGATAAAAAATGAGGATCTGTTAAGACTGATACAGCAATGCGCTAAGAGATACTTCAAAGAGATTCATCAGGTGTGGGACAACTTCTTTTTGAGGAAATTCACTTAGATGTCACAGTTCAGTTTTGTGGGAAATACACAAGGCTCAAAACTTGTCCATGGGTAAATTTCTTGAGCTAGTTTCACAAGTATCATTATTTTGGTGTTGCAAGTACGGATGTTTTTTTCCTTACTCAGGGCTTTAGTCCAGGAAGATACATACTTCTGGAACATACCAGAAGCTTTGTGGAGTAAGCAAAAAGAACAATGTTGACCAATTCTGACTTTTAATGTAGTGCTAAAGAGTGTGAAAATAGAGAATTTGTAGAAAAAAAGAATTTCTCACAGAGAAAACCCTTGAGTCTGTGTAAAGTCCTGGTTAAATGATGGAGCTAGTCAGGGGTCAGACTCAGTACCACAATTAGATCATAGATATCCTGAACTCTCTAAAGAGGTTGGAATGGTTAAAACAGAGGTTTTGTTTAGTGGGTTAATCTCATCTTTGGTCTTTCTACTGAGCCCTGAAGACGGTTTCAGGATTTTAAATATGTAGTCTTCAAAATTAAAATAAACTCCTGAGCTTTCTAGAAAGGCAGTTTAAACCTGTACATGAAAAGACACTGAATCTGATGGCTAGTTAGAAAACTGTCAGTCAGAATTTATTCTCCCAAACTTGAAAATGTGTCATAATCGTCATAGTTTAGCCCATTTACACACTCATGTATACTTTAATATGTATTTTTTTCTTGTTGTTTTCCTTCAAAAGTTATTATGCCAGTACTTCCCTAAGGTGAACAAATTGTCTGAGCTGAGAACTATTTCTATAGTACTTAGGTTTGTAACTTCCATGTTATTATGTCGTTTCCTCAAATAAGGGTCTATGTTGCAAGATAGAGTAGTTAATTATGGTTCCCTTTTCTCTTTAGTCATTCCTGAATTACCATGTTGTGTAATTGCTCAGTTACTTCTGTGTAATCAAAATAATAATATGTTTCTTACTTTTCTCATTATTACTGTAACCAATGCAACCAGAAATCCCTACTTTTTGGCCCAGCATTTTACAGTGTTAAACCATCTGCAGAATAGCCACAGGCACAGGCTTATCTGTGATCCATGGGCCACCAAGAGTGAACACTTGACCTAATTCATCTTGTGTTGCTGCTAACACTGTATAGTCAACATCATGACCACCACTTGGGTATCACTGACTTAACTGTGCTCAGGACTAGCTCTTCTTCCAGTTCGAGCTCCCATTCTGCTAGGCACTGTACAAATATGACTAATAATTTCTGTGTCTCTAGAGATTAAGACCTCAGAGCAAGCAGAATAGGTCATTGAACTCACCCAAGGTTTGACCCTTCTGGAGGTGAATCGCTTTCCATTTAGTCTAGAAGCAGCATATCATAAGTAGACTTTTAAGTTAGTGTGGTTGGTTGACTCTGGCTAGACTCCAGGTGCCCACCAAAGCCATTCTATCACTCCCCCTCCTCAGTTGGTCAGGGGAGAGAAAATATAATGAAAAACTCATGTGTCGAGATAAGGACAGGGAGATCACTCACCAAATGCCGTCACAGGCAAAATAGACTTGACTTGGGGAAATTAGTTTAATTTATTATCAATCAAATCAGGGTAGGATAGTGAGAAATAAAACCAATTCTTAAAAATACCTTCCCCCTACCCCTCCCTTCTTCCTGGGCTTAACTTTACTCCTGATTTTCTCTACCTCCTCCCCCACAGCGGCGCAGGGGGTTGGGAATGGGGGTTGTTGTCAGTTCATCGCACGTTGTTTCTGCTGCTCCTTCCTCCTCACACTCTTCCCCTGCTCCAGCATAGGGTGCCTCCCATGGGAGACAGTCCTCCATGAACTTCTCCAACATGAGTCCTTCCCATGGACTGCAGTTATTCACAAACTGCTCCAGCGTGGGTCCCCCATGGGGTCACAAGTCCTGCCAGCAAATCTGCTCCAGCGTGAGCTCCTCCCTCCATGGTCCACAGGTACTGCCAGGACCCTGCTCCAGTGTGGGCTTCCCATGTGGTCACAGCCTCCTTCAGGCATCCACCTGCTCTGGTGTGGGGTCCTCCGGGGGCTGCAGGTGGATATCTGCTCCACTCTTAACCTCCATGGGCTGCAGGGGCACAGCCTGCCTCACCATGGTCTTCTGCACGGGCTGCAGGGGAACCTCTGCTCTGGCGCCTGGAGCACCTCCTCCTGCTACTTCTTCACTGACCTTGGTGTCTGCAGAGTCATTTCTCTCACATAATCTCACTCCTCTCTTCAGCTGCAGTAGTGCAGGTTTTTTTCCACCCTTCTTAAATATGTTATCCCAGAGGCAAACCCAGTGGTGGGTTCAGCATTGGCCAGTGGCGGGTCCATCTTGGAGCCGGCTGGCATGGGCTCTATTGGACATGGGGGAAGCTTCTAGCATCTTCTCACAGAAGTCACCCCTGTAGCCACCCCCCTACCAAAACCTTGCCACACAAACCCAATACATTCCACCTCCCGCCTCTGTGAATCACATATTTAAGAATTATCATTAAAATCTACATTCATAACACAATCTTCACAAAATTCACTCACATCAACAGAAAAGAATTCCCCACACCAAAATCAAAATAGCATCATCACAACACTGAACAAAAGTGGGCAATTTACACACAATCCACCCCTCGTCCCTTCACCACAATTACAACAGCAGAAATTCCCCAAGATCATTCCACTTTTCACTCTCTAGCTGTGTTCAGTCCATGTTTTGCCCATTATCTCTCCTGCTGGGGGGTGGGGTGAGGAGCAGCAAAGGCCTTGGCTCTGTGTAAGCACTGCTCAGCAGTAACAAAAACATCCCTGTGTTATCAACACTGTTTTCAGCACAAATCCAAAACACAGCCTCATCCTAGAAGAGAATTAACTCTATCCCAGCCAAAACCAAAAACTTGCCTCCCGAGAGCTTGCCCACCCCCAACCTACTGGTGAGGGGGGAACATTGGAGAGACAGCCTTGATGCTGTGGGAACACTGCTCAGCAGTAGCCAAAACACTGGTGTGTTATCAACACCTTTCTAGCCACCAATACAAAGCCCAGCACTATGAGGGCTGCTATGGGGAAAATTAACTCCATCTCAGCCAGACCCAATACGGTTAGGGACAAGATCCAGACTGAGATTTGGACACCTTATTTTCAGCACCTAAATATATGTATGCAGAGGAAGAAATTTCTGGGCTAGGTGCTTAATTTGCTTTTCCTAACATGATGTCTGTTGACATTTGAGAAACACCAAGGTACAGAAGACACCCACACTGATGGATCTAGGGAACACCTGTGCTATTCCTGACCAGCTGGAAGTTAAACAGGATGAACCAGAACATCTCGGATATCAATAGCCACATATGTTCAGGTAACTGAATCCTGTCCCAGATGTCCGAACTCACATTAAAGTCCATGAAGACCTTTTCAATAGGTCGAGAGGCAATTTTCCATTAGGAAAGAAAAAAAAAAAAAGTCACTGCCAAAAGAAAGATAGTCAACCTTCCCTAATAGGCAAGAGTCCAATCACACTGCTGCTCACTCCAGCAGTACTCTGTGTACTTGCAACAAGAAGAATAAGATTTATTAATGGGCAGCACAGAGAGTAAAGCAGAATCACAGAGCCCTGCCTTTCCCAGCAGCCGTCGTTAAATAAGTCCTTTTTTGTATGCATAGTACTCAGGTTCTGCCATTTGTCAGGAAAAAAAAAAGACAAAAAAAAGAGCCTCCCAGGTGTTGGTCATTGATCTACTTTTTCCCAACCTCTCCCATGATTAGGATGATCAGGGATTTACTTATTATCTTAACCTTTGGCCAACGATAGAATCAAAAGAACAGTCAGTGACCTTCCCAAGGTAAAAATAGGCTGTGCAATGGCTCGTAAGAAATAAATGTAATTTTGTAAAAGAATAGGTTGTACTTTAGGTTATACTTTTCAATGTAACTTTAATTGCCAAAACTTCTTCCTGGACAAGAGTAATAACAATCTTTAATAGTGATTAGAGTCTGGTAATGAAATAACTATCCACCTGCTTAATTAAATGCAAATGTTCCTTCATCAGTGATTTTTGCTTAGTGCCTGGTCAGGACAGTTGCAGTTTTTTAGCGCATAGTTAGGAAAACAACACCTCACTTCTAGCCTATTCAATGAAAATATAAAGGCAACTAATAACTGTTTCTGTGGGGCTTTTTAGGTTATTATTAACATACTACTGCTATATGTGATTCTCTGTATCATATGTTACTGCACTAGTAATTATCCTATTCTTTATTAGGCTTTAGCATTCAATACCTAGGACATATTTTGTTGCACGTTCCTCTGCCATTATTTGGTATTAATGTTAGTCCAAAAGCCTCATGTAATTATATTTTTCCTAAATCTGTCTTAAATCTGTGGAAAATTGTCTTATTATTTTCCACATTTTCTGTTAATAATGTATACAAAGAATCAATAAGCCACTTACATTAACACAAAAATTTCTTCATCATAATGTGACATCATATCTCCTCTCCACTTTTCATGTTCACTGTTATTCTCACCATTAAAAGGGAGAACAGAGGCACAGAGATTTGTGATAGCTGCCTGAGTCCACTGTGTAAGGGTTTAGGAGCAAGCTCAGTCAGTATATCAACCTGAGCTTCCACAAGATCTCTTAGAATGCAGAAAAGTCATGTTATCATGGCCAAAAAACATGATTCCCCCAAGAACAGCTCCATCTTCTGTGTCTCTTAGCAATATTGTCCCACTGAACCTTTCCAACTAAGGTCCCCTTATACACATTCACTACACGAAAGAGATTAGGTGAATCCACATGAGAGGAGAACAACTCTGGGAGAGGGAACAGCTAAGAACAGGATGCTGCTCTTCAGATTATTGTTTATCAAGTACACATGGGTTTGCTCCTCACTAAGAGCATGATTTTTACATTCTTGTTCACCCTGACTAGCACTTTTTTTGCTAGGAACTGTTCCATTAATTTAGAAGAGTAGTATCATGTTTGCACTTTATTCTTATTCCTCTCTTCAGTGAAGACATTTTGTGATTTTACAAGGTTTGTAACGTTTGCACAATGAAGTTCATACTGAAGTTCATCTCAAAGACATGGGAGGTAGTGGCAGCTTTTAATCAGTTTTCTATAAAAAAAGGGAATAAAATTTGCTCTTTTATCCCACTATCTTCTGAACTTCTTAAAAAAAAAAAAAAAAAAAAGAAGTAGAAGAATTAAATCCATTGTTCTTGCCAGTTTGACCAGAAAATTAATTACTGGTATGGAAAAGAAAATATTACACTTTTATAAACTGTCTGTTTTCTCCCCTCAAATTCTTCTTTGTTTCAAAGGCCATTTACTTTGCCCACCCCTGAAGACAACTCTGTTGGCAGTGCACTTCAAGGATCAATCTCCTGTGACTACTGGAAGTCCATCAAAGTACAGGGGAACAGGACTTGAAGAGACTTCTGGACATCAACCAATCCACTGTCCAGCCCCAAGGCAGTCTCAGTCATCACTCCCGTGGATGTTTGTCTGATCTTTTTCAAAAACCCTCCAAAGCTGGAGACTCCACATTTTCTTCATTTGATTTATCAAAG
Organism: Oceanodroma leucorhoa; assembly: GCA_030449065.1. Taxonomy (NCBI): domain Eukaryota; kingdom Metazoa; phylum Chordata; class Aves; order Procellariiformes; genus Oceanodroma; species Oceanodroma leucorhoa. Next base: position 8,970,202 of record JASVER010000021.1, read on the forward strand.
GCTTTACCAATTTTACTGCCAGGAAGATTTTTCTTGACATCCCATTGACAATTTTCCTCTAGCGGCTTTAGCCAGTATCTTTTTGTCCTATCTGACATGGGCAAAATTATTCCTGTCTCCTTTCCAAAGGTCTTTTTATAATACAAGACATGTCATGTATCCCCTTCATCTTCTCTTCTGGCAAAACCATTGCTTTCCTTCTGACCTTTCCCCTTACGCTACAGTTTCCTGGCCTCTCCTCAAACCTTCTGCTTGCCTCTAGATTATTTCCAGCAGATCCAAAGCTTTCTTGAAAAACACTTTGAAATTGTCCTCATCATAGACCAGTGAAATTGCTCTGGCAATCTAACTGCTTACCATCATGAAGTATTGCTTCATGTAGGAAATAAGTAATACCCTTATTTATACAGCCAATAATTTTGCCTTTCTCCAGTACTGTAACATCACTGACATCATTTACTCACCTTGCTAGCCACCTTGACCTTTAGATGCTCTTCTTGGAGGCCTGCTCTGTAAACAGCAGCTTCATAGATTGTGTTTGTGTGCTTGGTTTTTACCAGCCCAGTATTGCTTTTTGCAGCTGTTTCTGTTATATTATATCCCAAAATTATTAACGTAGAAAGTGGATTATTTTCCTTCTCTGATGTAAGGCACTGGTGGAGTATGACCAGCAGATAATGATGGATGATGAATGTAGGGACCATTTTTAGATATTGCAAGGTCTTAATGAGCAACTGTTTAAATGAGAACCAAAAGAGAGAGCCATTTTGGACCACACAGTAATCATGTTTCTGCACAGCTGGGAAAAATAATTGATATATTTTGGGTTGAAACGAATGTTCTGTTTGGCTAAGACAACCTTTCACTTAAAAAGGAAATAAAATTTCCTCAACTGAAAAATCTCAGAGCCTTTTATACTGATTCCAGATGACAACTAGCTTTGGAAATGAGTGTTCATTGCATTCATCTATTGATGTCAAGCCCAAATAACAGAAATCAAGAGAAAACAGTAAACAATTCAAGACAGAAGACATCTCATGGACTATACCAGAAATTCAAAAATTATCTTCTGTAGAACTCATAAGATACATGGAGGTGCTTCAAAGAACGTTTTTATTGACCTTTTTGATTAAAAAATAATTTTTATTAAAATTTAAATTAAATTTTTTGGTAATTTTTGTGGTATGATGGACAACTAATGGTGAACATTAGACAATAGTTAATCAACGGGACAAGACAATCAAATGATCATCTAAAACTGTTTCGGAGGAGAATGGTGTCCCCACCTCAAAATCCAAAATAAGTCTATTAAAACTGAACAATGTGTTAATTTTTCTTACTTATCATTACCAGAAAACTTGAGGTTTTGTTTTATGTTTATATTCAGGGATTTTTTTATTTTAAAAAAAGTATTTTCACTTTATGTTCAACTTGGTTTTTGTTTGGTTTTTGTTTTGGTTTGGGGGCTTTTTGTTTAGTTTTTTTTTTCTTTTCTTTCCTTTTTGCTTTTTCTCTGAAATAGAAAACCACCATCCTCCAAAATTTCTGTTGGCCCTATTAAAAAATATAGAAAACTTTATCCAGCTCTGTGTGATTGTAGAAATGTCTGCTATATAAATTTTACGAAGTGCTTGTCTCAATGAGGACTTTTGTACACTACCTGGCAGAATAAAAAAGTTCTTATATGTTACTATATGTATACTAACAGCCCTACCGTTGAATTGCAGCCTCAACTTTTCATAAGCAGATGAAATAGAAACCTTTTTACCTGTAAATAAGGAAATAAACTCAAATATCACTGATTAAACTGACCACACCAAAGATGAAGGCGGTAAGTGTTCATGAAAATCCACTTCAATCTATAGTTTTTCAGTAACAGGTTGCCATTGAAAAAAGCTAAGCAGCCTAATTCAAACATTTGTACAGATCATGTGCACGAGTTTATGTTTTCCTATTTCTGCATGCAAAAACTTTTGTTTTTTTCCCCCTTAAGAGAAGTTTTAAATACAGCACTCAAATGACAAGAAGCGTGTCTGAAAACATCACCTGATGTTCCCTAGGTAGCCGCAAGACATGGTTTCAGGTTTGTTTCGGCCGTGCCTGCCCTCTCCTAAAACTGTCGCCGGCTCCTCTGCCAGGGGCTGCCCTCTCTGTTAGACTGGCAGCATTTACGAGACGTGGTGAGGTGGACTGGGGAACTGATTCTCCTAGGGGAAAAAAACGTTTATTTCTAGTCTGGATCAGCTCCCTGCTCCAGTTGGCCGCTATGCCCACAAACAGCTCTGGCAGGGAGTAAGCAGCCCAAAGACAGTCTGAAAGGGGAGAGGAAAGAAGTGCTGAAGCTAGCACTGCGGTCAAGTAACCGTGCCATAGCCTTACTGCCACGCTAGAAAATTTATCCCAGTGGAAACAAAATCAGTCAAGCACACTGATGTAAACCCCTAGTATACAAGTGCTTAAACAGATTTAACTTAATTTAACGTGATCAAGAGTTAATGCTCTACATTTTGCGCTATGTTTAAACAGCTTTAATTAAAATCCACTGCTCATTTCATACACGGTGCGAGCAAAATGATCACCCTTTTACACCCTTTTACACGGTGTTGCAACGAAAAATGAATTCCACTGCATAATTATGACTGCATATTTTTGATCTTCAGCATTTAAATTATAATAAAAGGCTTCATTTATAAAACTTTTTGAAGCTCTGGATTGTCTAAAGTTGCCCTGTTTCAAACATTCCCTTTTACCTCGGAAACTAAAAATTTATCATCTGCCACGTCTGCACAACAAAATTGCCTATTCTTGGAGCTGTGGTTAAATGACTGAGACCCAGCCTTCCTCCCCCCCTCCCCTCCCACACCTTTCCTCTAAATTTCAATAGTTTTAAAGGATTGTCATGGCAATAAGAGCCTCTGGGAGACAACGGTAGAGACTGAAATTTCCCTTTATTCCACAGTAGATTTGCCTTCAGTATTGCAAACTTCATCACGACAGTGTGTGCCCGAGCGTCTGACCTTGGTAGACCACAGAAGCAGTCCTGACTCCTTTTTCACTTTTGACCTTGCTGATTGGATTAACGAGTTCAAGTCAAAATGCTAACTGTGGCCCTTTTCTCAATGCTGAATTCTAGCACCTTTTTCTGAGCATGATCCTTGGGAAATATGAAGCTGTAGCAATGTCATCTCAGAAGCCTTGACTATTTAACTCAAATTGTTTACTTTTAACTTTAGAAGCTCCCCATTTTTTTTTATGTCAATAAAGTTGTTGTTACTCTCTTTTTTAGGTAAATGGTAAGATTATGAAATATTTGTTTATGGTATTGAGGTTTCCTCCACCATCATAAGACAACTAGATATTATTAATTGCTGTGGAAATGTTCTGCGTAAATTTTGGACTATATTGGCTGGTTAATGTTTCATACCATGGGTGAACTTTAGCCCTACCATCAGCACCCAGCACCTTGTGCTCTAAGAGTCAGTGTCCAGCGATGCATGTTGGTGGAAGAGACAATTTACTCTCATCTGTTTACATGTAACTGGAGTAGCATGGTGGTTAAGGTAAAAGGAGATATGAACCTGAGTCTTGCTTAAGGCAAATCAGGTGTATATTAGCACTGAGTTCTCAAGGCTATGAAGAGAGGACAAGGGGAGTCTAAAATAATTACACTCTTGCTTTTGTTGCCTGGGGAAATCCAACTACTCTGTTCAGTGAGGCCATCTAGCTTTGGTAGTTTACTTTTATTCTTTTTGTGCTTATTCACTGTATCATAACCTCAAACAACCAAATCAGACTAATTGGGACCAAACAATGCAGATTTCCATAGACATTTTCAAAAATGGTTTAAATAGAATAAAATAAATAGCAACACTTCAGCTATATAAGATTAATCTCTGTGTAAACGTCCTTGTAGCTACAGTAATGGAGGGGATCTTGCAGAGAGAGAAAAAGTGGCAGAAAAAACCCAAGAGTTTTAGATAAGTTTTGGGATGCTGTTCTATGTGTAGGGAAATGAGTGCAGAAACAGGGATGGCAAGGCTGGGAGGAGGCAACTAGCTGTTGTGAAAACAGCCGGTATTTTACAAGCTGCGCAAGTTGGTAGCACAAGCTAAAACCATTCTGCAAAGAGCAGCAAGAAAATCCTCGAGAGAGCTGTGAAAATGTCAGACTTTCACCTTTGGAGAGCCCGTGGGGAGAGGCACATTTCCTCCGCCGCATATTCAATCTCTCCTCTGCAGCTCTGCCATCCAAGGCAAGCTGCCACCACCAGACACAACTTGGCAGAGGAGCTGCATGCAACAGGGAGTGCGTTGATCATGGAGGTGATGAGTGGAGAGAAGATGTAGTAATTACTGATCTATCAAATGCTTGCCTCTGCTCAGAAGTGTGGAAGCAGACTTGCAGGGGTGGTGGAATTCAAGACTGAAAAACTTGGAAAGAACTGGTAGGAAGTGATAACTTTGTCTGTGCCTGTGGAATACTGGTCTTTCAGATGTGCTTTTATGGTGAAACTAAGAAGCTCAAAGTTCTGTAAGTTACTGAGGAAATGTTTTTTTTTTTTTTTTTTAAATGAAAAAATAGTAATTTTTAAGGAAAAAAAAAGACCCATAAGCCTATTACTTTCTTTTAGACATGTCCTTCTCCTTAACCACAAACAGATGGAAATTTGCACAGAACAGCGACAGTAGGAAGGAACTCATTTTAATGGAATGTCTGTGCTGCAGATTGGCAGAATAAGGCTGAAAACACAGAAAAGCCAGGTTTTCCAAAGTGGACCATGGTCATCAGAGTTCCTATGTGATGGATTTCAGCATGAAACCCCTCTATACCAATGCTCACTCTCCCAGAAAAATGAAAGTCTTTTCCAATGTCTTAGATAGGGCTTTCTACGTGCTCTGGTACGTTGAAAAGTGGTAAGCAATGCCTTCTGCGGTTTTTATAGGCATGACTTCAACAGCACTGAATAAACACATATAATGGTTCAGATGTGGTGGCTGAAATGGAAAATTCTAATATGTAAACCAAAAGCTTAGGCAACATGTTTTTCTAATACATGGACCAAAAAAGTGCATCCCCATGAAATGTGAGGTGTTACTCATTTGAAACAGGACTGTTTATGATTCTTTTTCAAACACTAGTTGAAATGGTTGTAGGATGCATGACCAGTTGTGGGATAGCCTAAAGGCTATTAACCTCACTTACACTGACACATTACAGGAAACCTGATGGATGCTCAGCCAAAGATTTTTCTGTAATCTGGAATCTCTTTGGGAAGGAAAGGAGAGGGAATATGTCCGAGTGCTGTATCACAGCCTCTGCTGGCATGAGCTTGTGATGACAGCACCAGTCACTATAGTTTTATAAGATTTTCAAGGAATATAACAATATTAAATATTTGTAAGAAAGACAGCTAAAACTCCCTATTGTAGTCTTACTACTGAAAGCACTTTGAGTAGTGTAAATATTCAGGTTGTCTACCTCCTCAAATGGTAATATGAGGTTGCCAGACATTATTTTGAAAGCTTGTGGTGTGGTGAATTAAGACTCTGTAGGTTTAAGTTCTCTTACCAGCTTTTTTCGTAACTTTATCAGGGCTGAAATTTTTCCATGCTACACCTCTGCAGGGAAATCTTTCAGTTCTTGAGATTCTGTAGCTTCTGAAATGAGGTTAGGAAAAATGTGAGAATTTGCCCATGATAAATACACTTATAAGTGTTCATTTACAAGGTCTGGAGCTTCATCCTCTGGAACTAGGTGATGAAAATTGGCAGGAACACAGCTCTAATTTTGTTTTAGACAGCCCTGTGAAAGCTTCCCTAATTTAGGCAAGGTATAAGGCTTTGGGGAAAAAAGAAATAAATCCTTATGCACACACTGGAAGGAAAGCTTGCCAACTTCAGCTCTCCAAAGCTTCATGCATTGCACATAGTCAAATCCAACCTACAACCAAGCCCTGAAGGCTTCATCCCCACAGATGTTTACAAATGTAGTCGAGCCTTGCATAACTACAACTTTAGTTCCTCATAGCTGTGGTGACTCTAGGAGCTGGGAGGCTCCTTTCCAAGGTCTCAGCATTCCCCTACCAAACCTGCGTAGATAAGCAGTAAGAGGTCATTTGATATAACTGCAGGAAGAGGAGCGTGGAAGATGGACAAAAAGCAGTGTTAGAGGTGAAAACAGGGTTGTAGGATGGACCATTGTGGGAAGATGGGAGCTGGGGTTAAGAATTGATTTTGAGGAATGACATGACATGAGAATAGCAGAATGGAGAACAATATTTTAAAGGTATTTCATATCTTGTGTCTCTGATTTTTCAATGTTAACATTTGCTTAATGTTGATATGGAATTTGAAGTCCTTCAAGATAGTATAAATTGATAGACGAGCTTTCATATATACACAGCATGGCTGGAGTACACCTGACCTTACAACATCTAGACATTAGACTGAGTATTTCTGGAGTGGGATTCATCTGGCCTGTCTTAAAGCTTAGGATGAGATGAATGAGCTTAGTGTGCATATTTCTATATTTTGACTAGAGAAGTTGACTAGTTCAGATTTAGATACTGAACTTTCAGAAGCCTGAATTTTGTGTGAATTTCCTTGTGAATTTTGCCTTCAAATCAATGTCCAACAGGTACCCAGCAGAGTTTGTGGTTACATGCCTGTGAGTAGTTTTAGATCCTGTATTTTAAAATATAGTACCATGGTCATTATACTCCATACAAACACATCCACACACAGATACACTGAAGCCACACTATGAAATGTGTTTTATTAGAATAAATTGATATTAAGATTAGCTGTTAGGAGAGGATTTCTCTTATGCCAGCCATGTTGTTTTAATACAGGATTAGCAACATTTAGAGCTGTCCATCCCTCCTAAAATAATTTCGTGTTACAAAGAAAGAAACAGGGGTCTTGCCAGGAGGTACAGGATTCCCGTAATCTTGGCATTAGTCACTCAATCCATCCAGTCCAGTCTATGAGCATGCAGCAAAGTCAAAAAGGTGGGAAGCAGGTTAAATACAGCTTAGAGAGTCGTTAATATTTATTTCGCACTTCACTGTATTGTTACGTCACTGCTGTGCAAAAAGATAAATGCTTCAAATCAGCAGCTGACAGGAGAAAGGGAAGTCAAAAAACAGGTGAAAGATGCTAAGAAAGGCTAAAGTGAAGTCTGACTCTTGCATTGGAACATGAACTCTAGTGCTTTATACCACTGTGCTCTCTACATCCTGAGTCTGGCAGTGCTTGTAAGTAATTGCATGAAAAAAAGCTTTTACTTTATTGTTTTTCAATAATTGTTCATTTTCTTTTTGGAGCAGATGATCAGATACAGCTTTACTTTTTGCATGAGTCTCTTTTCTCTTTATTTGCTTTGGATTCCAGTTAAACAAGGCAAAATGCTATGAAAAGTGTGAACAGCGGCAGAACAGACACATGTTGTAGATTCTATATATCCATGCATTTCACTGCTTTCTTACCACACACTCACTAAGGAGAAACAACATAATTGGCAGAACCCCCCTTTTTTTGTGTGTAGGCTTTAAAAGACAGTGACAAAGAAGAAGAAACTGGAAGAAAGCTGTTACATTAGAGGAGCTGAGTTTTGCTAGAGCTTTGTTAAATTTCAGATTACGCAGTCTTATTAGTTACAATTTCCCCTGCCTTGTTGGTAGCATTAATGTTATTTAATATGCGAGCAGCTGAGATGATACAGGTAATAAATAAGTCGAACCAGCAGGGATGCTTATGGCAGACTTAGAGATATCCAAATGCATTAAAAAGCCTGGAGGTCCTGCTGATATTTTGCTTTAGACAATGATTAGTAAACCAGCATTCAGGATCACACAGATATCAGGAAAGGTCTGTGAAAAGTGGGGGAAGGATATTTTCTTTGCTTTTGAGAGTAATTACATTTTCAGCATCTTCCTTTTGTGATCCTTCTGCTATGTCCTTTCCTCTTCCTTGCAAACCTCTTCTCTGAAGAAGCATTTCATGAGGGGTGGCACAGCAGTTTGGTTTTTGTGGGTCAAGAGAAATAAAACACTGTGAAATGACTGAAAGGACTTTTTACCAGTGTGAAGCTATGGTTTCCTTTGTATCACCTGTTCGACAAACTCTGCTTCCCTGTAGTGGGAGCAGATAAGTATGATTACTCATAAGTAGAATATCAGGATCCAGTGCTAACAATTAAAAATATCACTGACGGTCTCTGTAAGAACCTGTCCCATTTACCCTTCTTCTATAAAGCTGGATTGGTTATAATACGATTATGCACTGATCAAAAACATGTTTATGTGTAAGTGTATAACAAAAATCTCCTAGCGTGTGTTGCATATTTGATTATAATAGAGGATAGGTAAACAACTCTTATTTGAATAGAAAATGGTAAAAAAACAGCCATCTGTTTTCATTGTTGGTATAAATTGATAGTATGCTTTCTCTGGAAGAGCTGAACTCAACTTTTGGAGAGGTTTTAAATGTTTAAGAGGCTGACTCTCAGCTTCCATAAACTGAGATTTTTTTGCTGTCATTGCTTGTATGGTGCCTACTGTAATGTGAAAAGAATGCAAATATTGATCCGTTCTGATGTATATGAGAGAAAACAGAGGAAAAGCATCATTCAAGCAGCAAATTTTGCATGATGCTATGAAAACACTGAGAATAATTAAGAAAAGAAAAGTTTACTTTCTTATGTGTGCATTTCATGTCCCACTTTAGATCCTGATCTGGAAAAGGGTTTTCTTTTGTTGTTGTTTTTTTTTATTTTTATCACATTAACAAGACTTTCAGCAGGGGCCCTCTGACAAGGGTAAAGATTTGCTTGATTTTTGGTGGTTGTGTTAACCCACAACTCCATTTAATACATTAATTGATGGATATAGCAACTACAAATTCATATTCTATTTGGAACATATCAGTGATTATTTAATTTGTAGTTTAGTTTTCCTCATCAGCAAGCAGATTTTTGTATAAAGTTATTCAGAAGGACAACCTGAAATATTAGCTATGGTCCTCTCAAAAAGATTTTCTATTTTGGCTCCTGTTGCACAATTCCTATTATTTTTGCCTTTCTAAAAAGAATATTGGGAAAATACCTGTTTCCTTATCTTAACTCCAAATGGGATGTAAATATGACCACAAGAAAAGCACTTTTACTTTTTCTAAGCTATAACATGACCAGGAGGGCAGGACCTTGCCAGCCAGAACCCATCCCACCATCTCCAGTGAAGGGACAACGTAGACTGGGGGGCATATGAGCCTGTCAGGATCAGGGTCAGGATCAGGCCAGCTGAGGGAACTCAGGGTCAGACACAGCCCAAGTTGATCGGACAGGGCCATGGGGACAAGGATGGGCTGAGGCCAGGCTGAGACATCAGTGGGGCCCATGGCTGTGCAGGGCAGGGCTGTGGTGGAGCTTGCAATCGCCATTCTACAGCATTGTTGGGGCAGAGACTGAGCTGAAAAGGGGTCCTGGGTGCATGGGCAGAGTAGGAGGAGGCCCCAGGGCAGGCTGAGCAGGGCCACTAAGGTCCCCCAAAACCCTGACAGCAACTCAGTTTGGAGTTAAGCCATTATTCATTTAGTTTGTCTCATGGTAGTGGAAGCATCACGAAGGTGTAGCTGACTTCCACATGTCAAAGTCTTTTAAAGTTATCTAGTGCCCAGTGAGTTTGCTGTCCAATTTGCTCTGCCTTAGTGAATTGTTATGAATGTTCTGGGAATGCAAAGCTGCTGGAAAATGAGGGCCCACTAAGAGGACCTGTGTTTGCCCATCAGAAACACCAGAGGGCAGTTATCACGGAATCAGTTAAAAGACTGATCCAAAATTGGTATCTTCGGATTGGCACGGACTTGGGAAGATGCATTCTGGAATTGCCATCCATCTGTTCTTTTCTCCTTCCATTTCCTCTTCTTTCAAGTTCTTCTAACAGTTACCAAAATTCATCAGGGACATCACATTTTTTATTTGAAAGTTACATGTGCAGATGCAGAATGGTTTCATGCTGCATGATTAGGAACCTTCTCCATAAACAAACCCTATTGGGATACCGGTTCCCTCAAAAAATGGGAAAAAAACCCTTGAAACTTCTCAGGTTTGGCATGGAATTGAATCTAGGTTTGCTGCACTCCACCTGAACATTTTAACCAATAGACTCTTAAAAATGTGAGTAATTCAACTGGTGACAGCACAGTTTTAAAAGGAAACATGTATGTTCTGCTCGGCTTTGTGAAATGGTTGTCGCTACTCAGCAAGGTCTACGGAACAGGCATGCCTGCAGATCTCACCTGCTGTATGTTAGGTGGCTCTCAGGGAAGTGGTACTTTACATCTGTCCATCTTCATGGACGTAAATGACCATGAAAAGTGCTAGAACCTCTGCTTTATGTTTCCTCTACTAATTACCAGAATTCAGAAAAACAAACAAGTCGAGTTTGGATTCCTGTTTTGCCTCATCTACCCAACACAAGACACTGCCTGTGGTGGAAGAGCCCACATTCATCCACCATAATATTAAACATTTTGTTGAAGACCCTAAAGTAAGATGGCAGTTATCCAGGACTTTCCCTCTACTCCACTGAGAGAGACATCTCTCCTGAGGACAGCTCAGCTCCTAGGCAATCTGAATGGTCCTCTGGCAGTGGTATGCAATGAAAAGGCAAGAGGCAATGGGTACAAACTGAAAAACAGAAAATTCCATTTAAACACAAGAGAGGGTAGCCCAACACTGGAAGAAGCTTCCCAAAGAGGTTGTGGAGTCCCCATCTTTGTTGATATCCAAAACCCGACTGGACACAACCTGAGCAACCTACTCTACTTGACCTTGTGTTGAGCAGGGAAGTTGCATTAGACGATCCCCAGAGGTTCCTGCTAGACTCAATCATTCTGTGATTCCGTGATCTGTGAGCTACAGAGGAAGTTTCTGTAGGGAGGATGCTAAGACAAGTGAATTATCAAAGTGGCAAACTAAAAGATTTTATGGAGCTTCATTTAGAATCATAGAACCATAGAATCATTAAGGTTGGAAGAGACCTCTAAGATCATCAAGTCCAACCATCAACCCAACACCACCCTGCCCACTAAACCATGTCCCGAAGTGCCACATCTACACTTTTTTTTGAACGCCTCCAGGGATGGTGACTCCACCACTTCCCTGGGCAGCCTGTTCCAGTGCTTGACCGCCCTTTCGGTGAAGAAATTTTTCCTAATCTCCAATCTAAACCTCCCCTGGCGCAACTTGAGGCCATTTCCTCTTGTCCTATCACTTGTTACTTGGGAGAAGAGACCAACACCCGCCTCTCTACAGCCTCCTTTCAGGTAGTTGTAGAGAGCGAAAAGGTCTCCCCTCACACCTCCTCTTCTCCAGGCTAAACAACCCCAGCTCCCTCAGCCGCTCCTCATAAGACCTGTTTCTCCAGACCCTTCACCAGCCTCATTGCCCTTCTTTGGACATGTTCCAGGACATCAATGTCTTCCTTGTAGCAAGGAGCCCAAAACTGAACACAGGATTCGAGGTGCGGTCTCACCAGTGCCGAGTACAGGGGCACGATCACCTCCCTGCTCCTGCTGGCCACACTATTCCTGACACAGGCCAGGATGCCGTTGGCCTTCTTGGCCACCTGGGCACACTGCTGGCTCATGTTCAGCCGGCTGTCAACCAGCACCCCCAGGTCCTTTTCCGCCGGGCAGCTTTCCAGCCACTCTTCCCCAAGCCTGGAGCGTTGCCTGGGGTTGTTGTGACCCAAGTGCAGAACCCGGCACTTGGCCTTGTTGAACCTCATACGATTGTCCTCAGCCCATCGATCCAGCCTGTCCAGATCCCTCTGCAGAGCCTTCCTACCCTCAGGCAGATCAACACTCCCGCCCAACTTGGTGTCATCTGCAAACTTACTGAGGGTGCACTCGATCCCCTCGTCCAGATCATTGATAAAGATATTAAACAAGACGGGCCCCAACACTGAGCCCTGGGGAACACCGCTTGTGACCAGCCGCCAACGGGATTTAACTCCATTCACCACAACTCTCTGGGCGTCCAGCCAGTTTTTTACCCAGCGAAGAGTACACCCGTCTAAGCCATGAGCCACCAGCTTCTCCAGGAGAATGCCGTGGGAGACAGTGTCAAAGGCTTTACTAAAGTCCCAGTAGACCACATCCACAGCCTTCCCCTCATCCACTAGGCTGGTCACCTGGTCATAGAAGGAGATCAGGTTGGTCAAGCAGGACCTGCTCTTCATGAACCCGTGCTGGCTGGGTCCAATACCCCGGTTGTCCTGCACCTGCCTCGTGAGTGCCCTCAAGATGAACCGCTCCATGATCTTCCCCGGCACCGAGGTCAGGCTGACAGACCTGTAGTTCCCCGGATCCTCCTTCCGGCCCTTCTTGTAGATGGGCATCACATTGGCAAGCCTCCAGTCATCCGGGACCTCCCCCGTTAACCAGGACCGCTGATAAATGATGGAGAGTGGCTTGGCAAGCTCCTCTCGGGTGGAAAGTAAATGTACAAAATAATTCAAATGATCTATGCACAAAAATGTTAGCTTCTCTCTGTTATCCTCATGAAAGGAACCTAATATGACTAGATGAGATAGTAATGTCTCTGTAGATGTGGACATCCCAAAGGAGCTGAATCGCATACACAGACATTTATTCTTGTCTTAAAGAATGGCTCATACCTCTATCCCATTATTTGACGCTTCCAGAAGTGGATAGAAGGGAAGGAGGTAGAAAATGAGATTAAACAAGTGAATCTATAGATGTTTTCAGAGTAGTTGGGAACCTGATTCTACACCTTGTTTGGGAATAGTATTCAGAGCTGTTCGGAAAGTATAAGGGTCTGCTAGATGTAGTCAAATGCTCTAGGGGGATGAATATATCTAGAACACAGCCTAAGAGTGGAATAAATATTTTTAGTTTATTTTACCTGAGTTTCTGTCATAGGAGATCTTGCACTCAGTGTTAATTCAAGCAGTGGTTAGCGCTGACTTTAATATAAACTGTGAGAGCATCTCTTAAGGTCAGGTCTTCTTGAAGGAAGAGGTAATAATTTAAATACCTGTCACTTGAATCAGCCTCACCTTTTTATTTGAGATGCATGTGATAAAGTGTTCTCACAAGCCTGGAGACTTAGAAAGAAAAAGAAAAAAAAGATTTCCTGGATTGGTGAATAAGCCAAACAAGCCTCTGTTCTTGCCATGAACATTTCAATGAGCAAAGAGAGTTTACACAGGCAAAATCTAGTCATTTTTTTGCCAGGAGAAATAATTTAGGACTGTGCAAATGGGTACATTTCCTGCCTATTGAGGTTTTTCTAGGCACAGTTCACCAAACCAAGAGAATGTTGTAAAACAGTTTTTCAGTAAATGGGTTGACTGTTTTTTCTACTGACTAATAAAGCTACTTTTTGCAATAGCTGCTGTACATGATGGGTAGTGAGCATAGATGACTTTCATTGTCCAGGGTGAGTATAAGGGGGGATGAATATATGTTGGCATGAGAAGAGGTATCAGGTGAGGAAAGATGTTCAAGATAGATGACAGTTTTCTGTCATCCTGCCTACCACTGCATATCTTAGTGGAGTAGAGGGGGTCCCTAGACTACCTGTTTTTACTGACGGGGGCTGACATCACTGAGGCATCCTACACATGAGATCTCCACCTCCTGGAGCTAAGGCAATGGCTGGCCTCTGCTCTACCTGTTCATAGTCACCTTCCTCTCACATACACCAAACTTCATTCAGCCTTGAGTATGAGGCTCTCCTTTTCATTGCTGCCTTAAGCTGATCCATGGCACTGCTGTCTCTCAGTTTGGCAGGAAAACCACAACCTTCTAAAAGTGCAGTAAATGGGAAGCAGACTATCTCCTTGAAGGGCATACCTGTGGATACATGCCATTTTCAACTGCCAGGGTCCAACCCCCAGAAGCACAAAGGCTATGCAATTAGTCCAGTATTCTCCAGCAGCCTCAGAGCCTCAAGCTGTTAGCCAATATGCAGTTCAAATGTTCTGCAGACCAACACGAGATATGAACATTAACATGGAGGGGAAACACCAGCTTATCGGAACGGATGCGATCTGCCCTCTGAATGAACTGAAAGCCAGCTATTTATTTTCCAAATTCCCTGAATATTAATATTCCCTGGGTAGAACAAAACTGAGCCATATGCCAGCCACCTGTTCACTATGCAAGTCTCATCCTGAGTTTATTTTCTGTTATGTGTATCTGTGTCTTTATATTTATATTCATACATACAGAGCACACTGGCACCGGTGGCCAGGGCATAGAGCTAAGATGAGAGTGTCTCTGATGACAACTGGCCTTCTGGGAATGGGGACAATGGCTATGGTTGGGCAAGGCACATATTGCTTTCTTTGTGAAAAATAGACATGTGTACTTCTGCACAGTGGGTACACCCACAGCAGTCGTGGTGTGTAACAGCCTGCTGCAGGCTGTGTCCTTTGGTGGCCAAGACACTCTGGATCCCTTCTAATTCTCTTGTGGTGTCCATGTAAGCACAAGCCTAAATAAGGACTAAAGCAACTAAAAGGTTCCTGCTGTTAAAACACTGGGTGCCAATTTTTTTCTTTAGACCAGCATACCAAACCAACAAATGCTTTGGTGCAGAGTTTTCTTCCAAAGAAAGGAGTTTTGCCTCCCACCCTGTGTAAAGAAAGGCAGATGGCAGAATGGAGAGAACAGATTAATTCCTTTTGGAGTAAAGAACTCATTCAGAAGACAATTTTGCAGTAATTGTATGTGGTTTTAAGATGTTGTTTCTCTGGAGGTTGGCAGGGGCATGTGTATGCAGCATGCCCTGCAGTGCTGGGCCCTTCACTGTTAAGAAAAGGAGCCCATCCAAGTGCACTCTGTCTCTCTGGGCCCAGATTTAGCAGGGTGCAAATGAGTCCTGCACTCAAACCTAGGCCCTAGCGAAGAAGTCTTTCATTATGAACATAGCCAGAGAAATCTTATAAACTTTCCAGTACAGAGCTGTAGCTATCATCCTCCAACATCTATACTGCCTAAGGATTTGCTCTGAAGTAAAGTAGTACAGCTCAACTGCCTTTGACAGAGCTCAGCTGGGTTCTTCTGCCGAAGGCATTGCAGTTTGTGCAGAGGCAGTGGCACCCTTTGACTGCTAAACTCTAAGCTAGTGCTCTATGTCCTTAACACAGCCTTGTTGTTAGTTGCAAAAGTGGGTCTGGACTTAATGGCTCATGACATCCTACACAAATCCTTCTTACTAACCAGCTGAAACTCCTCTCCCTGTAGGTTGCTGGGAATGTCCACCCAGAATGTGATTTCATGACAGAGCTGAAGAAAAAGGAGGCTGAATGTCTGGAGGACTCAGAAGAGCGTGGGAATGCAACACCACCAGGTATCCATGTGTGAGGGATGAAACAAGTTACAGAGAAGTGACATCCTACCAGAGTCAGGACACAGCCATGCTGCCAATGTGCATGTTTGGTTTATTTATTGTCACACAACCCTGTTCTCTGGTCAGCTCTCCTTCCATCCCTACTCCCATTCCTTTCAATTCTTTTTTTCAACATTTTTTTCACATTCAAATATGGATAGTCAATCTATCTGAATGAATCTTTGTGTCTTTGTCCTATTCCTTCCTCAACTTGATGCTATCATAGCATCATGCTTGCTATGTGAGGGTGCGTTGATCTTTAAAAATAGGGTAAATCCTTAACAAGTACTGTAATCTGGTCTTTCTTCCAGCATCACTCTCCCTCCCATTTCCACAATAAATTTTCATGTATTACATTATGTCTGAAAACCCACCCCAGTCTAACCCATTAAATAGTCCTCTGGACGTGTTTGTCTCTCATTATAGAATAAAAATTGAGGCTAAACCATTTTTATAAGATATGTAAGGGGTGGAGTGTCAAAGTTTAAAAAGGTGTTTGTGTTTTTTGCCTTTTTTTTTTTTTTTTTTTTTATTTTACTCAAATATAATTATGCTTAAAAATTCATTTCATTTTCTATCTGAGGTTGCAAGAGAACTTGGGACAAATTACTGTGCTGGCCAGAGGCAGATGCTGGAGAGACTCTTGCCTTACTATGCCCAAACATCCTCTTTCACTTCATGAAGGAGCCAGGTGATGTGCTACCATGGTTGTACTCCTATTGTTGTGTTGCGTGCCTGGCAAGAGCATTTCCAAAAATGGGGGGTGAAGACAGAACATTGCAAGTTCCTGCTCTCTAGCTGGATCAGAGCATTACTCCAAAGATTTCAGTAGGATCTGAGGGAGCTTAACAGTTCTTCTGCTATTTTAACTATTACCCATAACTGGATATAATCCCATATCTGTGATGAGGCCCTGAGCCACAGGGCAAAGAACACTGAAATCCATAGAGTGATTTCCATTGGGATCAGCTTGTTGGGTCAGTTTTCTACAGAGCTCATATGGGGGTTGTCTAGGTCACAACTTAAGCATGGCGCTTTATGAGATTTATGCTCTGATTAGTGTGGGATGAAATGAAAGGCAGAGGAATGAATAATGCGATTGTTCTTTAAGATCAAGGTTGGAGATACAAAGCAGAATTTTGTCATTGAAGTAGCATGTGTTGGGTCAAATGCAAGACCGTGCAAACCAATGCCTTTGTGACTGCTTACTCTCTGGGTAAATATGGCTAGGAACAAACTGCAAGCCCATAAGGAGGAAACAATTTTCCAGGAAAGACCTAGATTTGGCAGTTCCTCAAGAAAAAGAAACTGCAGAGCCCAACCACTGTCTCACCCAACACATGCTAGTTATGAAGGATAAGGAAAATCCCTTTCATCTGTGCAGATTCATTTCCTGCCCTGGGATTCTCTTACTTACCCTTCATCTGACTCATAAATCTTTTTATGGGACGTGCTATCCTCATAGAACAAACTGCTTATTCCAGCCTCTGATCTGCAAAGAAAGAGTAAGCCCCAAGAAGGTGGGAGTGAGAAGGGATACATTAGAGGGGTGAGCGCTGAACGAGGCAGAAATCTAATGGAGCAGTGCTTCCTGATCTTCTTCAATGGACTTCCTTGTCCACGTTATGATTTCTTCCTTAGTCCTTCCCACCTTTACCTTCACCACCTCGTTTCTCTCACTTCTTCCCATTGTTTGTCTCCAGATAAAGTGAAAAGTTTTGTATCTGACTACCTGAGTGTACACATGCAAAATGTCCTATCAATTCTGTCAGATGCTAATGGAGATGATCCTCTCCTCCTGGTATAACTCTTGTACCAGCAAGAGATCTTCTCCTGGTTTTTATTTTCTGTGTTATATGTGGCTCCTCATCAGAAAAAATAAGTACTTCTGTTTCAGCTGGGATCGTTAAAAGGAACTGCACAAAGAAAGGCTGGTCTGACCCATTCCCTCCCTACCATATTGCTTGTCCAGTAGAAGATGAGATTCCGCTTGAAGAAGTAAGTTTAATTAAATAAATATATGTGAGTGGTGTGCTGACGTTATAGGATTCCTTTCTATTCCTGCAGACCACTGGGGAGGGAAACAGCTAAAGCTGAAATTTCTTACCAAGTATGGAATGCAATTCAAATTTTACTCTAGTCACTTATTTTGGAGAATTACTAAGGATGTTCTATTTTTCAGGTATAGGAGTGTAATAAAAATAAAGCCAGCTGCAAATTCCATAGAATCATATAGTTCTGTTGAACTTGCTCACAGATATAACAGCTAGAGATATATCACAAAATGTTCATAAAATATAAATTAAGACATTTTGATAATATCACTCAGCAAAATGATTTGGTGGCATCACAGCATCAGTACAGCAAACGTGCTGTTATAACACCACTATAACTCACAATATCTAAGGACAACAGGCCTTTCCAGTTTCTCATCCTGCCTAGCATAAAATATCTAATTTAACAAGGGGAAAAGAAAAAAAAGTTTCAAAATCTACATCTCTGTAATGGAGATCAGAATTTGACATATTTCTCCAGCTAGATTTGCACAACTGGTGATATTTAGAGGTTATACGTACAGGGAAAATATAGTGCTTGATCTCTAATGAGGATACAAACATATTGTATAGATGTGTCTAGCTTCCTGTAACTCCTTTTCCAGAAAAAAGAATCACTTTAAGTGATCAAAAATTATTTGTCTAGTCTAACTCTAGATCTCTACCCTTCCTCTCTACAGGTTAAACACTGCACTTTTGTCTTTATTTGTACAAGTCAGGTGAATACTATCTTTTTTTTTACACTGCAGAGAGAATGAAACTAATATACATACTGTAGCTGATGAAGTCTATTCAATTTGCTGGAGAGAATTTAGTTTATATCACCATGGGGAGATTCCTCTTGTCTTCCCACTACTTTTTGTATTGACTACTATCATGCTGTTTAACTCGAACTTCCTTAACTCAAACAGCCTCTAAGCCACCGTACCTGATGCTCGCCATAAATAAACACACTGAAATGCAACTCCTCTCTTTCGTTCCTTCTTTTATTGCTTCCTTACATTTCTGGTGTAAAAACAATCTTAAATGAATCTATGGATTTTTTTAGTAATAACCCACATTTTGCCTCAAGGTAAACTCCTCATTTATAAGTTTATCCACTTAAGGATTTGATTATTTTCTGTGTTTTTCATCTCTGATTTGTAAGTGGAGGTTGCCAACTATGGTCAGCCTAGCACAGCTTTGATACATTTTTTGTGGAGTGGTGCCTTCCAGACTTACTGGCTAGCTTTGTAGCTCTGAGGGACTTCTCTGAGCTCTGGCTGGAATTGTGTCTAGTCAGGTACATGGGTAATCACAGTTCATCCACCAGACAGAAAAGGCCACTACGCATGGTTTCCACATCATTTAACTTCATCAATCTCAAAAAATTATTGTGTAAATCTAAGCTAACCACTACACGGCTGATCTAGATTAGTGCTTTGGTCAGGATCAGGTGTGAGCTTTTCAAGGAAATCTCTTGGTTATCCCCACTTTCTGCATTTACACTGAGGGGTGCTCTCAGAAAGGATGATCTGGCTTCCTATGGATGAAAGTAACCTGGAAGACAAATGCAGGGTGCACCTAGCGTGCTCTGACCAATAATAAAAATTCAGCCCATGGGATTAGATTATAGCTAGTCAGAAATGGATGGATGGACACAACATGGATGTAGGGACCTCAGCACCAAAGGTTTTGTTCTACTAAACCAGACCTATCAAACTCACTTGTTAAGGCAGGTGCAGGGGTAGATCCTTTTTCTTGCTGACAGACAGTGATGAAGTCTCATCTTACAATGAGTTGAATTGACTTCTGGGGGTGCTTGTTTCCCTCCATTAACTAGAAAAGAAACAGAATAACAATAAACAGGATTGTGTCAACAATTAACAGTACAGTCCTGTGGCCATGCTCTCACACTGCTCATTTTACTGCAGACTCAGCTGCTCTTGCTTAGGCAGCTAATTTTTAAGCACCTAAAATAAATTAAATAAATCGTACCCATTGTCAGCCTTATAATGCCTTAAGTGATACTTAAGGCTCAAAACAAGTATCTACCCTTCCCCACAGTGAACTGTAGCAATGCATTGCATAGCTGTGTAGATTTTAGGATATAAAAACATTGAAATGGGACCCAAGAGACAGACCATGTTAGATTGAAGGGAAAGATTTGCAGCCTAGAGCTTATTCATTCTATTTTCTGCTTCCATGTGTATTAGTTGAAGTCAGCTTATCCTCACTCAGAGATCATGTCTGATAGAAGTGCCATTTAAATTGAAATGGATTTTGATTGACATTCTGACTGAGTAACAGTTGAGCTTGGAAGCAAGAAGAAAGAGGAAAAAAACCAATCCAGAAAAAAACCACCAACACAATAAAAATGGAAAAGAAGACAAGACAGCAAAATTGTAAGTAAGGAAGCAGAGCAAAGGAAAGTGGCGAAACATAGGGAAAGGCTGACAGAATTCTGTATTCATCATGCAGCCAGCTGCCAGCAGGATTGTCCTACTATTGCTGTGGAGAAAACATGGTATAAAATGCAGTGCTTATAAAAATGCATAAGAGTTTTTACAATGCCTTCGTGGAAGACTGGCTTAGTTTTTTATGGGTTTATGAATGAGCTGGAAACCATCCTGATCTATACCTGTTTGTTTATCAAACTGGGCTGTACCCAGGTAGCTATGGAATGAGTCTTCACAAAAGAAACAATGAGTGATTTCAGTTGAATTTTGTTGTGGGATTAAAAGGGGAAAAAAAAAAGGCAGTCAGGGTTGTGGACAGATTGGAAGCACCAAACAAAGCAAAACTGCCAGAATCAGTAAAATAGCTGTCATTTGGCTGCAAGTTATGTGACAAATAATTCTCTTCTTTTATAGAAATCCTACTTTTCTACCATAAAGATCATCTACACTGTAGGATACAGTGTATCTATCACCTCTCTCATTATTGCCGTGACAGTTCTTATTGCATTCAGGTATGTAAAGTTATCCTCTCACCTCAATTCATTTAATAGTTCTTAGTGTCTTAGACTGTATGAGACAACATTTGACATAACAAAGAAATATAGCTAGAAATCCAGAAGAATAAAAATAAAAATTTCCAGCCATATTGGTTTAATAAAATTAAATTGAGGCTAGAAATGAAAATTGATCAGAGTGAGCAGACATAAGAAGAATCAGAACCGGGAAATAAACTCTGACTGTCTATTGGTAAAAGTCAGCAACTCACTTTGATCCTAAATAACTAGTAGATAAATTTGCTTGCTTTAGCTGGAATGAAGATAATTTTTATGAACTATGAGTGCTTGCCTTTTATGGCTTCAGTGAATTTTATATTAATAAGAAGAATATACACAAATAACTCAATTCTGAATCAATGTTCCTGTGGCACTGTATATATTACTATTGAAACATTTAGAACTAAAGACATGTTTTGAAAGTTAGGCTCTGAATTTGGCTATGTTTGGTAAGATTTCTTTCCTACTGAACTACCCAGCTGTTAGGCATTTTCAGGTATAATTTAGAGTATCTTGAGTAAAACTGATTGTTTGTTTTCTCACTTAATGTAGATTGATGTTTGCTGCCATGTAGGATTTATTTTATTAACCTTTGTTTATTTCTTATATTTGTGCAGGACAAAAAAATAGTTTTATTATTATGCTGTGAGAATCAGGTTTCTCTGAGGAAAGTTTCTTGACCTCTGTTGGTTCCTAGCTCATGTCTGGAAGTCAACAGATATGTTTACTGACATCCACTCTGACCTCAGGAAAACAAACCAGCCCAAATAAGGGGAAAGAAAGAAACAATGGACATAAAGAGACTTAACAACAGGGAGGAAAAAGTTATAGTTAACAATGGGGTTGGCATCTGAGTTCAGTAATAAAATTCTGCACACTCTAAGTGAGCTTTAAGATTACTTTAAGATTAGGTGACCCTGAGATTACTGGATCTGGGTGGAATTCAGCTTTTAATGGGGCTCTGTGCTAATTAGCTAAAGTCTTCAGCTCCAAATGAAAACATAAAGTTGAAGCAGTATAATCCTCCAAAAGTCTGCATTTAAAACAGTCAAAAAAAATTAATCTGAATTATGTGAACATGAGAATTTAAAGTAGATGTGCCAAATTGTTTTAAAGCAATTATCTGCATTCAGTTAATTCATAGGAGTAACTTTGGTAAATTAAGGAAGAATTCTTTAATTCTGGATAAGGCTGTCTGCACAGGGATTTAACACAATTTAACTCACCCACGGCATTTTGCTGTATAGAAAACCTTGCTAAGTAATCATTACCTTGTTCACTGAGAAAACTGTCTAGTTGGTCCAGGATATCTCTGCATGCTTGTTCTTGGGAATGGTTTAGCCACAGTCAGAATTGCATCAGTAAAGATCATTCCTCAAATGCAGTTTTCTCTTGGCCCCAAAATAATGCCAACCAAAACCCTGGCTCAGGTGTACTGAACGCAAATTAAAACTGAGATTCCTGGAATTTGGCAGACCAGAAACATCACCAGGGTACCACCTAACAAGGAAGGAGATTAAGATGTAGATGGGGGGTGAATTGCTTTACATGAGGAAGGTCTCTATCTCTGCCTGCCTGCAGAGAGAGCTGAGTGCATGAAAGCGTTCTTTCTATATGTGTCTGGAAGTACCTGAGATGAAGCAAGGACGTATTGCATATTTGAATTACTGCCAGTACAAGTCAGTTAATTACCTCAGAAGGACATTTCTTTTTTTTGTTTCCAGGAGGCTTCATTGTCCCAGAAATTATATCCATGTACAGCTCTTTTTTACTTTTATCTTAAAAGCTATTGCCATTTTCATTAAGGATGCCGTCCTTTTCCAAGAAGAAGACATTGATCATTGCAGCTTCTCTACAGTAAGCATTTGAAAAGCAGGATACTGTGGTACTTAATGTTTTTACATGCCATCTATATATGGTTTCACTTTTCATTGCTCTTTTTTATTACTTAATTGTTTTTTTTTTCTTCTAACCTGGTAGTGAAAATTATATAATTCTTTTATTCATTATGTTTTACCTCCATAAGTGTGCACCTCAGAACTTGAACATTCTGAATGCATCAATTTGTGATCCTGTAGTACTCTAAATCAGATACAGACTTTACCATAGAAAAAAGTTGTATCATTACACTGTTACGCTTCTATAATCTGAAGCCTAAAAGTGAAGATCTCTGAGTACCTCATAACACAACTTTTAAAATTGTTTTTTTTTTTTTTTTCTGGAAATGTTGGATTTCATATTCTGACTGGAAGCTCTGAATTGTAAATCACAAGACATGCAAGGTACTAGGCAATCAACTTAGCTTTGGTCCAGCCACAAATATTGGCAACATGGCAATGGTTTTCAAATAGAGGTTTATGGGGTGATTCTTCTGCATTGCTCATGGCCACACAAAAATTTAAAACTGAGCCTAAGTAGGAAAGTGAAATATGATGGGTCCTTGAACATACTTCTGTCCAAAGGCTGTGGAGCATTTGACTCTACTTGTATAAGCTACACTGAAGGCAGTGCATTTGTGGGAGAAATCACATGCCTGGGAGACCAAGCTATATTTCCAGCATAGAGATATATACCAAAATACAGTGGAGATTCCAAGCTATTATGATGGTTAAAGCCTTACTATTCAGAAAGCCATATTACATTTGAAGCTTTCCCTTTAAACATGCATGTAATTGTGAGATCTTCTTTGTAGATGTCAGCCAGAATTGCAGATGCCTACTACCTCTGCAAATCAAACACATGTATGTACAATTAATGCCAAAAATAGGACTTTCCTGTTTCCTAGACTGAATGCAAGATCTCAGTTGTTTTCTGTCACTACTTCATGATGACAAATTTCATGTGGCTGCTAGTAGAGGCTCTTTACCTAAACTGTCTACTACTCTCATCTCTTTCTCATGGACGAAGATATTTTTGGTGGCTTGTTCTCTTTGGCTGGGGTAAGTAAGGCTTTTACATGAAATTAATAAAAGGCAAGATGTTAAAAAAGGCTTTATCCATCCCATTAAAAATACTGGATGTGGAATCTAGTCTGCCTAATTGAAGTGCCCAACCTGGGCATTGCTTTGATTTTGTTTTTATATGCATACTAGTGAGAAGCAATCAAGTTTTTTAAACACGGCATTAAAGTCCCTATGAAAGAAGTAAAAAATTTAGGAACCCACAGAGAGAGATTCAGTCCACTTAACCTTTTTCTCCCCACTGAAAACATAAATTCCTCTAAGGAGCTGTCCCAGTCACCTAAGTAAGGTGTACCTCGCTTCAGTTCATGCAAGAATATAGTTACATTAGTCTTCTTATCTGGGGGCATAGCAGGCGTTTTTGTAGTCCTGATATTGCTACAGCCCACCTTTTGCATTGGGCAATTGCGTGACTAACGGAGCTCTAGTCACTGAAAAACAGTGTAGGCATGAGACAGCAACATCCCCAGTCCTTTTCCTTGTAGCCTGCAATACATCTAATTGCTCAGACCTTTGTGGTGAAATCAGAAAGTAAGTGGTTTCCCACATAAAGCTGCTGTCTAAAGGAAAAAGCAGAGAAGTCCCTCCTGAGGCTATATGGCAGGTGAATGCACTTGCCCGGGGAATTTTCGGTCAGTTCAGGAAGGCAATCCATGCATGTTGCTGCCAAAGGTTAAGGTAGGCCTGACAACTAAGCAGACTGAATCACTTTTTGTGTTTTAGGGAGACTTCAAGTGCCTTTTTAGGAAGGTGTAAAGTAGGCTGCATCACATTCTGTGTTTGTAAAGTGGTAGTATTACTGTTATTTTAAGATTTGGTAAATTCTATTCCTCAATATTTTGTCACGCTAAAAGCACGCTTACTACATAAAACTGGGTTTTAATGTGCTGTCTGTATGCAAGTGCTACCTTCAGGTGAGATCACACGTGTGAGTTGTGTTCATGTTAGTAACAGGTTGCAAGTTCAGTGCTCTATGGCAGAACTGTGTCACGTGCAAAGTGTGTCCCTTTATCTCTTCACAGTGATGCGTGATCACCAAACAGCCAATGCCTTAACTTGTATCATTCCATCATGGGTATTAGGAGATTTCTTTTTAGGTTTATACTGCGAGTCTAAAGCAATTCCTGTTACATGAACAGACCACGGAGGGTAATTCCAGTTCTGAAAATGAGTGATCTGTATCATCACAGCAGACTTTCAGTGGACAAGATTTGGATTAATTGATGAAATTAGACAACCACAGTTTTTGTTTAACTGTCTAACAGGTTTTCCAACGCTTTTCACCCTTATATGGATATTAGCAAAATTCTACTTTGAAGATACAGCGTAAGTCATTGTTTCCTACATTATTCTGGGTTATATTTTTAAAATAATGATAGTGATGAAGACTATGAATTTCAATTACATGGGAAAATAATATCAGTATATTACCCACCTTTCCCTACATCACCAAGTAGATTAGTGCCTGTGGTGGAATTCTGCATTTCCATTCCACTGTGGACATAGTGAATGGGGATTACAATCTCCATTAGAGTATATTATGGCAATGATATTGTAGTTGTGCAGGGGATTCTTCCCAGGAACCTGAAATATTTATTTGTGCTGCAAGAAAAAAAGAGATTCTAATCAACTAAACAAAGTAAGGAAGCAAAATTTTAGGACTTTCTGATACAGAATACCTTTTGCTATTTCTGAAGCCTGGAGTGCTCACTATTTACAGAGACAAAATGTTTCATGTCTTAAATAAGTGTCTTTGAAGAAAAAAGCTATATCTTTGTATCGGTCATGGCATCATCTGTTTAAGTCTTTTGTCAGAGTTCTTGCATCCATGGCTGTCATTTAACACATCGAGATCACTATTTCTTTTTGAAAAGAGTAGGATAATCTGTAACTTGTGCTGTACCTGCACTTCCACAAAAATATCTCTCTTCAGATTTTCGCTGACACTGCTAGGTGTTGTCTTAATTGTAGTGATTATATACACATCTTTTCTAAACTTACTGTTATTTTCTCAGATGTTGGGATGTTAATCAAGGCTCTCCATACTGGTGGCTAATCAAAGGACCTATTATAATTTCTGTTGGGGTAAGTACTTCTAAGTTTGCCAATATTAATTAGAAGAAAAAAGACTTCTAAATTAAAATCTGGTTACTGTTTGAACTGTTGTTTGAAATGAGGAAGAGGAATGGTAGAATTTCTACTGTAAACTCGCCTATGTTCAATGCAAACTAAAAAGAGGCAGAGAATTTCTTCCCTCCTCGCAAGCAAACATCCTTCAAAGAAATGAAAGATTTCATAGAATTGTCAGTTTGGTTGAAATTAATAGCAAGTGAGAGTTTAAGCCACCCTTACAATATTTTAAAACACAAGTTTTAGCCTAAAAGTCCAAAATCAGCCATAAATTTTAATACAAACTTTCAAGGGCAATAGGTTTCTGTTCATAGGTGATAACAATGATAATAGCTCTTGAGGCTGACATTTATTGAATAAACCGATGGGCTTTAAATGATTATCGTGTATGATAACTCCCACATGTCATTAAATGCAAGCAATCTTTGAGAAAGCAGCTAATGGATGACCTAAAGGCCATCTATTAAAAGCTTAATTTAATTGGAGGACAGATGCATATAAATAAGTCACACATAGGGAAACAATGTGAATGAAGAATCTCAAGTTGAATTCCGGTCATAGTTTGCCATGTTTCAATAAAATATTACATTTCCTTCTACCTCCATTATTTTTCCCCCTTACTAGTGTCATCCGCATTTGAAGTCAAGAGATTCAGGGGATCGAAGTGATAATTTTTCTGCTGGAATGTACTTAAGGCATCTCTGATGGATAAAAAGACATTGGACTTTCTAGTAAAATGTGGACATTCTTAGGCAAAAAAATTAAGCATTCAGCCTCGCCTAAAGAACAGCTGGTGTGTACGGACACACAAAAATGCATAGGGAGAAACTCTGATTGTGGAAAACAGAGCAACTTCACAGACTTTGGTAAAGCTGTGCCAAATTGCAATTGTAGAAAATTTGATTTGCAAGTTAGGATTGACCCTAGCTAGCTTTGGAGCTGAGCTAATAGTCCTCAGTTCTCTTCAGAGCCAACAAAGAGAAATATGCACTTTTGGTGTGTGATTCATCTGACTTATAATAGATGTCTACATTTGGAGAAGACGACTCGTCCCCAGCTCCACCTGATGCTCTATTGACTATACTGCCTGGCTGTCCATTGACTGCAAAGGGGGAACAGGGTGGTCAGCTCAGATGCAGACATGTCATTGTAGATACCTATATTTAGTCAGATGAATTCTACTCATAATGTCTAAAGATATTAGCCAGAATTTAACGCAATAGCCACCTCAAAAGAGAATCAAAATTACGCGATCTACAAAAAATAAAAAGAATCACACAAACTATTGACAAAAATAGTTTACTTAACAAAGTCAAATTCTCAAGTTTTCATCTTCAGCTATTTCTTTAAGAAGGAATGAAATCTGGTGAGATGCTTGAATGCTGCCAACAGGAATGACATTCATAATCTTACACTGGTCTCATTGAAACTGCACAAATTACATAATAACTGAAGTAAAAAAACCAGATCTTCATTGCAAAGTTTTACATGCAAAAGTAACTTTTTCTTTTTTTCCCCCCAAAATATTGTGAACAGGTCAATTTTGTCCTATTTATCAACATCATCAGAATTTTGCTGAAAAAACTAGACCCTAGACAAATCAACTTCAATAACTCCTCTCAGTACAGGTAGCGTACGGACCAATAAAAAAAAAATTATCAATTATTTTAATCATAAAAACTTGTGTCATCTTTTCTAAAGTGAGAAGCATGTGTCCAGTGTCACAGACAGGCTCAGTTTGGCTGACATTAAATTTTAGAAATTCCCAACTTTATCCCATTCCCAAGGAAACTAGTCGAAGGATGAGACTCATCTCACCTAATAGTGACCATCTAAACATCATGTATTCAGGTCAGTTCAGATCTGTCTACCTTCCAATTACAATCAATGGAGAGACTAGGAAACCATTAATTGAATCCACATTAGATCTCTGATTTAGGATAGGATAAATTATTCTCTATAGATGCCTTTTCCTGTACATGAACTATAAAGGGAGCCTGCATATTACTTCCTCTGTATTTACTTACAAATACATGTCAAATTTGCAATGGCTCAGATGGGGCAAAATATATTCGACTCCTTTGTGTTTTCCTGAACTGCAATCTTATTCAGAGAGACAGAACATCAAAATATCATAAGAAAAGCCATGAACATGGTATAGCCACGAACACGATATTGCCAACAAGGCAATAAGCATCAGAAATCTATTTCCAGCTAGTTTTCTCATTATGCTTTCTGCCCAGCACTGTAGTCCCAAGAGATACGAACTTCACATGTAGATATTTAGGTCCTCTTTTTAACTTCTGTTCACTACCGTTGCATATTGCATGCATTAGTCTTTACTCAGGAAAATATTATTGCCTTACTTCTTCTCATGTCCTGTGCTAGACGTCTCTCAAGGTCAACTCTGCTTCTAATTCCATTATTTGGAACCCATTACATTGTCTTCAATTTTCTTCCGGAATATACCAGCTTGGGGGTTCGGCTTTACTTAGAGCTCTGCATTGGATCTTTTCAGGTAAAATGACCACAGAGGCTTCACTTCCTTCTTAGTAGATTTTCTTATTTAATCTGGTGTCCACATGACAACTAGTAGTGTACAAAAAATCATTGGATCCTGAAGTGTCTCCTCACGGAGTTCATGGTTGTTTGCTGAGTTACAGTATCTGAAGATGTGGCCTACATCCTATCTGGCTGTAGACTAGATTGTATATTTGCAGATTTTGCAAATACAAGGCCAAGTCTTTCAGACGCATGTGTAAATTGGATGGTGAGTCAAAGTCAAGCATGGAGAACCTTCTTTGCTACCAGTGGTAATCCACATATCTTCCGTGACTTCACTGGCAAGATCAAGTTAATTTGGGCTGAAGTTAAATTATCCAGGGGCGATCAAAGCTGTAGGTCCATCCCCCTTTCAAATTCTTTGGCAAAGAATAAATTGATAGGCAAGCATATAAACACAGAATAGTGAGTGATGCACATATCAGCCCCATACAGACTACTGCCCTGAGGAATGCTACATGTTTTGCCTCCTGGGTAGGCGAAATGTTTGGTGTACTTTGCATGCTCCCAGCTGATCTGAATTGACACACAGGGTATGGACAGCTTGAGGAGCTTGGTGCCAGCTTGAACTGCTACTGGGGCTGCTCTGACATACCCTCCAGGTGGCTTTGCTACTTGAGTTATATCTCCCTCTGGATGGTTGCATGGCATCATTTGTCAGTGAGCATAGCCGAAAATCCAGCAGTTGTGCTGGTTTAGTCCTCTTGAGGATTTAATCCATTGTGTCAATCCTGTCCAATATATCCTGCACACCTTAATCCTGACCCTCCGTACTTGGAGCTGGCCTTCATTGAGTTAATTAACAATGTAATGAATAAGTAAACTGAATAAAAGGGTGAGGTGTTTAGCTGGTATCTGATCACATAGGTCCATCGACCTCTTAAGATTTTCCTGGCTTTATCTCAGTTCAGAATCTTAACAAAAGTATTCAATAGGCCAGAATTTGGTCTCATCTTATATACTGCAAAGACACAGAAGTTGACTGAAAAGCTGTATGAGCTCCATGCATGGATCTCCTTACGAAGTCTATGTTTCCTTACTGATTTGCACTGTGTAAAGAATTAGCTCACGGTGTGTTTGTC
This sequence comes from Oceanodroma leucorhoa, assembly GCA_030449065.1. Classification (NCBI taxonomy): domain Eukaryota; kingdom Metazoa; phylum Chordata; class Aves; order Procellariiformes; genus Oceanodroma; species Oceanodroma leucorhoa. The sequence continues at coordinate 8,999,402 of JASVER010000021.1, forward strand.
TGTAGAATGGACCGTACTTTTGTAATCATAATGTGGGAGAACTTCAGTTGCCATAGCATCTGTTCCTGTGAATTCATATTGCCTTACTGAACTTACTTTGGTGAAATGCCACTAACTAGTTGATTATCTGCCTGATCGGCTTTATTGGAGATACACAAGGAATTTTCTAATTTATAACAACACTCCAACTTACAATGATACTCGTTAATTCACGTACATAGTACCATCATGAAGTCAGATAGTGCAAGTGGCTTTTTCAAATTGTGCTAACGCTCAACATTTTTTTTACTTTTTTTCCCCAGGGGTTTATTGTAGCAGTTCTCTACTGTTTCCTGAACCAAGAGGTAAGGGACCTATACCCTTTACAGTGTTGCTTTCACTGGCAGATATATAAAGTTAATAATCAGTTTCATACAAGCAGATAATCAAATCTTTTAGTTTCTTAGGATTGTCTGTTAACATGGGAATCAATGAAGTTAAATTTCATCTCAATTATCTTCATGGGAATGAAGCCATCTAGTGGAGAAATGAACTTTTACTACTTTGCTATTCCATCAAGAATTTTTTTATCCTTTCTGCACATATTTGTACTATAGCAGGGCTTGGGAAACCCATGCTAGGTCCGGACCTGAAAGTACAAGCTGCTGAAGTAATGCAAAGAGATTCCCAGTTACTAAAAGTCTGTGATTAAATTGGAAAGAATCTAAATTTATGCTGATTTTCCTGTACCAAAATATTTTCTTCTGGTATTTTTACTATACTCATGAAGCTTCCCAGTATTTCTTCATGTGGATAAATCTCTTTTTCCATTTAGAATATGTAAGTCAGAATTTTACTGTAGATGGGACAGAAATCATTCCACCTAGCTTAGTAGCCAGGTCCGTTTATGTAGTCCAGATGTTGTGATAAGGATGCATCTTAAATGAATTATATAGGCAACATAACAGTTTATCCTTTTAGAATGGGTTGAAACCCTGGAATTTCACCCTCTTTTCTGACTACAGGGTAGCTGAGATGGCTAGAGTATGTCTGGGATTCACTTTCAAACTACACTAAGAGTCTACTGGTTCCTACCTGCAGCTCCTAAAAAGAGGGAGCCTCCAGATTCATGTATACTACCCCACAGGGCATCCCATAGGGTGTCAAAGGTGTGTTTAGGAGGTGAATCCTGCCCCTAATCATCACAGTCAGTGAAACTTGGAGAGGTATAGAAATGACCCAGTTGTCTGTGTGAGAGACATCTGACCCACTGTAGACTCCCTGGGCTGTATTGACTAAATCTCCATTTTCCATGTTTAAAGCCTAGGGCTGATTAAGCTTGCAAACAGTGTGTGAGTGTCTCTATGTGCCATGGTCCACACTTCCTTGATAATTTTGTCAGAAATTTCTGAAATATTGAAACAAGTGTCTTCAAATATGTCAATACTTCTTAGCCTTTCTGTTGAGTGTTTGTCTATGAATTGTTGACTGCTCTAATGATGCTTGTGCTCAGTTAACACTCCTACTCACTAGTCTATTAATAATCCTAATCTCTTTTGATGGTAGACCATAGCTTTACATCCAGCTTGACATCCCAGACATACCACATACAACACTTCAATTTAGAAATTTCCTTCCTATTAAACATCTGGGAAGGCACATTTCTAATGAGAATCAGATGTGAAAGCAGGCTTTAGTGGCTGGTCTGGACCCCACTGTATATTTCTGTGAACATGCCAATACATGGTATACATAGTTGTCAACAACAGAAAGCAAACGCCTCCTGATTGCTGATGGCCTTCACACCTCATGGTCTTAAATAACAAAGTAGTATTATTTCTCAGCCACAAATTCGTGAGTGCCGATTAAGAAACTCGATACAGGTTATACTTTTCTAGAAACAGATGGAAACAAGACAACATCCCTTGACAACTGAAGAAAAGCAAGCAATGTGGAAAGAATGTGTTTAATTGTGTAGGCAACGTTCGTGAGACCATTACTGGAATAATTTTCAAAGGGATGTTAAAAAAAAATGGGAGAAGATATTAAAAAAAGCTGAGAAAATATTCTAGTGGTGGAGAAAACATTTTACAGTGCTAGAGTTAGAGACCTAAAACTCTTTTATTTCTCAGAAGAATATTGAGGTAGCTTCTGAGGTAACCTGACTAAGGTCAGGTTGGACGGGGCTCTGAGCAACCAGATCCAGTTGAAGATGTCCATGCCCACGGCAGGGGTGTAGATGACCTTTGAAGGTCCCTTCCAACCCAAACTATTCTATGATTCTATGACTATGCATAAAGTTATCAGTGTATAGCTACTTTGGTGGGAGAAAGTTACTTAGTACTGACAGACTTTTCAGTTCAGCAAAGGAAGGTGGGCTGGGGACCACCAGGTAGAAATAGAAACCAGGAAAGTTAAAAATGGAAGTGGGACTTTTTTCATTTAACTGTGTGACAGCTTTAATGATAAAGGTTGATTGTTGGGCCCATAGCCATTAAGTAGGAACACAGGACTGTGCGGACTCACATAAAGTATGTCCTTACTTCTTGAAAGAAAGAGTGGGGTTCATTTACTCTTTTCAATATGGGAGGCCAGCTCTGAGATAGCCACACTAGACATTTTCATCAGTGCAGAGGGATGAGCATGCTGAGACAGGCTAGATGAAACATTCTCTGGAGGATCCTAGTTTTCTCTACCAGCTAGAAGGGGAGCCAAGAGGAACTAACTTGGACTGAGATGTCTGAATTTTACCCTTCTCTAGCCACGATTTCTGTCTTTCCTCTTTCCCACTGGTCTACTCCCAAGCAGCATTTGACCGCAAAATAGCATTCTCATTTCCTTTTGAGGTACAAACGGAAATTGGCCGGAGGTGGCACGGTAAGAGATATGGACTTATGCCAGTGTGGAGGAGGACAAGATGGACTGTGCCGTCTAGTTCTGGAGTAAAAATGACCACATCTGTGTGCTAAAGATGGCCTCAGGATCTGGAGTAATCACAAATAAAAAACTGATTAGGAAAAAAAACAAACAACAAACAAACTAAAAGACCCACGGAATGTAATGATTGTAATTTATGCTGAGCAAATTGGAAGAGGATCCACTTCTGCAGCAGTTCTGCCCATCAGACTTCTTTTGCAGGACAAGCATTGCAGTGACATATCAAACACTGACTGGCTGATCAAAATAGCCCTCTCATTGATATACTTTGCACCACAACAAACACAAAAATCACCTATTCTTGGTTCACTTCCTGTGCATTTTCACTGATGAACCATATAGCATAATGTGTCTAGGGAGTGGATACCAGTAATACCCTTCAGTGACACCATAGACGAACAGCTCTGGAAACTGGTATTCCAACCTTACGCAGTGGGAAATGGAGTCTATCCAGCTTGTTCAAGCTTTGTTCATTGTTTTGATTCAGCAGACATGCAAATAAGAAGCCAAATGTCTTGTTAACTGCAACACAATGACTAAAAAGTCCTCTTATATTGTCTTTTTATAGTGTCTCTTTAGAAGCAAAAAGATTCCAAGTTCACAAATAAAACCAATACGCTCATGTTCTGGTGTTATTCCAGTAGCTACAGGTTAGAAAATTTCTGATAGTCAAGTAGCAGAAAGTGGAGGTGTTGGGAAGGACAAGGTTCTATAAGATAACCATTAAGGAATAACTGTTCTTTGCAAGTAAATTAGAAAGAAAAACAAACTTTTGCACAAAAAGAGAATGAGACCCATGGGAGATGGACTAGGAGACTGCTAGGAATACTGCTAAGTATTTTCTTATGTGTGACTGTTTTTGCTCTTCGGTGTTGTAAAATATTCAGAAGCTTGAAAATAAACTTGCATTCTCTGTGTTTGTACTTGAGGGGTTTTGTTTCTTTTGTTTTTGTTGTTGTTGTTGTTGTTCCCCCCCTCAATGGTGGTTGTAATCTGTAGAGTTACGAGAATTATTAACCTTTTTGATGGGGACATGAGGGCTTGGAAAGCAGTGAAGAAAGATAAACTGTACCAAACAGTGAGGACTATCAGACCGACACATTTTCACCCCGCTCTTCTGGGCATTCCAGTGACCTGCCAAGTCTGATTAAACAACAGAAATGATGACAGAGAAAAGTGGACTTGCCTTCCTTTTTCCTTTGCTATATCCAGGTAATTATAGCTAACTTGAAAGAGTGGAATGTTATGCCATCTAGTTTTTATGTAAAAGCTGACTACCAAGGAGGTGTCTTCCTCTTTCCATTAAAAAAATAGTGTTTTTCTCCATGTTTTTTCTTCCATCTGTGAAAAATACAGCAATGGATGAATTCAGATCTGAGGGTGGGAGAAGAGTCTGAGGGAGCAGTGGGAGGAAGGTGTTTACTTCCATTTCTGCAGTGACTCTTTGGAACATATATTACAATGTGGGGCCCAAGATATTGTTTATATTGGTTGCCTTCCTTTTATCCAGAAGGATTCGAGGTGAGCTGGATGGAAGCATGTGTCAAATGGTTGGTGATCTGTTGAAAGTAAGAGACTAACAGAGAGATGAGTTTGCATGGCTTTCAGTGTTATACAGCATCCAGCTAATGTGAAAAAGTAGATAACCTGTAAGCATGAGTGTCAAGGTAGTTGAATGAGTCTTCTTTCCTGGAGATGGATGTTTTTCAGCCTCAAAAAGATCATGGTCTCTTACCAGCTAGAAAGGAGCCCAGAGTAATAGCTCAACTAAGAAGTCTAAATGTTAGCCATCTCTACCCATACATGCTTAGATAGAAAATTTCACACACCTGCTGCATTTCTGTTGTTGTATAATTAACTGTGAAGTGGCAAATTTACTCTGAAGACCATCATGCTCCGTAACTGGAATATAAAAGAAGAGGCGATAAAAACCAAATAAAATTCTTTCTTCTGCTGAACAGATCAACCATTGTCTGGCTCAGCTGATTTGTGAATGTGTGATGGCATTTTCTTATCTCCGTGTCTCAACCAGTGATATAATGTGTCACATTAAGACTTGTAAGTCTTGACTGGGTTTTCTGGCTTGTGATTAAGTCCTACAATACTGAAATTGTGTTGCCATGATGACTTTGACAGTAACCGGACACATTAGTGACAGACATGAAGGCACATGAGTACATGGATATCTCAGGGCTCTTGTTCTCTGCTTTTATACAAGCCTGCATTAAGGGCTTGGCCCCAAATCCCTCTGAACCAAGAATATGGCTGTCTGTTCAAGTAATTTCCATTGGCTTTGTATCATATATAATATAGATAATTATTTGGCTGCATTCAAGTACCTGCGACATCCGTTCTCACCTAAATAGGGCTATCAAAAACTAGGTTTTTGTCCTTTTCTAGTCATCTCAGCTTTTTCTAACGTGAACAGAGGCAGGAATCTTCAGAGAGCATTTTGTTCCTTCCTGAAATAAATAGCCACTCTAAGGGGAATGCTTTCCTGTGGGATAGCTGAAGCTGGAAACAGAAGTTGCTAAAATCAGAAGTCATTACTCTAACTATTTAATTAGAATATTAATATCAGTTATGACTAGAATGACATAGATATTCACGTTACATGACATTTTTAGCAAATTCAATCTTGATTATAAAGTGTTAAGCAGAATTTAAAAACAAGAAATTTTCAGTTTTTCAGGAAGGGAATTGCATTGAATTTAGATAATTTTTAATGAGCTTAACACTAGCTTAGGAGCATGTGCACACTTATTGCATAAGTTTATGTTTCTGCACGTTCTTGTCTGTCACATGAAAAGTTTGATAAAACAGGTATGAAAAGTGTGAGTAACAGAAACTCCTTAACCTTTAAAGAATAAATTCTGCTAAGTATGATTTACTTTCACTTGGAGTAGGGCCAGAGCAATGGAAAACTGACCTGAAGATAGATAATAATTTCCAGGGTGTGCAAATTGTTTCAGTTTACACTGCAATGAGTAAAGACAGAAGTAAAAAAGAGCTTCCAGGCACGATGGCTGTGCTGATCTCACTGCGGGCTGCAGCAGAAAAAAAGATCAGCAGTTTTAGGTGCATCTGCCAGGTTTCTGCCAGCTTAGGTGCAACTCAAGTCATTTGGACTTGGCTTTTATGTTGTATCACAACCAATTGTATGACACTGATTAACTTTTCTCCTTCTACCCTCAAAGACACCTGCCAGATTCCTAAAACTAAGTAATAATTTTGACAGCATGGCATCACTAAAGACCCCATCTTCCATTTTTTTTTCTGAATGGAAATATCTCACTGTAGAGTATTTGATTAGTTTCTTCTGCATTACACATTCAGGTAGCATTTTCTGTTAGGCTCTTGTCCATCAGTTTTGTCCTAAATTTTCTTATCTTTTCTTAGTCAGGCAATCACCATTTTACAATGTATTTTTTAGTCTAGCTTAGTGCTTTACATCGCTTCCCCACATGGTATAAGTGTTAATAACTTCAATGGCAATCAATAGCAATGGCAAAGTCTCTCCTACTAAGAGTATATATTTTATATTAACAAAATTAAATGGTGCATCATATAATGACTAACAGTGAACACTTGTGGTTCTACTGTCTTTAACATCAAGGCAAGGTTACTATTATTGTTTTTACATAATGAAATAATTTCAGGTTTGAGTGAAGAAAGGGCAGCTTTTCAGTGTTTTACTTTATTTGATTTATGATTCAATCTGTAACAGGGTAAACACTTGGCACCTCTACCAAGGGGTGTCCTACAGGGATAAGGACATTGGCCTTATTGTAGGATACTATAGAGAAGAGAAAACATAAAAATATTAGTGTTTAGTGAGCGTTAGATTGATTATGCTAATAAAAACTCTAGTAGCAAAATTTGTTATCTAAACCAACTTGTACCTGAAACCCTTCCGTGTATTAAGAGCCAAGATCTTCTATGTTGTCTGTATGTATCTGTAGGAAAAGGGAGATGCCCCAGTCTACCTACAATAGACCGGGAACAAGCATGAAACATCTTTTAATTATAATGTTACAGTTCCCTGATGATCAGGGCAAGGTCTGGAAATTGAAACTGAGATCAGACATGCATAATCCACATCAGCTTTGATTGCAAGAGAGAATTACATCTACACAATCAGTGTCTAGATTGAATTGTGCTCTCGTATTATCAAATTAAGATATTAATATGGTATCCTTAAGGTGAATGTCTTGCAATTATCCATAAAGAATAAAGCCTTTAATCAGATCTTGCCTACTGTAAAATATGTCCAAACAGAATGATGGTGAGTTTTTTGGTTGTGAAAATGATTTTATAACATACTATGAAAAATCTTATAACCAAAGAGTTTAAAAAGAGAATTTCAGTTTGTATGAATATTTCATTATTTTTATGCTTACAGAACATCAATGCTGTTTAGTCACAAATAAAAATACGTCATGTTCATATTTCATGTCATAATATTAAATGACTGGAAATTTTTATTTCTACTATATTATGGTTCAAATGCTATCAATTTTTAATATATATTAATATTTTACAATATGAGAAAAGAAAGTGAAAAGATTATTTGTAATTTTATGTAGCAATAGGATTTTCCTGCCATTTTGTATGTGATTGAAAAAACCTGCTGTTTCAAAGTGGATTATAAATACCTTTCTTAAAGCGACAAGAGAACATACAATAAATCCTTAATATTGCAGTGTACACACAAATGTCTGTAATAAATCTGTGTTTCTTTACTTCCCCTATTACGCTCACTTGACAGACCGTTTTATCTGTACCATAGTCAGTCACGTACAGAGCTGTCTAGATGATGATGACATTCCTTGCTCCAAGTTTAGCTTATATAGTCCTTTCTTCTGGTCAAACTACTTCCAAATTGGAGGGCTATATGTATACATTTCCTTTTCCCAAATTCTACTTGGGTCAGGTTGATCTCTCACCTTTGTTTTGCATGTTTAAAATATTAGCAAAATTATTCCTTTCTTATAGGAGCTACCTGTTACATCACAGGTGGAAAATATTCACTGAGACAAATTTCACCTTGAAATTTGATTGAGCTGTGTTAAGGAGGTGGGAAGAAGCAACCTGAAGTGGACCTTTTCCCTTTCTCCAATAACAATGGATGAAGCAGAAATGACGAAGCTGGATTCCCCGTGATCAGGACAAACAGCTAGAACCACACCATTAAATTAGGAACGGGATTCACCTCTAGCTGTTGTAGCTAAGCCAAGATTAGGAAATGATGAGAGGGTGAGGTAGTGCCTCCCCTGCTCTGCCCGAACACAAGCTTTATTCTAATAACCCAGATTGGTTTCCAGCCAGATCACTTCCTTGAACCAATTGACTATGTCTGCATGAGTGCTGATACCAGCACACAGAAAATTGTAGAAACACCTTTTTTGGTAATAGCATTCATTTCTCACGATTTGAAGTGATTTTAGAAACTAGGGAAATATCCACACCTAATTCACACCAACTACATTAACAGGTTAAGGATTTTCTCTGTCTCCTTATTGAATAGATTATAACAATGTGTAAAACAGAACATTGAGTCCGAATCAGCTTGATGGGAAAAAAACACATGATATTCTGTTTATATTGTGTTAACTGGGCTTTTCTATCCAGTAGGGTCTACAGAAACAAAGTAAAATTTCATAAGGGAACATGAAAACATGTTAAAGGAAAATGAACAGTGTCAGCATAGAGGTGAGATGTTTTTTCCTTGAAAAGTTCCCTCACCCCCTGCACGACACTGTGTTGCAAAGCCTTGCCGGACAAAGTTTGCGTGGGTTCAAGACAAGATTGGACAAATGAGTGGAAAAATTGGAAAATGCCAGAGACAGAAGTTGGAGGTTCTCAGGGAAGCAGTGTAGATGCCTGCCCTACACTGGCACTCTTCCCTGGGTGTTTTGGCCATCATCCGCAACAAGGTACAGGATAGATCTGATGTATGTTCTGACCTGGTAGGAGGATGAACAAACAGTGCTGGTCAGAAAGTTGTAAAGTGAACTTTCAATGAAAATATCTGCCACCTTTTCTAGCAAAAAAAGTACAGTTGTGTTGCAAAGTGCACATGCTAGGAAACAAGCTGGGGTGGGGGGAATTAAAATACCATATAATTACTGTGAAAACAGCCCAACTTTTCTTTAGTTGGGAATGAAGACCCTTCTGTGTTTTTCCACAGAGGTGAGAGGGAGGACACAAACGGATTCAGAAACAGTGGGCAAGACAACTTCTGTGTTCCTTTATCCCGTTTCCTGTCATTACGATGTAGTTCTGTCCTCAGTTTAGTTGGTGTCTAGGCTACTTTATTTTTTTATGACTTTTTCTCAAGTAACGAGGCTATTTAACCTAGAGATTACAGGTTAGTTCTCTGTTATAGCCATAGGTACTATTTATATATTTATTTTAGTCTAAAGACACATCACGACTCCACTAGATGGCAGCCGGGACCTTCACAGATCTCATCCCGCTGAAACCGGACTATACATTTGACGGATTCCCTCACACACAACCGATTAAGATGTTCCATTCAATGGATGAATTATTTCACTGTCTTTTCAGTGAGACTCTCAGCATTCAGTACAGCATCAATGGACACCACTATCCGTCCTACAGCCAGGGCATTGCATTTTTCTTTCCCTTTCTGCTTACTTGGAATTGCTGAAATGATCCTAAAGGTACCTGGAGGCCTCTCTGCAGGGTAGTGCCATGTGTTTACACGGGATGTCCCTTAGTAGAGCAAGCCCAAGGTGCCCTTGAGGCCAGCCTGTCAAGCCTTGCACAGGTTGTGAGACTGCAAGTGTGGATTCAGGCATGGCTGAGGCTCGTTCTCATCCCTGAGCATGGTCTACAGGCTCCTGGACCACCAAACATGACTGGAGAGCAGCCTGCAAGCTGTTTGCAAGGCCACTGTTGACTGATAGCTAAGTGGAATACGTATCACTTCACTTTTGCAGCCACACTGGAGACCACTGAGGGTCATAATGACTTTCCACGGCAGCCTACAGACATCTCCAAGCACTAAGGGAATACATTGCAGTCCCTCTGGGGACTGCCAAGACTCCTTGCATTGCTGGTGGGAGCGTCTGGGAGGAGATGCACCTCTGTGGGGCTATCCCCTCCCATTTGGACAGATGATGGAGAAACAGGCAGATGGCAAAGTTGACAAAGCAAAAGCTGAATCATTCGGATGTGTTAATCAGTGCCTCAGAGCTAGCGTTTGAGTGAAAACAACTCCTGCCAGAAGCAGGGCTCTCTTAGGCTATACCCCATCAAGCGGCAAACGGGGATTCAGTGCAAAAGCCTGCACCTCAGGTACGGGCAGTGGTATTGCTGTGGTTGTACAGAGCTCAATTCAAGCTTTAAAATCCACCTGAGATGCCAAGGAAAAAAATGAATTAACAGCTGACCTGGGCTTAGTGCCACAGCTGCTCGGCTGTTCACAGTTACAGGAAACTGGTTCACGGGTGTCCCCAGGTGGCTTGGTCACTTGGTTGTGACAGTAGTGGATGCATTTGCAAAGTCAGCTCTAAAAGTCATGCAGTGCCCCTCTTTCTAGTATTGTGACAAACCTCAGTAGTTCCCTGTGTTTATTTTGTTTTACTAGTGCATTTATGGTGTTTTAATACTTTTTAATGGATGTAGGCTTGTAGTAACCTCTGTGAGGAGCAATTTTGGTAAAAGAGCTAGACCTGAAATGCAGACGGATTCTGATTCTGGTAGGTAGTTGTATAGCTGTAAAGTTCATTAAAAAAAAAAAAAAAATTTTTTGAGTGTTTTTGGATAGGTAAAAGAGAAAGAATGAATAAAAAGAAAATTTTATGGCTAGATGAATGTTAATAGAATGATTTTCCACATGCCACCATCACAGATTACAGAGCTCGCATATTTTATGGAGGGGATTAAAAAATACCATTCCAGTTCTGAATGAAAATAGCTTTTTCACTTTCCTTCTGATAAAGAAAAGGCTGCAACAATAAAGGTATTGGAGACATTAACTTATCCATTTCATAACCAGGGCTAGATGGAATATTTTTGAAACATCAATGTTTTATTGAAAAATGAACATTTTTCTACTGATTTTAGAGTCTCTGTAATGTTTCTGAAGAGTTGTTGCATCCTTGGAAAACAGTCCACTGCGGAAACCAACTCAGCCTACTCACATGGTTAATGCTGCACACATACTTAAGTCTCTTCCTGGAACAGGGACTATATTAATCCAAAGCATGTGGTTTTTTGTGTCTTTTTTAATGTAAAATTTGCTCTAGTACCTTTGAGCAGGAAATGCAGACAACTACCACCATTAAAAATCAGAATACCCTACTTATCAACCTAAGAAATGTATCACGGGGTTCCCTTTTGTTGACCACCTTTTTGTTTTTTCCTGCTGAAGATATGTCTGCCACAGGAACTGCGTGTCTTACGGTCTTTGTAATGGGAGACCATTACGAAGAAAGAAAGCTTTTACGGTTACGAGATCATCTGGTTGGGTGCAAAAAGATGGGATTCATCTGACATTATTTTGTCATCTAAGAGGTAGGTGCCTAAATTCAGGCCAGGCAACCCAGGCTCTCTCTATAGTTGAAAGAGAGGAATAGATAATTTTGAGATGTGATTTACCTGATTCGTTTTAGATACTCTGTGTTAAGATGAGATGAATTGCACTGCAGACTCCCCTCACGAGCTCTCCGTGGCTTAAAAAGGAAGCCCACCTAGATCAGCTGTAGATGTGCTGACGTTTAGCCAGATGATCCCTCCCAGCATGCTCTTCTACATACAGACAAGTGGCAGAAAGTTGTGAGCATTGCCTCACTGTGCTGACACTGCACAAAATTACAGTGTTCAAGACCACCCTGGAGACTCCTCAAAACTGGTTCTCATCAGGCGTGACCAGTTTTACTGTTGTCTTACCAGTCAGCTGTTTTGTTTGGCATCCACGGAGTATCTCATGCATTCACAAGTCCTTTTGCTGTCCTGAGCTAGGATACGTCAGGACCTTGCAGGATGTTTCAGGGCTCGCATCCAGGAGACTCCCAGAGACCTGCGTGGATATGCAGACCCTTGGACACATGCTAATCTATCTGCCCCGGTGCAATTCCTCTGGCTCTTCCAACAGATATGCCTGCACGTGCTGGATCCATTGCTGCTCAAGAATCATTGCTTGTGGCAGCCAATTTTCTCACGGATCAGCAAAGTGATAGCCCAGCTCTCTCCGTAGTCTGCTCCTGCTGTTGGAGAAGGTTTTCTGGCCATGCTAAAAATGAAGTTATAGCCCAGCCTTGGTCCCCAGTGCAATTGTAGGTTTGTTAGCAGAGTGAATAGACCCAATGCCTTTTCATATCCTGATTTCTCTCACTGAACTACCCAGAAAATTGCCAAGTTTTTTTCAGTACTTAAGTTAAGCAGGTGCTTACCTAATTTGCTGGCATGTGGCATTTGCTTTGCTGCTTCTGGCATTTGCATGGGCATAGGACAAAATATACTGAAACAACCAGGTACAAGTGCTCTCTATCCTCATCCCTCAGCTTTTAACGCATCTGTTTTCCTGAGTGCCCTTTCAGAAGCTCAGTAACAAAAGGAAAGTAGCTTTTAAATACTGGTTGGATTTTAATCTCGGTCTGTCTCTGCTTTAAAAGCTTTGGAAAAAAAATAAAGTGGCTTTTAATAAAGTAGAAACTATTGGAACACCAGTAATTTTCTTTCCTCCCAGAAAGAATATAATTTAATTTGATTAATTCACAGCCCACGTTTAAAATCTTGTGTTCTTTTTGTTTCTCTCTCTGTTTATTTTATTTTTCTTTTTCTTTTTCCCCTACTTTCCTTTTGGCACTTGCAGCTGGAATAGGCATTTGCTTAATATTGCTTTTGCTTATGACACAATGACGATTCACAAAGGAAGGCTCTTTTTAAACTACTGAAACTATTTTAAAACCTTGATCTACAGTATAATTTCAGGGAGAATACTTCTGGAAAAATGTTAAACTTTTAATTTCCTTTTCCTCAAGGGAAAAAATGGGACTTTTTTTTTTTTTTAGCAGTATGTAAAAATATTCCAGAATGCACACAGACACAGACACACTTTTCCCAGCATCATCTGGCTTAGTACCTACACCTTTTCCCTATATAGAGATGGTTTTTTTCCTGTATATTCATACAGCTCCACCTCTTCCAAATTACTGTTCCCCTGCATGTCTGTTTACCTGAACACTTATAAAATAGCTCCAGGAAGTGTAACCACTGGAAATATCTCGATAAAGAGATTGTAACCAGAGTCTGTGCCAGTCTGTGGCATCAGCAAGAGGGGATGCAGGCAACACTGGAATATAGTCTGATAAAAGACTCATAAAAAAAAGTGTCCTCTCTAACAGGCTTTTGGGATCTGGAGTGCTGAAAAGCTTTTTTTGATGAGAAAAACAAGGCTTTTAGCAGCAAAATTGGACAAACAGCAAGTAGCTGATTTCACGTTGGGTAAACACGCGCAGAGGAAAAGGCAGCAGGGGAGTACGTGGCCTTTGTGGCTGGTCTGTGTTTACCCTGTAGGTGAAGGAGTTGCAGGAACTGACATGTGCTGGGCGAAAACAAAACGTGAGAGCCTATTGCTAAGGGTGCGTGCAGTAGGGCAGCCCAAATATAACCGAACTCGGTGAGTAGTCATGAACTGCTTTGCTGTAAATGCTCAGCTGGAGAGCAGGTACCAGGCTCCTCAGCAGTGGAGCAAGAGGGATTTTGGCAGGGGAGGCACATGGGCTAGACTCAGCCAAAGGGAAATGGTTAGTGCTCGTCAGGAGCTCCCTTCTGCAAGGGGTTCCTATATCAAGTTGAACCTCTAGGAAACAATCCAAGTCTGAAGAAAACTGCCTTCACATTTTCAGTACAGGCGCATCGGAAATCACATGAATTAAGCTTTAAGGTTCAGGTTTGAGCTTTGAGCCGATGTATGAAATATAAATGGAATCAAACCTAAGAAGCAGAATGAAACCCCCATAATGCAAGGGGAAATGATTAGCAACCTGCTAGACCACTTAGATCTATGGGGCCAGATGGGATCCACCCAAGGGTATTGAGGGAGCTGGCGGAAGTGCTCACCAAGCCACTTTCAACCATTTGTCAGCAGTCCTGGCTAACCGGGGAGGTCCTAGTTGACTGGAAGTTAGCAAATGTGATGCCCATCTACAAGAAGGGACGGAAGGAGGATACTAGGAACTACAGGCCTTTCAGTCTGACCTCGGTGCCAGGGAAGGTTATAGAGCAGATCATCCTGAGTGCCATCACACGGCATGTACAGAACAACCAGGTGATCAGGCCCATCATGGATTTATGAAAGGCAAGTCCTGCTTGACTAACCTGATCTCCTTCTATGACCAGGTGACCTGCTTAGTGGATGAGGGAAAGGCTGTGGATATTGTCTACCTGGACTTTAGTAAAGCCTTTGACACTGTTTCCCACGGCATTCTCCTGGAGAAGCTGGTGGCTCATGGCTTAGACGGGTGTACTCTTTGCTGGGTAAAAAACTGGATGGATGGCCGGGCCCAAAGAGTTGTGGTGAACAGAGTTAAATCCAGTTGGTGGCTGGTCACAAGCGGTGTTCCCCAGGGCTCAGTGTTGGGGCCGGTCTTGTTTAATATCTTTATCAAAGATTTGGATGAGGGGATAGAGTGCTCCCTCAGTAAGTTTGCAGATGACACCAAGTTGGGCGGGAGTGTTGACCTGCTTGAGGGTAGGAAGGCTCTGCAGAGGGATCTGGACAGGCTGGATTGATGGGCCGAGGCCAACTGCATGAGATTCAGCAAGACCAAGTGCCGGGTTCTGCACTTGGGTCACAACAACCCCAGGCAACGTTACGGGCTTGGGGAAGAGTGGCTGGAAAGCTGCCCAGCGGAAAAGGACCTGGGGGTACTGGTCGACAGCCGGCTGAACATGAGCCAGCAGTGTGCCCAGGTGGCCAAGAAGGCCAACGGCATCCTGGCCTGTGTCAGGAATAGTGTGGCCAGCAGGAGTAGGGAGGGGATCGTGCCCCTGTACTCGGCACTGGTGAGGCCGCACCTCGAATACTGTGTTCAGTTTTGGGTCCCTCACTACAAGAAGGACATTGAGGTGCTGGAGCGTGTCCAGAGAAGGGCAATGAGGCTGGTGAAGGGTCTGGAGAACAGGTCTTATGAGGAGCGTCTGCGGGAGCTGGGAGTGTTTAGCCTGGAGAAGAGGAGGCTGAGGGGAGACCTTATCGCTCTCTACTACTACCTGAAAGGAGGCTGTAGCGCGGTGGGTGTTGGTCTCTTCTCCCAAGTAACAAGCGATAACATGAGAGGAGATGGCCTCAAGTTGCGCCAGGGGAGGTTTAGATTGGACATTAGGAAAAATTTCTTCACTGAAGGGGTTGCCAAGCAATTGGAACAGGCTGCCTAAGGAAGTGGTGGAGTCACCATTCCTGGAGGTGTTTAAAAGACGTATAGATGTGGTGCTTAGGGATGTGGTTTAATGGTGGACTTGGCACTGCTAGGTTAATGGTTGGATTTGATGATCTTAAAGATCTTTTCCAACCTACACAATTCTATCCTTCTATGCTTCTATGATTCTAAGCAGAGTACAACTTGACCTCTTCCTAGTAAAAGTCAGTCTGATAAGGTAGCTGAAAACTACATGCTATTCTTCCTTTTGTAGGAGTGTAAAGTTTAGATGTTATCATCTAAGGCCTCCTGACTCATGCATTCCCTTTTCTGATTATCTTCTCAATATTTTGGCAAAACTAAACTAAAATGGCTAAACTTTGATAACCTTTAATAATAGTTGTTAAAAAAAAAATGGATCAGAAATACTGTTCCATATGGCTGGGTTTCATCTGATCCAAACCAAGCTGTGTGTTAGAGGCTTCCTATGCAGTCAACAGGCTACACAGGCACCTCCAAGGGGTGGTTATTTTTTCCTAAGCAAAACATATAAGACAGTGAGATGAACCACACTGCAGACATGATATCATTCACTAGTGGCTTTAAAAGGGTTCTATGTCTAATTTACAAGTTTAATTTTTAGGTATCTAACTTTAAGTGTCTAAATTTCAGTATATGAATCCCAATTCAAGAATCAAAGTTGAATTCTGTCTCTACCGCATGCATGTGTAAGCATGCTTTTTTTAAACCGAATTTCAGCTGAAATTGGGCTGAATCTTTTTCAGTATCACATTGCTTTCTAAAGAAACAAGACATGTAGGATACCAAGAGCGAGAAGGAAATTTAAAGGAGAAACAGAATGAAGAGCAGAGGTGCTTTGTGAAACATCGCGGGTACAGAAGGTGAAAAAAGATGGTAAGTGGAGCTGCCCACAAAAGAAAACCAGAAGGGACAGATCCTACACATTAGACAGAAAGTCAGGACGATTGCTCTGTAGCAGGTGAAACAAAGTGAACTTGCTGAAAAGTGCCAAAGCCTGTTAAATTAGCCCTCTTGTTTGCTCTGCTGCTTACTTCACAGTCCTCTGCAGGAAACTCAGGAGAAACCCCTGGACACTTTCAACAGGTAAAATGTTTAATTCATTCCTCTCACTTCTCAGATGTTAGGGCTTTGAAGAGGAGAACCCTGCTGCTGCATGTTCTGATTTTTTCCAGAGAGCACACTAAAAATATCAAATAGATCTGCAATATGGTCCTTAGAACTGATTTTTCCTATCTGCTTTTCTATACTACTCTGCTTGGTTAGTGTTCATGAAATGAAGTTTTACATAAAAAACAAACAATCAATCAATCAAACAAACCCTTATCATCTGCTTTATTATTTCTTCAGGAATTCAGTTTCAAAATAAGAGATGAAAAAGTGTCAGATTTGCAGCTGTATGGTTTCTGTTATGCTCTGCCTTAGGGCAAGATTTTTTCATACTGGCTTTCCTGTATATTTCAAGTACGAACTGTATTGACCCATAGTCAAGTAATTTCCATATGCAATTCAAATACTTTGGGTAGGACTTACTTAGCTTAACACCAGAGCTCTAAACCTCCACTAGTCAAACAAGGTTCCCTGGATACGTGATGGAGAGAATTAGGCATCTTTCAGGGAGCAGTACTCATGACCTTAGGCGCAGTATCTTGAAATGAAATGAATTGTCCTCTGCTGATGCCTCTCTCTCTCTAAATCCATGAGGGCAGCCAAGAGGACACCTATGTCAGACTGAGACAGCAGCCTTTCAATATTATGATAAAGGAGACAAATTCTGTCCTGCATTCTAGAGCTACTGAGAATTTTCTTCTTACTAATTAATTAATAATAATATGTTGTTATTAGCACTTACATCTAGCTTCACAAAAGAGTGTAGGTGTTAGACATTATAAAGAGATGGGACTGGTATCAGCTAAATCTAACCTTGTAAAAACCAGCTAGTTTCAATTGTTCACAAATGCTTACTGCTGTTTGAGATGTCCTGAAATATCTTATACACTTACATGATGCTGACAAGTATAATGTAGGAACTGCATGAAACCTATGACCTTCTGACAAAAAGGGCAAGTGGGGGTATATCTCATAGGGGGAGCTAATTAGGTAGTGTCTTAAAATGTTATTCAGTTACCCATCTATTATGATGAACATTATATGAGATTCTCATCATATGAGTTACTTTAGGGTTTCCAGGACAGTTATATGGGACTGACAGATGGGATCCAAGTCAGACAACTGACATCTTAAAACAGATCTAAAAAATTCTTCACTTGTACAGGCAGCTGACTCAAGCATTGCAACTAGCATATACTATAGACACTTCTGTTTAAGTGCTTGTATTTAAAGGTAAATCCCACCACTAAAAGTGGGAATGCAGTTGTCCATACACAGGACTCTTGTGTTGTTTGAGATGCCTTGGATTGCTCAAGGTGGCAGGTATGACTGAGGTCCTACAGGAGACCTGTGTCCTTCTGAACAGAGGCCTAGTGGGGTAAGAATTTGATGGAAGATGAAGGACTAATACACAAGTTTCTTGAGCTGCCAGATTGTGTGATAACTTATTCTGTAAATCATACTGACTTCAGCTTGAAGCTTAGGTATAATTATCATTATTGTTCACTAATTTAGGTGTTACTTGGTGTCCTGGTTATTTTTGAAAAAACAGTAACATAAGTGAGACTGAGATTACTGACTGGGACTGCTGACCCTTGCTGTTTGACAAAGTAGATGCTTTTAACCTCCAACCGTGCTATATGATAAGGCAAGGCTCTCCCAACCAAGATGAACGGGATCTATGAAGACTGATCATAGTATTTATCCAGTGACATTGTTGCTACCATAGTAACATGCTTTTGGTGTTGAGAAAAAAATTATTTTATTTTTAATACCTGTTTGGAGGTTAGAAGCCACAGGCAAGACTTCATTCTAGTCTGTCACTGTAGTGTCTTCTCAAGAGAATGGACATGAAAGCGTGAAGACTTCAAGCATTTCAGAGTCTCAGGAAAAACAAGACTGAAAGAATGAGAACAGCAGAAGTTGAAGAAGCAGCATCTTCTTTTATGAAATATTTCTTATAAAATTTATGCAGAGAAAATGCAGCTTTGTAAAGGGAATTGAACATAATCCCAAACACTGATGACAGTGCTCAGACAATGAATGCAAGTTGTTTAATTAGGTATGCAAATTGCAGAAGAATTAATCAAAATTCATGGCCCCATAGAGGATCACCGTAGTGTTTAGTCCTCTTAGATGATAGAAAGCCTGAAAACAGAAGATAGTCTTTGTGTATATTACTGCATAGGTGGAGGGAGAGATTTTTCAAAGGTGCGTAACAGATTTTGATGCATAAATCTGACTATATGGCAATTAAACCTACATGGTAAATTGCTGTGGGCAAGCTTAAAAACCTCAATTCAGATTGCATTGTAACTTCTAGACATTGCCTCAGGGGAGGCTGTGGGAAATAGGGGCAGGAGGAGAATGTGCAGGAAGCCTTCATAGAGATAAAAGAAGACTTAGTGAGTGATGAAAATAAATTAATCCAAACAAAATAAGTAAGCAGGTGGAGTTCTTTTACCTTCTATTAGCTATTCAGAAGTTAGAAATCAAATATAAGCTGGTTGTGTAGACCATCTCTATAGTCAATAAAATGAAATCCAATGAAATGAAATCCAGAATTTCCTACCTCTAATTCATCTAACATCTGTTAATCACACCTTAAGGGAGATGATTGAATTGACATTTGGAAGTCTCTGTGTGTCTCCATTGACCGCCTACAAATTTATCTTGAAAAATAGAATAGAATATTTTCCATTGGAAAGGACCTACAACAATCGTCTAGTCCAACCGCCTGACCACTTTAGGGCAAAAGACACTTTGCTTTTAGATAAGAAGAATCCAGCTTCATCTGTCTGCCCAAAACAAGAAGGTGTTTTTTCCAAAAATTATTGTTCATCCACATGTGCAGTTTGTAGCACATGAGAGTGGCACAGACAGAGAATATGATTCCTTCTAGGTACCAGAGGATATGAACGCAGAGATGAACAGACGATTTCAAGTTTATGAATTGCTTTCACCTTCAGTTGATTGACATTTTTCTTCTGAGCTTTCACAGACCTTAAATATCTATTTCTCTTAATAAAGAAACCCTTACTCTGTATCTAGATTGAGAGTGCTTTAGAAGCTGGGAAATTCTGCCTGCAAAGGACAACCAAAGGAAGATATATACATAATTTATTTTCCCCTGGGTAAGGGTATGAACCAGATTAATTACTTTTCATGAGCAACTGCTGGCAGATTGACCCCAGCTATTATTATAACCATTAAGTATCTAGGAGGAACATAATCAATCAGTCAGTCCGTTAAACTTGCAATCTTGGCATCTGAAACAATCAAGGAGCAGCAGATCTATTCATCTGCCTGCCTGTCTGTCTATTTTTCTACCTATTCATATCTTCTATATAGCAATATCTATCTATCTATCATCGAATAGTCACTACTTTGTAAGACACATTCTCAGCTGGTAGCAATGTAGAACTGTTCAAACCAGTGGAGCATCAGCAATTTCCTGTCCCTGATGGGTCAGCCCAGTATAATTTCCTTTCTGTAGAGTGAAAGAAGGAAATGAAATGGATGAAATGTTTGGATGAACATTTGGATGAAATGTTTGGATGAAAACAAAAGCAATTATCATTCAGATGAGCTGAATCAGGGACAGTTGAATCAAAGAAGCACAGTAGAAACCCAGCATAGGAGAGGTGCTCTCTTTTTCCATCTCCAGAAGATTTTACATATTAAAGATAAGCACTTTATTTTTCGCTGTGATCAGGTCTTAATTACAGATGCAGTCACTAATAAATATCATTGCCAACAGCTGTTTCTGTTAATATAGTGCATAAATCATCTCTCTACCCATTAATCAAGTGGATGGATTTCTGCTCAGAAGGGACCAACTTTCTTCTGCCACTCCTGTTAGACCTATTGTCTTCAAGAATGCCTTTTGTGGAATAAGACAGTCCTCAGTGCAAGGGTGGCCAAAGAGCAGAGAGAAAAACTCAATGATTGTTCACATTCTGGAATGCCAGCAAAGCTTTTCCCTGTGCTATTAATTCATGAGAGAAGGGAGCCATTTACGTGCATGTTTCTCTATAGCACGTATTGCTCCTGTAAATCAAGCATTTCTCCATCAAGCATCTTCCCAATAGTCTAAAAAGAGCCAATTTATTTGTTCTGTGTTGTTAAGTAATTTAAGAGACTAACGGAGACTAACATGAGTTTGGTAGCTCATATTCTATGAAATTTTGAAATTCTATGAAATATGAAATTTCATGAAAAACATGAAATTTCAAGCTGTAATGATCCTCCAGAATTATTAATGTGCATTTTGAGTCATGTATCAATAACAAGTAATTCAGGTGGCTCAGTTTTGAAGATCTCTGTGCAGCCTGTGGCCTCATTTTCTTCAATTTTCTCTCAGTGAAATCCATGTCCTGATAGACATGCTCTCTAGTTTTTCATTGCAGCTAAGCACAAAACCAAAAGATCATTTAAAATACATCTGGAAAGGCTTGAAGAGGTTGCCTAGCCTACATTCTTTCTCCACAGGAGGCCCTGCTTACCTAAAGAATTTTTTTAGATATTTATAGGGTCTACTCCTAATGAAGTCCAGAAATGAGAATAGTGCAATCTGTCTGGAGATACTTCTTGCTAGAATGCTTTATAACTAATGCCTTTATAATGACCTGAAACACCTCTTGCTGAGACTGAAGTATTTTGTTGTTGTTGTTTTAGCCACAGTGGGTGCAAACATGAACGTACAACTTTCCTTTTGATAGACACATTTTGTATCTTTAAAAGACTGTTATGTGGGGATTGTAATTGCAAGGAAGTAAGTATTCTTTCTTTTGTTTTATAGGGGTTTGCTACTCAGAATGTAATAGATAGATTTGGAAAATCCTACAGATTAAGATGCCAAACGCCAGAGAGAGAAACACAGCTGAGACACACACACACACAAAAAGCCAAATAAAAATACCTCCGTGTTATGCTGTTCTTTTTTAATTGACTGCATAAATGGTGGAAAATAAAGTTGACAAAACCCAAGAGTTTTACATTTGTAGTTTTTTCTTTTGCTTCTCAGTTTTCCTGCTAAATACCAACCACAATTTATTACACTTCCTCAAGCTTTACAGAAGTCATCCTGTTGTAATACAGAGGCATAATGAATTGTAAATCCCTGGCAATATGATTAGTTGTTTCTCCAGAGTAAAAAAGTGAGGCAGGATGAAGTGAGATGAGAATTAGATGCTAGTGCTAAGTATAAGATTTCAGGAGCAGTTGCCAAAAAGAAAACCACCAAAACCAGAAAGTGAAAAACAGAAAGTGACTGGGAAAGTAGCATCTTATTTGACTCAAATATTTTTTCATCTATTGCATTGCCTTCCTTCCTTCGCTACTCATTAGAGAAGAGAAATCTTGTAATCCTCACCATAATAGATTCTCAGAATAATGTACCATCTGAAAGTTATGGCCTGGAATACACAAAGCAAGACCTTCAATGGTCACATCCTATCCCTCTTGTAGATAACAGCAGCCATTATCTCAAAATCAGAGTGACCTTTTCTTTGTGTTCTGTTGGAGAAGGAAATTGTTCATTTCAACTCTAAAGAGGCTAATGATCTGCAAATATTTTCCCAACTGAAAGCAGACAGGCTGTATTTCTGGACTCTCTCTATATAAACAGCATCTTGTCTACCTGTGTACGCTGTGTCCACAGGCCCCCATTACTGTCAGTGGAGAGCTTGATTCATTTATGATAACAGGTGTCAAGTGTTGCTGGAGATGCCCTAGGATGTCTGAGTCACCCAGGCTGTGACTCGCTGGTAGCCCCAAAGGACCAACAGAAAACCAAAACCAACCTGCTGTGGTAGGTGCTAGAAGGTACATCCTAATGTACCGTCGTCCTCCAGCTGATGAGTGGAACAGCTCTTTAGGTTCCACAGTATTGATCAGACCTTCATTGACCATAACGAGCACTTAGATACTTTGCACACATGTAGATATCTGTATTTAGACAATTAAATTGGTGTATTTTAATCTACGAAATGAGGTCCATCTCTAAGGAGGAATAACCCAACTCATAAGTACACAGAAAGTGCCTAGGATGCCTAGCATACAGATGATGAATGAGCATGTGTGTTTGCGACAAGAACGATCCCAATTGCTTGAAAGAAAGAGACAGATCTCTAATTGCCCAAGAAAAGTTTTTTAAAACAAGGCTCACTGTGAATAACATTCACATAATCTCTTGGCCGCTGGATTGCAGTCAATCACTGACCAGATTATTTAACTGCCACCCAGACTCAGATCATTCCTCTGTGAAGCGGTTTATCAAATATCTAAGAGGTTGCTGAGATAATCCACACTGATTTTCCACCAACAGTTCCTCACTTCAGTAGAAAAAGGGATATAAGGAAAGGCACACATAAATTTTACTTCTTAAGATTTCTTTACTGTTCCTTCTGGCAATGCATCCATTTGCTTTTTGTCTGTTTCTAAGTGAGCATGCCAGGATCTAATATTTTAAACTGTAAAAGAACAAGGGTATTTCTTGAAATTATTTCGGGATTTAATCCTGTGGATAGAGAGAATTCTGGCAAGTTTCCTCCCACTGGTTAATGTTTCTTTGAGAGCTGGAGTTCTTAAGATAAATATACGTAACTATAAGTAACTTAAACTTCCATCACAGGCAGCATTTACCTTAAATTAGTCAAGGCTCAGTCTAATTTCAATTAACATTTTTGAATTTCTGCATACACAGCAAATTCAGGGAAATATGATCAGGAAGTTACTTAAGAAGATTCACTGATGATACCACTCATTGTATCATTTAATATACAAGTCGATGAACGGTGTCCATATGCATAAAACTAGAACCTCAGCAAGAGTTTCAGATTTGTGACTGTCTTGACCATACCACAGTCCTGGAGGAGTGAGGGGAACAAGGAACTCTGATATGTGGGATGGCTCACTGGGATGGGTCGCTGTACCCAATGGCATCACTACAACATGTATTTCTGCCTTATCAGACCCTAAAAAGTTGGCTCTTTTTTTTTCTTCTTTTTTTTTTCTTAATATTCATATTGGCAAATTTCTTTCTGCCTTTCTACAGGTAAAGACCTATAGACTGTAATTATTGTTAGTGTGAGGACTGCATAAAGGAAACTGAGAGCCTGCCTGCTGTTCTTCTTAAAATAGATACCGAATCACTGTCACTGGCATCTCTTTTCTTTGTGCAGTAGCTACAAGACTGTAATATTCTCTTCATGGTTGCAGTTCTTGAGTAGTACATAAAACAGCAAGATCCCAGCTTACACAGAGAATGGCATAAACATCTGCTGACGATCTGATAGATGTAGGGGGAATAATGCAGACAAAGGAAGGATTTAGATTGCTCTAAGAACGGCAAAGACTGATTTCATTTTCTGAAGGATTAGGGCACATTAGGAATTCAACTGCTGCTTTTTGCATATTGAGTAAAGAAGAGAGTCGTTCAATTAAACAACTCCTTCAAATTTATCCCCAGGCTGTTTTTTATTCTAAAATAAATGTTTGTACTTTCTTGCAGATATTTATGTTGAGTCAGGTTTGCATTGGTGTTTAGATTTGTTGAGGTGGAAGTTGCACCTATTAGGATTTATGAAAGTAACTATGTGTGGTCCTAAAGAGGTATTAGTGCAGGAAAGCCTAGCATTGGCCAACAGTAAGAAGACAAAGATAAATTCAAATAAAGCTAAGTTTTAATAATGAGGGCAAATAATCTGTGAGTTAACTATTCTTTTCCCTCATCCAGCTTCCCTCTGAACATGGCAGCAGTTTCTCCAGGTTTTGAAAAGAGACCTTTCAAAGCAGAGCCCATTCAAAGACACAGAGAGCTCTTTGGCCCCTTGGAAAAGTGATTGAATTAATTTATGGGACTAAGTGGAGGTGGACAAATGAGACCAACTTATGATCTTTCCTATCCTTAAGCCTTTGTAAATCATGTTTTTGGATTTAAGTGTAAACAGACTCTCCTTCTGTAAGTCCTTCCTTTCTCATTGGCAGCAGCATGACTGAGTTAATTTTACAGGGACTTTCTGTAAATATCAGCCTGAACCCCTGCCCAGAAATCTGGAAGCTAAATCCAACTCCCTGAGTACTTAAAGAGCTCCTCTCCCAAATTATGAATCAACTGTCCTGACAAAACAACAGTTCTTTGAGGGAGATGGGACAAAAGAAGACGGGAGAAAAGAAGAGCACACAGGAAGGAACTACCCCTTTCCCAGAATACACCAGCAATGATTTAAAACTCTCTTTAATTTTCTGCTAAGGTGACTAGAAGAGGAACTGACTAACCTCCACCTCCTTCGTAACACCTTTTGCAGGTTGTTGTGCCAAATTCTGGAGGTCTTTCACTGGTCTGCAGATGAGCAGGATCTTACTGAGCTGCATCTGACCGGGTAGGTAGGGCTGCCTGCTAACCCACCGCAGCTAGCCATTCCTCTTTGTAGGCTTTCTCAGTAGCTACCGATTGCCATCATCTGCCTCTCTATCATCTTTGCTGCTTAGCAGAAATACAACAGACTATGTACCTTAGAAAAGTATCTCCCTTTCCCCTAAACCAAAATTTAGGGTTTTGGTACCTTAAGGTTACAAGCTGTGTAATTCAGTTAGTTTGACTAGATCCATGCAGAGCTAGTTGGTTTGTTCAGACTTATAAT
Organism: Oceanodroma leucorhoa; assembly: GCA_030449065.1. Lineage (NCBI taxonomy): Eukaryota > Metazoa > Chordata > Aves > Procellariiformes > Oceanodroma > Oceanodroma leucorhoa. The sequence continues at coordinate 9,024,504 of JASVER010000021.1, forward strand.
GATAATCATACTATTTTGTTAAGTGTAGAGTGTCCCTGAGTTTTGAGGACTAATCTCTTCCACATATAATAAAATATAAAATGCAAAGAAACTATTTTTTCAGTTGTTCCAAATAGTCCTGCTCAGCTACCTTTATTTCCGTTGAGGGCCAGTAAGCACTACTGCTATTCAAACTTACTTTCTCTCGAGCCTTGTGGGAGGTTTTGCTCTTCTCTTTCAAGCCTCAGTAACCAGAATAACAATTCCCTTGCATGTTATGTTTAAAAAACAAGAAAAAGAAGGGAAAAAAAAGGAAAGAAATAATTCCATTTTATTGCATATGAAAAATGTTTTAGGAAAATAATAATCTTTTCAAGTCAAAATAGGAAAGAAACCATCAATGCATCAAACAGGACAGTTATGTTTCACATTACAAAATGCCTACCCATGAAGCATAACATGAAAAATAATTGTCTTTGATCCCACAGATCAGAATTTGACCTGGGCAATATACGCATGACTGAATCCTGAGACATTAAAATGTAACCGAAGAGCATCTGGTTGTCAAGATTTTCAGAAGTTAAACCTTCAGAGAAAGGATAATCCAGCAGATAAGGTATTACATTAAGATTCAGGAGACACGTTCAACCCTGCTGTCTGCTGCACACTTCTTGTGTGAGACTTAATAAATCACTTTGGGTCAGATCTGTGAAGGTGGATAATATGTCACAGTGCTACTTGTTACAGTGCCTTCAGGTGCCAAGCTGCTGAGCAGAATTCATAGGCATCCAAGCTGGAGCTGCAGAAGGAGGAGAGCTGAAACAGCCAGTTCTGTCCATAGGAAACTCGCAAGCTGGGCAATAAGTAATACTAAAGAAGGGTTTGTGTCTTGAATTTTGCAATTCTGGAAGATTAGTATTTTATTCTGAACTGCGTGGAGCTGCCTTTTCTTCATAGGGAATTCACAGCTTTATTCACACGCCTGGAATTAAATAACTTAGTCTCTTGTTTACCTTACAAACAAACAAACAAACCAAACCAAAATAGACAGGAATCTTTTCTTCCATGGGGTAGAAAAGATTCTTCCATCTTTTCTTCCACCTGGGAGGATGCTCAGCAGAACCTTCCCCTCGATGGTGAGAAACCTTGATGTACTTCCAGAGATTAAACCTACGTGTGTGCACAGGGTGCTCCAGCCAAAAGGCCATCAGCTGCCGTGGACTTGTCTAGTGTAGGGGAAGCAGATGTTTTCACTCTCTCCTCAAGCTACTCCTCTTTGCATGAAATAATTCAGTATGAATTGGACCACTGAGAGAGAGATTAGTAATTGTAATGTTGAACCCCAGAGGCTAGTAGTCACTTACTGGAGGGAAGGGAGCTAGACTTCAGTCCCACATCCAATTAATATAAGTAATGTATGCATTCATCAGAGCATGGTGTAAATGCAGCTCCCTGTCTCCTGGGTGCATCAGCTAACCACAAATCCTATTCCTTTCTTGAGCTCAGGTAACTGATAATTAGCATGCATGACAGAAAAAAAAATTGGCAGGAGGATTATAGAGCCCCACCAGACTGCAGCCTAATGGTTAGGACAGGTTTATGTGGGTTTAGCTCTCCTTGGCTGAGAGACAGACTTAAAATCTCTGACCATGAGTTACTGGATAAAAAGGAAAAAACAAAATGCTTCAATTTGCTGAACGTGCAATTGGTGCAAAAGCTTTCTGCATGTCTCTTAACTGGATTCGGAGAAATGATTGGTTTTTAAATCCTGATAGCGCGTAAATATGAATTACACGCTTTGCTGCTCAGTGCCATCAAAATGTACATGGTTCTGGGCATGCCCCAAAGGAAACATTTATCTGCTCGTGGAAGCTGACTGGTGGAAGTGCAATCACTTAAGGAACATCTCTGTTAATGTGAAGGCTGCCGTTGATCGCTGCCTGCTGCTTTCTTCCTGCTGTAAAGTCTGACTGTTTGGGAACCAGATGACTAGCTGATTTTGAATGTGAAGTGTGGGTTTTATATGACAGAGTGTAGATGTTTATAGCATAGATATCCATATATGACCCTGTATCTTTGACTCCCTCTATAAACAGTGGAGATTTAGTCAATATAGTCAGCGGGTTGTATGACCAACTCACTGCTTGCTAAATAAACATCTAAAATAGATTAAATAAAACATGACCTAAAATAACTCTCTCTATCCATTAACTATTAAGGAAGCCAAATAAATTTTTTAAAAAAGAAAACGTAATTTTCACATGAGTTCTGGCCACCAGTTCCCAGCAAGTCCTGCTCCATATTTTGGCATATAGTGCTGCCATTCACATCTCAGCACAGAAGATGCATAACATTGTGGTTCAAACTTGTCAGTACATTATAGAATCAGCAGGTCACTAGCAAGTTTGGATATTATGAAGAGTTACCACCAGCTGGCAGGGAGCTGCTGCTTCTCAGGGGAAAACTGCAAGGGACTCTGAAACTTTATTAACTCATCTGTTTCACTTCACACCACAACTGATAAGGAGCTTATGCATGGCCAACCACCGCTTCTTGGCTAAAGCACAATATCGTACGCTTACTCATCTTCATGTTGCAGTCAGGAAAAAAAAAGCTTCAAAAAGGATGAGGGGAACAGTATTTAGACTTCTGTCCTCGAAATTAGGAACATTAATTTAGCTAAGTCTACTTCTTTTTTGTTATACAGTCCTGTAGCATATCAAAGGTGGTTTAGAAGAGAGTCTAATGAGTATTAAGTCATCATGTGATGGTCCAATGCTTTCAGGTGTCAGGAAAATTAATATGGCCTTGTGGTTAGTGTCAGACAGCTCTTTAAAATAGCCCAGCTACTACTGCCAAAGAGTTATTACATGTTATTCATTTTAAGAGCGATGGAGCTCAATTAGAGACCTTGATATATTCCTGCTCCTTTTCACACAGTCTGTCACCAGCATGTTCCTCCACATCCATTTGCCTAATTTTTTTAAAAAGACAGACCTTATCCTTCTGATTCGGAGTGAATATTAAAATGTTCTGCTGTCTGGTTTCAGGCAATCTTCACAGACAAAAACTGTAGTGGAAGATGTTGTGTGGCTAAAAAAGCAACAGCATTTTATTAAATGAACAAAATTGCAGTGTGGGTTTGACCATTTCTTTGCAGCAACTGTTCATTTAAATTATTATCCCTCAGATGTTATCGAATGTAATAAAGTTTTAAAGGAAATCCCCCAATCCATATTTTTACCTTTCTTCCTTTAACCTTTAAAAGCTATGATTGAATTGTTCAGAGACTAAAATTTTAAGACCTTTAACTGAGACGGAAAGGAAATGTCTTCCTGGAAAAAGAGGGACAGGTCACTAATTGCAGGAGTTATGGTGTCTATTTTTAGGTATGCAATTCCTGTTCTTTAGCTTAAAGCTCCAGACTCAGACACCTAAATTTAGGTGTTGCAGTCTAGAACTCCGTACATGAGTTAGGTGCCTGAGCTCCTCTCCAGGTAACTATAGGCCCCTATTACAATATAAGTTGTCACAGGGTATCAAAAACATCTATATGGAGTTGGCAGATATAACAGAGAACCTATATGCAACCTGTTGTCTTCTGGAAGGCCAGGCAAGACCCTATAGAGTATCTCAGATGGCACTAGACAGTTCTGCGTGAGCAACTGAGATATTTAAGGAAGTGATCGTGCCCCTGTACTCGGCACTGGTGAGGCCGCACCTCGAATACTGTGTTCAGTTTTGGGCCCTCACTACAAGAAGGACATGGAGGTGCTGGAGCGTGTCCAGAGAAGGGTGACGAGGCTGGTGAAGGGTCTGGAGAACAGGTCTGATGGGGAGCGGCTGAGGGAGCTGGGGTTGTTTAGCCTGGAGAAGAGGAGGCTGAGGGGAGACCTTATCGCTCTCTACAACTACCTGAAAGGAGGCTGTAGAGAGACGGGTGCTGGTCTCTTCTCCCGAGTAACAAGCGATAGGACAAGAGGAAATGGCCTCAAGTTGCGCCGGGGGAGGTTTAGGTTGGATGTTAGGAAAACTTTCTTCACCGAAAGGGTTGTCAAGCACTGGAACACTCCTTGCCCAGGGAAGTGGTGGAGTCACCATCCCTGGAGGTATTTAAAAGATGTATACATGTGGTGCTTAGGGACATGGTTTAGTGGTGGACTTGGCAGTGTTAGGTTGGTGGTTGGACTGGATGATCATAAGGGTCTTTTCCAACCTAAACGATTCTATGATTCGATGAACTCCCCAAAAAACCCAGAGTGGGTGGGATGAGCTATCCTCTGGAGGTCCCCTTCCCTTTGCAGTTACTCTTACTGAGACAACTTAGACTGGATACATGCTATGAGTAGATAAACTGAATTGCACAATAAATTCCCATAATCCCATATCTCAGATGGTTTACATCTACTGTGCAAAGAAGCAAAGTGGAAAAATTTATGTATAGAGAATTTGGGTACCTAGATTTTTTTTGAGATCAAGAAAACAGTTTCTATACTGGAGATTCATCAACACTTTCTAAGATCCTGTTTTCAATTTCTTACAACAAGATTGAGTATTCCAGAAAGTCGCTGCTCTGTTCTTTAGAAATCTTCTTCTAATTTTCAGATTAAACTTCTTATGACAAATTAAATTCATGTGTGAAACTATGAAAGAGACTGCATCTATAAATAATTCCCTGCACATGGAGCTTTAGAGACTGCAGAGGAAGCCTGCAGTGCTGCCCCTTTTTAGGATACAGTTTCGTCTTCAGAGACTTCATTGTTTTAAAACATTCAGAATTTTCACCTAAAGTAAATTAGCATAGCTAGCTCTGTGTCCTCAGTAGAAAAAAGGTAGTGATGTCCAGCTAAGGATCTGTCCCTCCCATGAAATTAATTCAATATAAATATACAAGTATTTTAAAGATCTCATTGAAAACAAAGCCAAGCAAAATCAGATTTATTAATAGTCACTATTTCAGTAAAACACTGAAGAAGCAGTATATTCTCATTTCATTAAACAACGAAGTAGTATATAATTAAATAATTTTGTTTTTATCAGCCAACACTACTTTATGGATAACTGAATAGCACTTGGATTTTGAGAGACATGATAAAATGCTTATAGGTAATCCAATTAATTTCCTTATTAAAACTACTGCTCCTAACTTATGCATATTTATTAGCCTCCCTTGAGTATTAAACTATGTTCATGAAATCTTAATTCCATTTCTCACATTACACAAACAGACAGAGTAATGATCCTCAGTATCCAAAGCAACTATCAAGGGGTAATAGCTAGCATACAGCTTATTTTTAACTCACTGTACTGCATACACTAAAAGTCCTTTCCCTTCCCTCTCAGCTGAAGGATATAGTATGGATGTTTACTCTCTCTCTCTCTCTTTTTGTTTCTCCAACAGGATTATTCAGTTTACTAAGGAATTTACAGTTACCCATGTAAAACTAATTAAAATTAAAGGAGCAGCTCTTCTGAGTGGTTCACACTTGTGAATTTGTTTCTGCACCTAATCAGTTAGTATTTTATGTGATTGTATTGAAAAATGTATGTCTGTGCTTTTGGAAGAACATCTCCCAGAATTCATATAAAGGAACATTTTTCATGAGCTTTTCTTAGCTTTGGATTGTGCCTTCATGTACAAAACTATCTGACATTTTGCTATTGATTTAAGAGACCATATGAAATCCTGGTGAAAGTAACTCTTTCTTTTGGAAGAGGTATGGAACAGACATTAAACGCCTTCCTCTGTGTTTTCTCTGTCAAAGATGTAGAGTTCAAAGGACTAGATGTCTGCCTCCGAGACAGCTGGGGGCACGCTCTGCTCTCCTCTGTCACTGGAAGCAGTTTCCTTCAGAGCTTGCTCATATGATGAATTTTTGTATGGCTCCCTGGAAGTGTTTATTTCCTTCCATGGGTGTCAAGGCAGTAACTGTCTTAAAATTAGACATCTACCTTTTAAAGGATTAATTTAGAACACATGCATCATATCCTGAACTATTCTTCTCTCGTGTTATGAGTTAAAGAGAGCATAACCCTTCCCAGAACATCCATTAAGCTGTATGCTTTCATTGTGCCTTTACACATGCAAACCAATGCTCTTTTACCTTTTTTTAATGGATATGCTTGGTGTTAAAAAAAAACCAATAACCCCCCCCAAAACAAAACCAAAACTTGGTTAAAGATAGAGATCTTATTTTCCCCACTTGCTAAACAAAGGCTTAATTTCACCTCATCTCCTTATCTCCTTAAGTATTTGGGGCCTTATCCATATCAATGGTGGAATCCTACAGGCCTATAGTATAGCATATAGTACATTATAATCTTATAGTATAGCACAGGGTAGCACAGGGTGGCAACAGATACTGGTTCATCGTAACTGTCTTGTACATCAGCTTCAGAGTGGGCTAAAGTGATATCTATAGGCATGTACCTTATTCTGTTTACTATAACCACAACCCAAGCATCTAGATTATACAGCTAGAGGTCATTAAAACTCAGTTTTTGAGTAACCTCCTTAATCCATTGGCACTGGGCAATCTGAAAACTGGAGAAAATGGTGAGGAGGTCTATTTTCTGCATGTAGTATGTTAGCAGCTCTGATATTCTTCTCCATGACATGATGCCTTTACATCGATAGGAGTTTGCGAGAGGGTGTTGCCATTTTGTTTGTTGGAGTATCAGTTTCTATATTGCTCAGCATGAAGTTATGTGGCCTCTGCACTTTCATGTAGATGTTGTTATTTCTCTCCTTGTTTTTCACTTGATCTCTTATGAGTTCATTCAGAAAGTACAAACTGTGGCCATTAGTGTGGAAATCATAACATAAATCACCCTTGAAAGTGTGAAAAGGAAAACTAAAAAAGAAAAAAAAAAAGCCTCATCAATCTCACACATTGTTTTGATCATTGAACAGATGTAGTGCATTCAAATTAGTTTACTCAAATTGTATGTGATTTCTGCTTTCCTGACTCTTTTGAAGTCAGCCATAATAGGCTGTAGAAAAAAATATCATGTGTTTGGTTTTGAGCATTCTATTATCAAGTGTATAATGAGTTTCGAGGAGGTGGATACTGCGAATGAATTACGCTAGAGAGTAAGTGGCAGAGTTTCTGCTTCATAATTTTTGCTGTGTGCATATTATGCTGCTTTAAGGGTAACTGAATATCACTTCGGTTTCAGCAGACATAATAGCACCTCTAGGCAAGTAAGTTCTTTTTTCTATCAAAAATACTTTCTTCTCAAGTAAAATATAACTCATTTCCTGCTTTACATTCCCAGAATAACAGTATCACACATTATATTCAAGTGAAAAATAACATATAAAATTACTTTCTGATTCAAGAAGTCTGAATAATACAGATTCACGAAAAGAGATTTGAGCTTTAGTAGGGCAAAAATGATCTCTGTGCTTTAAGATGAGGCTGGAACTGGCTGTATTTCGACCAAGATCTTTGTAGATGTAAAAAGTGAATTTTGCCTAAAAATGGGTGTAAGCAGGAAATAATAAAAGATGCATTCACTTGACAGTTTGAAGGTGTGTAGCATTTGCAACTTGGTATGTAAAGCAACTAGCAGAAAGACCTGCCTGCCTTTATTTTAATGGTTTTCTCTACAATTTCCACTAATGTCAGTGAGAACCAGCTTGTGCACGCTTAGGATTCCCCTCGCAGAGTTAAACTGGGTCCACAGATTGCCAAAACCTTTTGTGCCACCATGTCAGTCCCTTTGAGCAGCTAAGTCAAGAACCTGTCTATGCTGCCTCTGCAGTTCTGCTACAGGCTCTCAAAAAAAATATATCTGTAAATAAAAAGAGGGAGGAATTAGTCTCTGGGCATTTCTCTGGGTGTCTGTAACTACAGGAGGCATTTGGACCACAGGTGCTGACCTAGAGAAATCAGTGTTAAGTCTGGCAGCAATGGAAATTTGGACTGAAACAAGATTTGCCATTGCTGCCCTCCTTGGCAAATATAGATTAGCTGCCAGGCATTCGGGATGTTCAAATTAGCCAGCACAAGACTGATCTCTCAACCCTCTTGAAAGCACAGGAGAATAAATATCCAAATGTCATTTGTTCAATATAAGGTTAAAAACAGAGCAAAGGATGCGGCAAAAACTTGGTAAATCCACTTCTGTTAGTCCCAAATCATTGCATAGTAATAGCAATGAGAAAATTTCTGGATTCTTGTATGTGGAATTTGAAGAGAAAACAAATTTAAATGGCACCTTGAATTTTAGAGCTACTAGTGTTTGAACAAATGTAAGATAAAATAAAGCAAAATAAAATATAGAACAGTGGATCAAAGGCATTGATGTTGGGAAAAGAGTGATTCCTCTGAAAACCTGATATGTCAGGAAATATTGAAGTACTAAGTTTTTTGGAAAGTTCCATACTCAGAGTGGCAAAACCAGAATGAATAAAAGCTAAAAGAAAGCAGAAAGAGTTTGTTTTTTCTTCCATCAGGTCTTGCTGAGGATGAAAAATAAAATGGCTTCATTTTTGTATAGCAACAACAGAGAACTGAATGTTCCTTCTTGGACAATTTTTTAAGTAGAAAGATTTATATCTTACTGAAAATTTCACCAATCTGCTTTTTCCTCTGATTCTCAGACTGCAATCAAGCAAATTAGAGAGCTGTATGTTGTTACTATAGTAATAAATGTTGCAGTGCATAAAAAGAAATTGGGCAGTCTAAGATACATCTCTCCCAGGGAAAATGGAATACAATTTTTCATAATTTTGACTACTCAGTGCTTTTGTAGCTGTGGGTTATAAGAAATGAATGTCCCTGTGTCAGTGCAAATGTTTTCCTACTCATTTGTCATTTTCAAAATGAATAGACATTTGAATCAAAGCTAAGAGTATATTCCAAGTTGGTGGTGTAAGCAAGGAGACAGGCCTTACAGTACAATTTACATTGACGTGTTGCTAGGCATAACTCATTATATTCGATGTCTTCTACACCAGCTTAATTTTCAAGCTTTGAATTGAAGAAATTCATAAAGAAATATAAATTTACAGTTTAGCTGTTGATCTACATTTCTTTACACACACAAATAGATCTTATGTACATTTATACATAAAATAGATCTGTGCTTCTTAATCTTCATACATGGGGGTGTATGTATTTAGATAGGTGTGTACACATAGCAGTTGGATTATAAGAATAAATTAGTCTGGATCTAATTAAAATTAAAAATTACTGCCATGTCAAATGGAATTAAAACATAATACAGCAATCCTTATTTAAAAAATGAAACAAATAAGGATTAGCGCGTCCAGAGAAGGGCGACGAGGCTGGTGAAGGGTCTGGAGCACAGGTCTTATGAGGAGCGGCTGAGGGAGCTGGGGGTGTTTAGCCTGGAGAAGAGGAGGCTGAGGGGAGACCTTATCGCTCTCTAAAACTACCTGAAAGGAGGCTGTAGAGAGATGGGTGCTGGTCTCTTCTCCCAAGTAACAAGTGATAGGACGAGAGGAAATGGCCTCAAGTTGCGCCAGGAGAGGTTTAGATTGGATATTAGGAAAAATTTCTTCACTGAAAGGGTAGTCAGGCATTGGAACAGGCTGCCCAGGGAAGTGGTGGAGTCACCATCCCTGGGGGTGTTCAAAAAACGTGTGGATGTGGTGCTTCGGGACATGGTTTAGTGGGCATGGGTACTGGGTTGATGGTTGGACTCGATGATCTTAGAGGTCTTTTCCAACCTTAATGATTCTATGATTCTATGATTCTATTCTATAATTTAAAAATAAAATTTAATACACAGTTCAAATGATAAGTAACTGATTATAATCGCAAGTAAAACACAAGAGAACCTGGAGGTGACAGTAAATTCCAGTATGCATATGAATTCAAAACATGATGCTTTTACTGTTAAAAAAAAATAAATTAAAAAATCTCATTTTGGGATATATTTTTGTAAGTATTAGCCCACCAGTACCATGAACCCCTTTGGGTTAGAGTGTCTGGTTTTGGGAGATGTAGAATAGGTACTGAGAAAACATGTTTTGCTATGTGGATGATGAAGGTGGCAGTCAGCTAACAGATACATTTGTCTCCATTTTAGTTGGTCATCTAGAAACATCTTCTATTCAATAGGGAGATGCAGAAAGAATATGGTCGGTCTCACGACAGAGCGGACGTCTGAAGCAAGCTAAATGACTCATGCCCTCCACATCTCTGTTCCTCTCGTTGGCTATAAAAAGAACCCAGAAGGACTGGCTGAGCTGTCAGTGCCTATGCGATACATGTATAAAGTCATGTGAAATGAGTCTGATCCTTGACATTTGGGACAGCTACCTGGAATGTTGGAGGAATGCTTGTTAATGGAGACTTTTAAGAACACGTCAGACATGCATCTGTCAAGAATAACATCAGGGTGTTTGATCCCATTTGGCATTTGGAGATGGACTTGATCCTTCCACCTCTACATGTGTCTGATTATACATCTGTGGGATGTATACGGTGACACAGGCAAAAGGCATCAAGCAGATATCATTTCAGTATCCTGAGGTACGGATACACTCTTTGTTCATCACACTTGTGAAAAGTAGATGGTTGTTTCTGCATTTACTTCTGTTTTACTGTGCGGAGAATGACCTGACCAGTACATTGAAACCATTAATGTGAGAAGCCACTCAGAGAGAGACATTAACCAACTGTCTCTCCCTCTGATCCCCTTCCCGTGTTTTAGAGCAAGAGCACAGTTCTGGCTTCCACAGCAGAGCCAATGCAAATCACAGAATAAAAAGTTCAATTTGCTTAAATGACTTTTGCAATGCTCTTTTCCTCGGTTTGTTCCACAAAGCTGAAGAGACCCATGGTTTAGCTCAGACTGGTATATATGTTACAACAAATTCCCCATCCATGCCAACGTCATGCCTGTTACACCTCCACCTGTTCTTATTCGAAGGCTTGAGGAGCACCCTGTGGAGTCATCCCTCCAGCACTCTCACACTCTCTCCAGCTGGGTAGTCTCCCTTTGTAACATATATCTCCCCTGGCAGAAATCTTGTCTTTAAATCCAAAACTGAGTGTCAAAGCAAGGAGGACATTCATAATGTCGTCTTTCTTCTGCAGCCTGTTAAAGCAAAGACACAAAAGGCTGTTCTACAATACTTTATCTGTGGTGTGTATGGATAAGAGAAGGCAGGGTTTGAACAGACTCAGCAGTAAAAAATATGCCAAAAAATATTTATTGGGGAAGGTATTTGCACGTGCCAGAGCCCCCTTTAGAAGGAGACAGCTTTATGCAGAAATTATATCGTCTCACTCCCTGTTTCTAGCAAAAGGGGCTATCTGTTTGCCAAGTTGCATGCATGAAGCAGCATATTGCTGACAGAGAAACTGTCAGTTACATAAAGCTGTGAGCAAAAAAATGTGCCTGCCTGTGTACGAAGCTAGTGAAAACATGGCACACAAGAATGATTACATCGGTTGTGCCGGCTCTCCAAAAGGACTGTTCACTTCGAGATACTCAGCTCTGAAGTTGTGTAAAATGGGGCTTTGGTGTTTTTTTCCTTAGCTAGTGGTGAAGAATGTTCCTCACAACTCAGGTCCTGTGATATTAGAAAAAATTCTTGGAGGTTTTTTTTTTTGTTGTTGTTGTCTTTTTTTTAATTTCTCCAGTGGGAGTTGTCTGGTATTTTGAAAAATGATGTTAGCCTAGAAGTCAAGGAACCTTGATTAATCCTCTAATCTGCCACAGACTTCTTTTATAACCTTGGTCATGGCATGACTCTTTTTTGCCTTCTAGTTGCCCATCTTTACCGTAGGGAAAATGATATTAAAGTGGTGGTTAAATAGACTAGCAGTTATAAGGGGCTTAGAAACTGAAGTAAAACTCTCCAGATCAATTACTTAGAGAGATATGTTTTCTATTTCAGGTGTGTGGAGGTTTTTTTTTTTTTGTTTTCCATAAAAGTACTGTCTTGGTTATCCTTATTTTTATTTTTCAGTGATTGGAGGGAGAGTATCTGTTGTCAGCATTTTGTAAGTTTTCTTTCTTGTTACCTTGAAGACATTTCTGAGCTTTACTGATTACATACTTTGGCAAAAAATTGTTTTTCTTATCCCCTCTGCTCCTTTACATATTCTGTCAGTCTGACTGCCTGTCAAGGCATCTTTATGCTAAAAGGATGACTAATGTGAAAGTTTCAGTCAAAGCACAGTCTCACCAGAAGAACAGAAAAATTACCCAGTAGCTGCTGGACTGGACTATAAAGTCAATGGCCAAACTCCTACTGCTGTGATGGGCTGTTACGTGAAGAGTATGTGAAATCAGTGACTGTGTCACTGAACTTCTTCCATTACGTCAGTAATTGAACATAACTATGTCTTAGGTAATAACGTAGTTTCACATTAAAAACACATTTTCACTTAGTGACAAAGCTACCGTCTTTGTACATTAGCCGTAACAAGTCGTAACAGCTAACATGACTGTATGGACAATAACATCAGTCACATCTTTCTGCAGAAAATTTTAAGATGTGTACATTAAGGAATATAAAGTCCTGATGTTTCCTATTTTAAACATGGCCTGCATTAGCTTCAGCATTGTGTTGAGTCAAAAATTTTAAACATAGTCTAGGCGTATACATGCTTGATGGCAAATTTGTAGGGTTTACTGAAATACTTAGCCAAGTTAGATAATAAGGGCAGGAAGAAATAAGCTGACCTCTAAGATCAGTTTCTCATGGCTGAAAGCAACCATGGAACTGGTATGGAAAATAGGATTCATCCCACCTGATTTTAGCCATTGAAAATTAGGCCGGTCATGTAAATTCCCTTTGAAGTCCAAGGAAGAGACAGACTTCTTCAGAGTCAGTCCATAATAAAATAACTGTCTAAAGGGCAATGAGTCATCTTGTAAAGATGCCTGTGTCTTTCCACTAATTATGAAGGAGCTTGATGACTAGGTTAGACTAGATGACTAACTTTTAGATGATTGAAGTTAGATAAATTAGATTCTGACCTGCTAACAGAGGAGTTCACAAAGCATCCACTCCACCCACCCCAAGCTCCAAAAAACTTCTCAGATAAAACTAACATGTGCTTCAGAAAAAGAGCTTAAGTATTTAACTGACATTTAAATGGTTTTGAAGGTCCTAGGAAGACATCTGTTTCCATCTCGATTTCTAACTGTAACTCTGAAACTCTTTTGAAAACCTAAACTATGCTCCTAAATCATAGAATTGCCATTAACTCTACCTGTATTTTCCATGTCTTCTTCCTAATTTTGTTGCTTCCCCTTCTGCCATGACTCATTCTACAAAAATACGTGTGAACAGGGAAGACAACATATAATATCATGGAGCAGGCAATGATCTGGAGCCCACAGAGGAATAAGGATCATAGACTAGAGGCATTGAAAGTGAACAGAAAATGGGATTTACCGGGGCAAAAGGTGTCTGCGGGGGAGAACTTGTGCATTCACGTTGTTTGGAGAGGGATTACTGTGAAAAAGAATCATTAATTCCACCATCAGAACAGGTCTTTAGAGCAGAAAACTGCCAACGGCAAAGGCACAGTGTGTGGCTCAAAAGCATCCTGATCAGAATGAAGAAAAACTCACGGGTGATCTTTCATATTAGGAAAAATGACAGGGACAGATTCTCACTGAGACAGCTTGGGAACAGCTGTTGCTTGAGTGAATTACAGGCAGCCTATGAACAAAGTAAAGAGATGATTGAAATCGGTTATTCTGAAAGGAGAACTAGCAAAAGGAGTCATGTTAGTAGAGGATCAGCCTTGGAGCAATCCATAATTAACATTTTCACTAAATGTTTTGCCACACAAAGTAGATGTACACTGAGGACAGTTACTGAAGACTCATTTCTCAGAGGAGTGCTCAATATGGTGTAGAACTGCAGAGTCACCCTAGGTGGCTTGAATACCCTGGAGAAGGGTTGCCTCGAATGAGTGGTTTTGAGGCCGCTTAAAGAACCACTGGCAAAGTTATCAGCAAAAAGTGATTTTAATAGAAATTTATAAAAGCACGACTTAACAGAATTCGATGTCAAGGTTCACTCTATTACTCGTTACATGGATTAAATATACACAGGGAAAATCATGTCAGAATTGTGTTGGAATGATTTGTCCAGTCATGAGGTTTGGAGAAGACCCGTCTGGATCCAATCTTAGTCTCAGACTTGGACAACAGTTTGTGTCTAATACAAAAGGGATAAGGAGACCCTCCCATTGAGTCACGAGGTTCAGAGTAGACCCCCTTGCTTTCTAAACTTCTTCTCAGAGAGGAGTCTAGGTGCAGCTGGATCTACCACTAATCCCAGACTTGGTCAAAGGTTTATGTCTAAGGGATTATATGTATTTAGCAGCAGTCTAAGGTTCATTTACAGTTTTAAGGTAGATCATAAGATTTTGACAGCACTTAATCATTGACTAATTTAACAGTTACAAAGTGAGCTAATCAATTTTACTACAATTACTAAAGCAACTTGATTACAGATTACACTTATTGCTTGGCATCTAAATCAATACACACAAACACACACACACAAGATATAGATCAATTCATACACAAGGGCCCAAAGCTAGATAAATTCATGAAAGATAAAGGTCTATAGCTAGATAAATGTACCTGTTAAAAATTCCCCTGTGAAATACTCACTTTAAATGTCTTGGCATTTCTCAGCAGACGAAGGGTTGAGCCCTGAGGAGTCTCGGCCGAGGAGTGTTTCAGCCCAGGTCCCGACGGTCCTCCGAATATCACAAACTCAAGCGTTTGCTCACTCTGAGAGGCGTCCCACTCAGAGGGAGACTCTGGGYRCAGCCCRCTGCGGTCCAGGAGARCKCAAATGGTCTTGCTTGGGACCACTGTTTATAGGTTTGCAAGATGATTGGCTTTAGTCATCAGTAAATTTCCATCCTGGCCACTATCTGGGGTGATCTGGGATGGTAATTATGGTATTGCTTCACGGTAGCCATGGTACCGTTCCACTTGAGCTACGATCCAGGCAGGGAATGTTTTGGGGCTGTCAGAGATGACGAATTATCCCCCGCTCTTGTTCCCTCCCTTCATCAGGTAGCCGATGTTCCTGGTACTATCAGTGTCGCTCCCCACCTTAGCCATGCAAGAGTGCCTGGTATGGTCAAGGGACGCTCAACCACCCAACTCGCTACACAATGGCTAAGGCCTAACAGGAGTTCCTGAGATCGTGGGGTGGCCCAGGGGAAGGGGGAAATGCACCACCACAAGGGTTAATAGACAGTGGAAGAACAATGAACGGTACTAGAGATGAAGATCATGGACTTGGGGATTAGCATAAAAAATTTTGCTTTAAGTGGGAATTTGTCATATGAAAAACCACAAAGGGCAATTACAGAGAACAAACAGTACAGCTACACCTATGTTATCAAATTAAAGATGCCAGTGCAAGGGTCCAAGCACTGCAACTCAGGATGGACACTAGTAAATTGCTATAACTCTCTTTGGTACCCTTTTGGCCAGGGTCATTTGGGACTCCCTGGCACAGTTCAGTCATTAGGCTAGGCCAGGGACTCTACCCAACATACAGTTTGCATGCAATCATTCTACCTGAAGGCCTAGAGAATTTAATAGCATAGTCATAGTGAGAGCATGTCATTTACCTTCAGGTCAGGCAACGGTTAATGGCACTGTTTCATGTATTAGTACAGACATAGTTGATAACTACTGGCTAAGTTAATATGAATACACAAAAAAGGTCCTTCCAGTAAATATACATCATAAAATAATTTGGTGAACCCCCCGCACCCTAGAAACGATGTGCTTTTTCCTGGCTTGTCACAAACAACACTTAGTGGCCAGATGAGTATTTTGAATGACGTCCAATACTGTGACAGACAATTTTATGTCTCCATGTGCTCAACCTGTTGATGCAGAAGACCCTGATTTTTCAGAAAGCAGACTACCTCGGCATGGCTCCAGCTATCTCATCCCTTATACTTCAAGATCTGTGTGCTGACAAAGCTTTCTCACTATTGAGCAATGCCTGAAAATAGTAAAAAGCAGATGGTACTTCCTCACTCTCTATTAGAAAAAAACAGCAACACAGGAGCATTCTGGCAGTTTTCACTTTTCACTTAAGCACTGGCATGACTGCGAAAATCTGTCTGAGCCTCCTTAGTGATTTAATATGAGTAAACTTGAAATTAAATCGGATTTCAGACAAGCTCACCCATCTCACTGTGAGGGAAGGCATCTAGTTAAACGTATACACACAACCCCTCCAGTTTTCTTTCTTTTCTGTTTTCCTCTCTAGAGATACTGAGACTACGTTGATTTTATTGCAAGAGTGTGTAAGGCTAGATCCAAAGATTAATTAAGTGGAGAAGGTCTCCTTCACTTTATACATGTCCTCTACAGCAGGTGCAGCTCTGTTCATGTCATATTCTGCTTCCCCTCCACACAGCTCCCTCCTGGGTAGCGTGCACAAAGCCAGCGTTTGTAGCAACACACCAGTGCCCTGAGCAATCCCATGTCCCATCCTATGTCTGCACCTTGATTCATGCTCCAGCACAACATGGAAGTCTCTCCAAGTCTATTCCCTGCTGAGAAGCCAGGAGCAGGTGAAATCTTCACCATCAAGAGCTGCAAGGCTGAAATGAAACACTGATATAGGTCCTCAGATATACAGGTGTCCTGTAAAGATGAAGAAAAAAAAACACCTTTTGTCATTTTAATAGAGACTGAAACAACCTTTATTTCTAATAAAACTGTTTTTGTGCATTACAAATATTGTCCATCATTCCTCCAAATGTCATCAATTTTCCATCCCTATTACCCTTTTTTTCTTTTTTTCATTTAATGCCCCTCAGACATTGTCATTTCTCTTTTATTTATTTAAAAGGATTATTTCTGGCTTTTATGAGACAGTTTTATGAGGCATGACCAGAATTATGGAACAGTTCTCAAAAACGCTACATTATCCCTGATGTGCTGAAATTAGATGACAACAAATGCAGCCTTTTATGGGTGTTAGCTAGCTTGTGAAGGAAAAACCAATAGCCTATTTATAAAGTTTTTTTATAGATTTTTCCTAAAGCAAAACTAATACATAGCTTGAAATCCTTTGATTTATTTCAGTAGGCTTCAGACCAATATAAAAATCCTCAAAACAACGGACTTATTTCCATTTAGCAGACTACGACATTACGTACTTCCAGTAACTCATTTGCCATGTATTTAAATCTACACACTAACAAACAAAAGGTAAATCAAGTCTTGTCTAGCTGAGACCTATATGAATAAGTCTTGCAAACAGCACATTACCAGCTCAGGATGTAGCCTTCGTCTGGGGGAATATATATTTTAAAATTTGGTGGTGTACAGTTTATGAACAAGAGCTGGAAATTCAGGTTACCTTCAAAAATACAAAATGACCTACGGTGACTTATTTTTTCTTTTTGACTTTGGAAAAAAAGAAGTAGTGAGAAATGGTAGAAGACATCTGTTTACAGTAAGACAAGAGGATACACGCAGTTTTAGAGCAAAACTAAAAAAAATAACAAACAAGTTTTTTCTAACTAAATCTTTCTGGCTTGGGAGAATTGTTCCATGGCAAAAAAAAAATAAATCTTAATTCTTAATCAGTAGTGACTTTTGTCAGTAGTGACATTGGCCTGTGAAGTTAAGCATGAGTGTGGTGGTCCTAGGCATGAAGAAATGGTCAAGGTATGGTGCTCGGGCTGTGCGGCTCCTGGAAAAGGGGCAATGGTGGGGACCTTGATCAAAGAGTGGCTGTGCTTAGTACAGCCTTGAGATTCCTTCATTTTCTTTTCCCATGGAAAGAGAACTCCAGAGTAATGAGAAAAGTTTAAGAAGAAAAGTGCTGAAGCCGAGGCTGTGAACTGAGGAATGTTTGTCCTCTCTTTGGGCTAAGTTCTTCACTGCCTTTTCTATGACTAATGACTTCTCATAGCTTTAAGCAATTCCCACCATGATCCCTGGGCATTTTGCAACACCCTCCATGTTATGTCTCACGGTTGGTGTAGAAGCTTAGAGTGATCTGCTCAGATGCAGTCTGAGTCCACCTCCACTGACAAGCTTCTTTTTCAGCCCTTGCTTACTATTATGCCTTGATTGAAAATTTTGGAGGGGCTCAGAAGTCAGGCTACCTTGGCACAGTTCTGCTGCCTCCAGTTCTTGAGTGAGGTCAGTTTGTTCATGTCCTTGACACATTCAGTTTTAAATTGATATCTGATCATTAAGGGTAGGATTTAGCTGCTTTCACTTTATTCCTCTATCTTCTGTGTTAGAAGAGAATCACAGAGTGATTGAAGTTGGAAAGGACCTCTGGAGGTCATCTGGTCCAACCCCCTGCTCAAGCAGGGCCACCTAGAGCCGGTTGCCCAGGACTGTGTCCAGATGGCTTTTGCCTATCTCAAAGAGTGAGACTTCACAACCTCCTTGGGCAACCTGTTCCAGTGCTCAGTCACCCTCACAGTGAAAAAGTGTTTTCTGATGTTCAGGTGGAACCTCCTGTCTCAGTTTGTGCTCATTGCCTCTGATCCTGTCACTGGGCACCACTGAAAAGATCCTGTCTCCATCCTCTTTGTACCCTCCCTTTAGGTATTTATATACATAAAGAAATCCCCCCTGAGCCTTCTCTTCTCTTTTGGCTAAACAGTCCCAGCTCTCACTCTTTACTCATAGGAGAGATACTCCAGTCCCTTAATCACCTTCGTGACCCTTCACTGGACTCTCTCCAGTATGTCCATGTGTCTCCTGTTCTGAGGAGCCCAGAACTGAACACAAGACTCCAGAGGTGGCTTCACCAGTGCCGAGTAGAGGGGAAGGATCACGTCCCTTGACCTGCTGGCGATGCTTTACCTAATGCAGCCCAGGATACCCTTTACCTTCTTTGCCACAGGGGCACGTTGCTGGCTCGTCTTCAGCTTGTTGCTCACATACTGAAGCAACAAGGCATTGCAGCAACTGGTCTGTTCTTTCAACATCGATTCCTCATAAATAACTGGAAAGAGGTTCCTTATAGAATTAGGGAGAGAATTTCCAAAGCACAAGGGCGAATGAATATTCAGCAAATAATCCTTAGCTGACAATCACATTCTAAACCCTTAGGATGGATAGCTGATTTAACTATACATGTCAGCATCTGAGTTATTCAACACAGGCTCCCTTTGCAGACCTTATCAACAGTCACTGAAACTTACGGCCTGATTCATCTCATGCGAAGGTAGATATTTAAATATGCTAGATGAATCATAAGTTAAGGTACGTATTTCTATGTAAGACAGTCTAGACTCTGTTGCAGATCCCTAAAGTTAGGGGAAATGAATTCTATCATATACAGACAAGGCTTAATTCATTTAGAAGGTGGTATAAATATTCAGGGCTTCACTAAGAGGTAGTAATTTTGTCCTAACACTAACTCTGACCAAACTATACCTCACCTTCATCTCTTGATTTTTCCTGATGATAGCTGTTCATAACGAATTATTCTCTTTCTGATTGTTTTGATTAAATCAGAGATTCTGAGGAATGAACTAACACCACCACCCCACCACCCCCCAAATAAAACAAACCCTACTTGAATGTAGTATGGAACTGCCTGAGTTTGAGCCTTTGTATTCTTCAGTTTGAACCATCCTATTATTATTACTGCCACTGTTCCAGGTAAAAAAATGCAACTTACTGTCTCTACATATTTAAGACAGTGAGATTTTAGTTTTGATTTCCTCCAGATAATTTGTCTCATGGAAGAATAAGAAGCAGGAGAAGGGGCAGTGCTTTTTTGGTTATGAATCCAGGTTTTAATAGCTCCTATATTTAAAAAAAAAAATTTTCATATTACTTTCAACTTTGTGTGCCTAATTCTCTCTTTCCTCTAAGGGCACTTATACTCCCAAGCCTATATCCATTACTCCAGTAAGTGCATATATTTATTTTCAAGATGTCCTTGTCTTTTTCCATGCTGTTTGTGACGCATAAAAACCAATTTGCCTCTTTTCTCCTAGATGCTAACATATCCTTCCCATCTACCCCTATAAGTGGTGATAAGAAAAAGAGTAAGGCCATCACTCCAGTATTTTATATATAAATTTTAACCATGAGTGAATTTGTTGCTTCTGAAAATAGGACGACTAATAGCCATGACTGCAGCTGAATGAAATCTCTGGCAGTGCTGTGCTTTCCTTGCTTTCCTTGCACAGCTCAGCCTGTCAGATGCCTTCCATGGGAATGGGCATTTGAATTCTGTAGGTAGACATTGAACTTTTATTATTTCCTTTCCTTTTTTTCCTTTGGCTTCCTCTCTGCCCAACAGGAGGTCTACAGATAACATGAACCAAACATTGATATTTTCTACAGCATAGGAGTCTCAGGACTCCTCCTGGAGATTCAGAAGCACATGTTAGCAATTCAGACAGGCTAGAGGAGTTGGTCCCCTGGATCCCTTCCGATGGCTGATGTACGTACATGCCCCCAGACCAGATTTTTTTTAATCATTGTAGCAGGACAAATTACTAAAATCAGAACTTTTAAAATTACATCTAGACTTCTGGCAACCTTAATTATGTGAAAAAGCTGAAAGGGTAAATGCCAAGTTCTGATTTTTCTGCTGAACTACTACCATTTACTAAACTAATAGGAGCAGCAGAAATGTAGGCTCCTGAAAATCACTCTCTGCTGCTTTTCTTCAAAGGCAAGGGGAAAATATGCACAAACAGCATTCCTTAGAATAATTAAAGCTTAGCTTTGATCTGCTCTTCCCACCTCATCCCACTGCCTCAGCAGGCAGTGCCCACTTCATGGTGTTTGGATGTTTGGATACAGTCACTGTTTGGATACAATTTTGAATCACTAAAATAATTTCAAAGATGTCTTATAAACACCAGCTTCTTTATGAACTGCACAAATAAGAACTAGGATTTTGGGGAACTGAGAGGAAAAAAAGTGAAAAATTCACCTTCACCTGAAATGAAATTAATTTGGAGTTATATCTCCAGAAATAAGTGACTTCTGCACTCTTCTGCATTCATTTCATGGACTATTTCGTTGCCATGTGAATAAGCTATGCCTGTGTAACTGTGAATTATTTGGGAAGTAAAAATATACCTTCTTTTTCTATTATGATCTATCCTTTTAGACTATACTGATATTTATATGTCATGGCCAAATCACAGCCCCATTATGCAAAACATTAACCAACTATATTTAAACAAGTTCTTGAGCTTTAGATCTTAAATTTAAGAACATTTTTTTTACTTGCATAGAGATTAACGAGAAAAAATCCCGTGGAAGTTGGAGCTCTTTTCTTCATTGAACTAAACACATAGAATTGCAAATATTCAGTTACTGCATACTAGTGAATAAAGATGAAGAAGCAGAACCTTAGCTGTGGGTTTTTTTTGTGCTGGTGTCTTGGATTAACCCCAGCCAGCAACTCAGCCCCACACAGCCGCCCACTCCCCCGCCATGGGATGGGGGAGAGAATCGGAAGAGCAAAAGCGACAAAACTCGTGAGTTGAGATGAAGACAGTTTAATAAGGAAAGTAAAAGTCGCACACACCAGCAAAGCAAAACAAGGAATTCATTCACCCCTTCCCATGGGCAGGCAGGTGTTCAGCCATCTCCATCGTGCGTAACGGTTACTTGGGAAGACAAACGCCATCACTCCGAATGTCCCCCCCTTCCTTCTTCTTCCCCCAGCTCTATATGCTGAGCATGATGCCATATGGTGTGGGATATCCCTTTGGTCAGTTGGGGTCAGCTGTCCCAGCCGTGTCCCCTCCCAACTCCTTGTGCCCCCCCAGCCTGCTCGCTGGTGGGGTGGGGTGAGGGGCAGAAAAGGCCTTGGCTCTGTGTGAGCACTGCTCAGCAGTAACGAAAACATCCCTGTGTTATCAACACTGTTTTCAGCATAAATCCAAAACACAGCCCCATACTAGCTATGGTGAAGAAAATTAACTCTCTCCCAGCCAAAACCAGCACATCTGATACTGTTGTTTTCTCAGTCTTTAAAGATCTAGTGTGAGGTTATGTTTTCTTATGAAATGATTGCCTGAATGATTTCAGATTTAAGTATTCCTTGTCCAAATCTCTGTTGAAGTAATTCCACCCAAGTCAGCCCCACTTCCTGCTATCGAAGTACAGCAATGCCCCACGAGTTTGGGGGCATCAAGGAAGAGTTTGGAAGGTGCCATGAGACTTTATCTTCCCATTACCTTTCCACTTAGCCACCCATGAGCAATGACACACTCAGAAGACGTGATCAGGATGAGTTGTGTCCTACAGGCTTGTAGGTCATGAGACCTAGATTGGCTGAATGCAATCATCTTGTGGGACTATCACTGACTATGACATTTGGGAGGAGAGTGCAAGCTCACTGAAAAGTAATCACTTTCCTCTTCCAAATTTCCATATTGTTTGAGGAAGATATATTTTTAGGATCAGAAATACCTGTTTTGAGATTAAGGATTTCTTAGGAGTTTCTCAGAGGATAGCATTCCTGCCCTTTTTATGGGGACATGAATTAACAACTCGTGAGTACTCACAGGGGAATCCTCTAAAAGAAAGATTTTGATACTGGGCCCACTTAAAGATCTTTGTCCCCTTTTCACTATGAGATCTACATGTTCAAAGGTAAAATACCCTCTATTTCCTAACCAGATCTGGTAGTCAGCTGAAAATGAAGGATTATTTTCAGGTCAGTATTACTACCAGGTGAGAAGCAGGGACTAACTCAGAACTCACTACATTTCACAGAAAGACTCATTGACTGACACTATTTTGCAAATAAGTACATTGTTATAGAACGGAATTAAAACTGCTTTTTGTTATAGTTAAATATTTTACATTTGTTATTTGTCCAAGTACATTTAGAAGCATAGCTAATTTATACCTTTTCTCCTGTTATTGTTAGCTTCTCTGAAAGCTTATATTGCCCCTGGGAACAAAGCAAAAAGTTTTTCTGTTTTGCAGATGTGAATAGTTCCAGTAAATAAACCTGCTTTTTTGGTTTGGCTTTGAATTCATGCATAGCAATGATATTCAGGATGAGCAGCTCGTAAAAGCTAAGATTAAAATAAACAGCAGCAAAGAGGAACTTCAAGAAAAAAAAAGGAATTCAGAGAGTAAAACCATACTGCTGAAAACTGCAGTATAACAAAAGAGAAAGCATTTAAAGACTGTCTCTGCGAAATATATGAAGGATAGGCAGTCAACAGCAATGCCACTATCATTGTGCAGATTGACAAAAGTGATGGTTCACCATCTGGTGACCACAAATTAATGGGAAATGAAACTTGTGTGTTCCAGAGCTAATATTTGCAATACACTGACACAGAGCTTCCTCTGGCCCCTTGCTGCTGCTAGCAGGGTGTGCGTTACTTGTGTAGCACAGACTTGCATTGAATAATAAAACAGCCAGCTTTGCACGGGCAAGCAGCTCATGTAAAAACACATTTTGTGCCACCAGGGAGAAACAGGTAGTAGCAATGCAACATGACTTCCCGCCAACAGCCGCATTAGACATGATGACCTGAAGGTTTTTTCATGCAGCACTGATATTCTGTAACTGGGTAGATTCCTAATAGTTATTGCTCCTTGGAAGTAATTGAATAAAGAAAATTAGCTTCTGTTCCTGCATCATACGACTCACAGTACCAGATCCAGTTTTATTCAGCATCTATACATATTTGTCTTTGTGATTTTAGCACATTGATTATAGAATAAGTTCAGCCAATACTGAAAGAAGGGCTTGATCCAAAACTCACTGTTGTATTTATGCTGATTTCTGTCAGCTTTGGGTCAATATTTTCACAAGTGCATTAAATTACTTCAGTAGTATTGGGTGAGTAAGAGTTTGTGGGCAATGGTAAATACCTTTTTTTATTAAAGGATTACTAAAAATAATAATAAAAGGAAAAAAAAACAGGACATGTTTTCAAGTGCAGTATTCATATTATCTTTGTCATAAAATCACAAGCAGTCTTTTAGATTTGCAAACTGATCCAACCAGATTTTCAAATGGTGGCTAACGATGACACGTAAAATTCTGTGCTACTAACGTACTGATGTCACAAAATTGCAGTTGAATGCAATGGCTTCAAAATGTCTGACAGTAAGAAAACTTTATGTTATTGCAATAAAGTGTCACAAATGTTAGTGTTTTTGATGAGCCCTGCGATCTAGGGTCCCTGAGATCTAGGATTTTCTAACCCAAAAAAGGATCCAGACTATAAAATCTTTGATAGCTATGATTTAGCAAATATGCATTTTGGGAGTAGATGAGGGAAGGAAAAACAAATATTTTAGTATCGGTTATTGGACAGAGAAGCAAGGAAACAAGTATGCAGATGAAAGGAGGTTTCAGTGGGCAAACTATTTTTAGCTCTTCAGTAACTGTGAATACTTGAGCAATCGGGAGGTATGTAGGAAGCATTATTGATACATCAGTATAGGATGAACAGCCATTTAGTAGCTGAACAGCCTCATTAACAATGTTGTAACTACAACGAAGCCATGACATTTCTAACAGGCCAAACTAAAAAAGAAAAAGTTAAAAATTGCAGAGTAATTTTAGGAGAAAATGATGGATCTGACACCTTCTAATTCTGTTCTGGAAGCTCCAGAATCACTGAGCAGCTCCAGGGGTAGAGCTATTTCTTCCTTCTTCTTTGGCAACCCAGTTAACCTGTGAAAAATTAAGTAACAGATTTTCCTCTGAAAGATAGATCTTGATGGTGGAATGATAAATGGGTTGACATGGCCTCCCCTATTCATGTCCCTAGGTGTACCCTCACTCCACAGTAGTGTGGCAAGCATTTCTATATAAATTGCTGAGAGTCAGACTGAGAAGTGAAATGAAATGAAGAGAAAGAGGTAAATTTTCATTTCAAAAGTCCATCGAAAGTGCAATCTGATCTTACTCTGGAAGTATGGATGAAGCACCATTATTTTCTAAAATCTGCACAAAATTAATTACACTTTTTTTCTGTTTTTTATTAGTGGAAAAAGAAAGGCAAAGTTTTTACTCACTTGCGTTTGATTCTGTGTTCCTAGACAAGATGCAAAAGCTCATATGATTTTTGTTGTTTCTCTGAATCCTGTGGCATATTGAGAAATACAGAGAACTCTGAAGTGGAAAGTATAAGAGAAAATATCTCTTACTAAAGGAACCTTCAACAAAGTGTAAGACATGAAAATAAAGCTGGATGTAGATGGATAAACAGAGAGCAGAAGGAATCGATGATGTAACATTGGTCACAGTGTTATGCGCACAGGACCCACAGGTTGGTCGAAGTGTGTGGTAAAGAAAAGATGTAAAGAGAAATGAAAAGGTGACCAAGAAGATAGTTTTGCTATTATTAATAGGAAGCCCATCTCAGCTGAAACAGGCAGAACAGGCAAAGTAAATAAGGCTTTGGCAATTAGATAGTAGGGTGAGGGTGACCTAGCTAATTTAGGTTAGAGTTAACGACTGTCGTGGTTTAAGCCCAGCCGGCAACTAAGCACCACACAGCCGCTCGCTCACTCTCCCCCGGGTGGGACAGGGGAGAGAATCGGAAGGGTAAAAGTGAGAAAACTCGTGGGTTGAGATAAAAACAGTTTAATAGGGAAAGCAAAAGCCACGCACGCAAGCAAAGCAAAGCAAGGAATTCATTCACTACTTCCCATGGGCAGGCAGGTGTTCAGCCATCTCCAGGAAAGCAGGGCTCCATCACGCGTAACGGTTACTTGGGAAGACAAGCGCCATCACCCCGAACATCCCCCCTTCCTTCTTCTTCCCCCAGCCTTATATGCTGAGCATGACATCACATGGTATGGAATACCCCATTGGCCGGCTGGCCTAGCTGTCCTGGCTATGCTCCCTCCCAGCTTCTTGTGCACCTCACAGAGCATGTGAGCTGAAAAGTCCTTGAGAAAGTAGACTACCTAGCAACAACTAAAAACATTAGTGTGTTATCAACATTCTTCTTACACTAAATCCAAAACATAGCACTATACCAACTACTAGAAAGAAAATTAATTCCACCCCAGCCAAAACCAGGACAACAACTTACTAGTAAATGGAAGAGGACGGGTGAGCTTGATAAAAAGCATTAGAAGCAAACCTCAGGTGAGAGGAAATGGGAGGCAGTGGGATGATGTGGCAGAGTGAAAGTAGCCTCTGCTGGGCTTTAAAGCAATATCAACAACAAAGAAAAAGATACAGTAGAAATCAGGCTGTGGGAGGTTGAGAACCTGAGTAAGAATTTCTTGTATACATAGAAGATAACACCTTCAATGATGATCAGAAAGGTTTAGATATGAAATATCCTTATATTGATGGAGACTCCTAGTTCAGTGGATTGATGGATCAGTGTGATAGCTATATTTATTTAGTGGTTGACAAAGAAAATAGTGTGATGAATTAGTGAAAAGACAAAGAACTCTGCTACAGCCCTTTTGGGTTTGAAGCACCAGGCAAGATTTCCTTGGAAAACAGAGAATATAGAAAGGATTTGATTAATCTGACTGCATTGACATCTAGGATACAGGTATCCAGACTGTAGAGTTTGGGAACCTACCTGATAACTGTGGGTTACACCCTGGTAAAATGAGGGTGTAACCATCACAAAAGGGTATAGAAAGAGTGAATAAAGATTCTCTGAAAGATATGAGAACTGCCTGGAGAAATTAGAGGAGGAAGGGAAAAGAAAAAGTCATGGATCTTAGGGAGGGAAAACTTAGGAAAAAGGTGCCTGAGCAGCTTGGGAGCAGCTCTGGTAACAGGTCAAGAGAAAGGGGAGAATATACATATTCTGATTTTTGGTCAGGGAGACACAAGAGATGGTGGTGAGAGTGGTGTAAGAAGTAAACATGGAAGGAAAAAACAGAGGTGAGAGAGGCTAAAATAGAATTATGGAAGAGGAACTCCAGGGGGCAGCTGCAGACAATGAAAGGGGGACAAAATAGTAGTTGGAAATTAAATTGGATGCTATGGGTTGGTTTTTTTTTAATTGTTTTTTAATTAAAAATAATTTAATAAAAGATAAAATTCTTGCAGTGTTGAGAAGAAAACAAGAGTACAGCTGCAGCTTAAAGTCAAAGCTGGGATCATAGAATAAACACAGAAAAAGACTAGTAGGAAGAGCATGTATGACCAAACTGTTTTTTTGGATGAAGAAAGAAGAAGGAAGGAAAAAATTTGATGGGAGGGAGTTTAGAAAGTGTGAGGTGAAAAGTTAAAGGCTTGTTTTGTAGGAAAAATATGAAAACAGGGAAGAGACCTATGTGAAATCAAACATGAAAACAAATTTTTCTCTACATTTTCTCACTCTTTGTTGGGTTTTTGTTGTTGCTGTTGTTGTTTTTGTTGTTTTTTGGTTTGTTTGGGGTTTTTTTTGTTTGTTTTGTTTGGTTTTTTGGTTTTTTACTTGAAATCATTACTTCTGTAATGATCCTGGTCATACTGAATGAAATTTTCTAGATCATAAGTGACAAATCACTGACATCAAAGAGACTTTTTATTAAGCAATTGACAGCTACTGAAGACTTTGTCACCTATGAAAACACCTAACCTCCCATTGTGTGTGATGCTGGAAACACACTGGGCAGGGCATTATCTTGAAGATTTCAGGTGAGAAATAATATGTATATGTCTTCTGGGACAATCATATCATATATGCTCTGCAGGGAATAAGGTAAGAGGGAAAAGAAGCCAAAAATGAGTAGTCATTTTTAAAATAACTTGTTGTTCTGCAACACCTACCATTTAATATCCTTTGCAGATATTAAACCATGAGATGTAACAGTATTTCTCCAAAACAGACAAATGCAATTCTCGAGCTGTAGGTATACAACCACCTCAATCCGGCACAAGCTGGTGCTCTGCATGGAGCTTTTGTGCTATACTAGCACTCACCTGGCTGCACAAAGAAACAGATTAGAGATTTTATCAGCTGGAAACTGATTAACTTTGTGTGTTTCTTTCAGCTGAACCAATTCTTCTGTCTGGCTGCAGAAATACAAGTGTTAGTAAAGGGGAGGTGAGGAAGAGGTTGCAGATAACTTTCTCCTATCAGGCCTCTAATATATGCCAAAATGATGTCCAAATTTGAGGCAAACATGGGATTTGAGCTTATTATTCTTGAATTTATCTATTTGCAAGGGAGCTGTAATATGTGTGGAGATGGAAGACAGAGGAAGGTTTGGGAGTCAGTTTTCTCTGGAATA
The DNA here is from genome assembly GCA_030449065.1 of Oceanodroma leucorhoa. Classification (NCBI taxonomy): domain Eukaryota; kingdom Metazoa; phylum Chordata; class Aves; order Procellariiformes; genus Oceanodroma; species Oceanodroma leucorhoa. Next base: position 9,052,659 of record JASVER010000021.1, read on the forward strand.
CTACAAAAGCCCTTAAGTGCTCACCTGCTTTTTCCCTGGCTGGTGAGAAAAAATTCACTTTATTCTGATTTTGCGTCAGGTTCTTATTCAAATGTTTTTGGTTTTGTTTTGTTTTACTACCCTTATTAGTGTTTGTTTTTCTCTTCAGATTTTTGCTCCCCCTTTCTGTTTTAAACTGCAAATGCAAATGAAAAACACCAAATTAACAAAAAGGTAAAAAGTGAGAACAGATAGGTCTATTTATTTTGTTTTCAATCCTTGAATAAAGAGATATTGTAATGAAGATTGAAGCAATCAATATGTCCAGGCTCAAAAAAAAAATAATCTTCACTGAATTTACACAAATGGGGTCAAATACTGGTATGAAGAATAATTCTGGAAATTGGATTGCATTTTTTTCTTTTTTTTTCACTCTGGATAACTGTTATTCTGAATTTTTTTGCATTCATCACTATTATGTCCCAAGCAAACTGGAGCCAAGAGGAGAAGCACTGAACTAGTATGGGCTGTTTAGGTCTTTTCCATCCAATTTCTCCAACAGGGAGCACATAATAGTTGTCCCGTAGGTGTGGGGGACATGAGCGACAGTGAATCAAGGTATGCTGAATTTCAGAAACCATTGAACAAGGGGCTTCACTTTTTGAGTAAGTTAACAGCAGGGATTTGTTACTTAAAGGTGATTTCAAGTGGAGTAGATGTATGAAGAGGACTTTTTTTGAGGATTTCAGGTTGTTTTTTAATGCATTTAAATGCAAGAAAACCCCAACCTTAATGGAGGTAAAACTACTTTAAAATGGGAAAGAATAAAACATCTGTCTGCAGCAAACCAAAACTGTTACTTTATTTTTTCCTTCCACATAGTAAGTAAGGCCAGGAGGACCACAAGAAGTTGCCGCCTTTGTTCCTTCTCATCAGGCAGGAACAGCTACTGAAGCCATTCCTGGCAGATTTGCATAACCTGCTCTTAAAATCCTGAAATCACCGGCTGGATTAACTCACTGCAGTGTTGCAGACTGTTGGATGACCCAGGCTCTGAATCCCAAATCATGCTTTGTCAATAAACTACTGCAGCACTATTGACAAAAGCTTAAATGAATGTCTGCGTGATCCTGCTTGTAAAAGCTTGTAGAATGAAAGGCATTAAATGCTGACAGGCTGGAGAGAGTTCACAGAAGGCCAACAGCTAAGCACAGCATTCAGTGACGGAATGATCTATTAGGATATATGTATCCACACCACTGATGACAGTATTTTTTCCTTATTTAGCCACAACTTGCTGTATAATTCTAAAATCTTCAAATATTAGACTGTTTCCTCACTTTCTCTGCATCTGTTGTTTAGATAAGCAGGATGTTTTACCTTGCCAGTCACTCCTTTCTATACCTCATTTGTTTTTCCCTTTTGTCTATTCCTTCTTATATTTTCTACATTTTGTCAATATCATCCAGTGAAACACTTCAGATGTTCCATGGATAATGATAAATATAGTTATATCTTTCAATCTTGGCAATGTAGTAGGACCAAAAATATATATAATTCATATTGCCTGTTCCAGAGAAAATTGCTTCATCATTTCCATTTTTATACTTGGAAGGTTCATTCACGCTGTCAGGCTTGGAGAACATTTAGATAGAGGTGTAGACACAGTAATAATCCAGGATTGTTTTAAGGATGTTGGTGACAGGGATATAAATGAATTAGTGCTATCATTATCTTTGGGTTCTTGATAATCAGATCTAAAAACCTGCTAGGAAGAAGGTCTCAAAACAGTAGATCCAACACATACACAAAATGGGAATCAGTTCATGTCCTGAAGAGCTTCTGTGGTACTGTTAATGGATTTACTGTATTGCCTGTTAGATCTAATCATCTGGAGTGATCCTGTTTACTTGTCTTTCCCAGGACCTCAAGAACGGTTCTGAATTCACAGATTTGGGCCCTGGAAAGTTTATACTCTATAGGCTCCACTTTGTTAAGTGGATTAAATCTCCTTTGAATAAACACCTAATACACAGAGAGGCACCTACATTCAGGTTCATTAATCTGCAGTCATAAATTTAGGTATCTTCACCATCAAGAGGAATCCTACCCTGAATTACCAGTTGCTTCTCTGCTTAAAAAAGTATTTTAACACTTGAAGCTAAATTACAGAGGCAGTCTCTTCCTACGTTTTTTTTTTACACGCTGCTATTAAGTTCCCAACCATGAACAGGGGACGTGCACTGTTCTAAGAAAATATTCAAAATTTGCAGCCAACCTTGAGGCATTAGATATACTTACTAGAAATACTCCAATTATAAAGGTTTCTTGGAAGTTAGAGAGTGCAGCTGCTTCCTGGAAGTTCATCTGTGCCTGAATACACTGACAAATTCCCTTGCCCTTCTCTTTTCTAGATGGGATCCTGGGCTGACTGATAACTCTCAAGTGCTGGTGCTGTCAACTGTAAAGGTTATTGTAGTCCATCCAGTGCAATCAAAAAGTAGAAACTCACATTAATGTGTGTTCTTAGTGCAACTGCAATCCCTTAGTTCAGCACTACTTTCTACCTTCAGGAATCACTTATGCCTACGCCAATCAGTACTGGGGTATTTTGCTCCAAATTTTCATTCATCACAAATTTTCATAAGCCCAAAAGGTTAAATCCACAGGAGAATTAGCTCCTTTTTTTTTTCTCTTCAATTGTGGGTCAAATTATGCCCCTGTGAAATAAATTTTGAAAAAGTCTACATAAGAGAATTAGCTGAAAGCATAACTGGACAGATAAACTTATATAGCTGTTTACTACTGGAGTAGGAGATTAAAACAGGCCCACAGTTGTACAAATTTGAATATCAGTGTGTCTCCGGTTCTGCAGGAAATGTCTTGCTCCACAGGAGTATTTTTACTGAATAAGGTTAAGTTCCCTCCAGAAATGACATCTTACAGCTTACAGTGCATGTTACAGTTTCAAGAGTGTACCTCATCACTACAAATCTCAGGATCCATTTCCGAAATTATTTCAAGTGATTGGAGTTATGTAATGACTCCGCTTACATTTATAGTTTATGTCACCTTACAAATTTCCTGAGGCCTTTAGGGTACTCAAAGAGTGAATAGGCAATTTTCTGCAAGTATATTTTAAGTCCTGTATTACCCCATTCTGATCACGTTCAAAGTTGCTTCCATAGCAACACCTAAAAATATTATTCATTTCTAAAAATAAGGAAGTCCTTTAGTCACTTAACACGTGTAATTCTCTTTTTGTGACAAACAATGTAGTCACCTCTGTTATAAGAGCTAAACTCTGGAAATGTTGTCGTCAATTTTGAAGAGATTTAACTAACTTCCCAGATAGTTTCACCTACAAAACTGTCCTTGAGCAGTGACAAGAATCTTTTAATTCTGGCAAAATATCCCCCCTCTAGTAACATAAGAAACCCTGGAACTAATTACAAAGATGAGTTCATTTAAATTAAGAGACGAATGCTCTTCCTATTGAAGTCAGTGATAGGTCTCCACACCCAAAACCAAATGAAGTGGGAAGAAGAGGTGGGGCATGAAATGCATGCAAATAACAGTCCAGTTGTTTGCAGTGGAAGGTAGTATGGACTAGACCAATTGGATTAAAAGTTTTAGCTCTTTTACGAAAAACACAGAGGACTAGAAGACCTGTGGGTTGGAAACAGAGACAAGCATAGTCCATGCAAGTATCAATTATAGGTTGTCAGCTCAGGGATTTCTGTCAATTCTCCATTCTAATTATTAACTACATTGTTCTCTCTTCAGCATGTATATTTTGGAGCTGAAATGCAATCCTACCACAGGTCACTGGGAGAAGACCATTGTGCTTTAGGTTTTGCTCTCACTTCAAAGTTTCAACACCCTTGGAACGGGAGGTTGGACCAGGTGACCTCCAGAGGGACCTTTCAACCTAAACTACTCCTTTATTCTAACTTTATTGTTCTTTTCTTGTCACAAAGGATTTTGGTTAAATGGTCTTGATTTGGGAGGATGGTGGTGGATCAGGTGATTTCTGAACTTTCCTAATTCTCTTAAGTAGAGAATTTCTTAAAGGGAACTAAACATGTTAATAATAACCAAATGTTTTACAGCTGCCTTTTCTCCTGACTTTTAGGACAATTCACTCATGTAAAAGGACAAGCTGTTAGAATGAATATAAAAATGTAATATAGCGTCAAGAAATGCTTCGTGAAAACAAGATCTGTTACACTACCGAACAGACTTTAACAGGAAATTTATGAGTCCCACAGATTTGAGAAGCTGAAGCCTGCTAACCTTGGAAAATTGCTCTTAGAACTTGTGATGTCGACACAACGGCCCGGTAATAATTTCTGTAGAGAGATGTACTCTATGCTGTTGCAGAGTAATAGGAATGCTTTTTCTGAACATGAGATGCTCATGGATAGTGGCCCTTAGTGACCAGGATATGAGAGGACTTTGGAATAAAGTGGATTTAGGATAGGAAAAGTGTTTTTGATTACTCCCTTTCTTCAAGAAAAAGTATGAGGTTTTCAAGGCAACTCAGACTTGAAGCACAGACTGATCCATTTCTATTAGGACTTTTAAAAAGGTACAAAATTTCAAGTTATCATCGAAACTGAGAAACAGTGCGAGAGGTTTGGTCTCCCATGGCAGTGCATGTTGAAATGGAGCACCCTCAGATTCCCTGAAATTCACTCCAAATCGATCACTTTAGTATTACTAAATTCCTTTTAAGTGTCCTCTCTACATTTTCACATCTATTATAATACCCTATCTCTCATGTCCCTCATCTCTAGAACAATACCCTTCCATGTCTTCCATCTTCCCCAGCTCCCTCACTTCCTTCATGACATCATTGACTCTCAAGCATCACCTACTGACTTTTTGAGCAGAAGGGCAGGAGATGACGGTGCTGGCTGGCCAGCTGGCCAGGTACCCATAGAGATTGTCTCAACTCTTCCCCACTGACATGAAAGACATGACACTGGGGCTATCTGCAACTCCTGCACTGCATGTCATGCTGATCATTTTCGTGTCGGAATGTAATCACTTTGAGATTCTGATACTTTGTTAAATTTGTCTGAAATTGGCCATTATTAGATGAAAATGGATTAAAATATACACAGACAAACAACATGATTACATATCCCATATTTCTTCATAAAACTAAACCATCCCCTGCCCACACACAAATAGGCACACACAGATTTCTTTTTCAGTAAGATTTCTCCATCATACAGGTGTCTAGTAATAAGTAGGTTAATGGTAAGTTCTGATTACTTTTTCAAGCTGGTTTTAAAAATGTTCATCTTCCTCTTCTGGGCTAAAATATTCCATTAATTTTGTAATCTTACTCTCTACTCATTTTTCCCAGTGCCATCTCCAACTTCCCTTTATTTCATCCATGTGTTATGTCTTAAAAGGTCTTTATGGTAAGGGCAGTTATTCTTTACATCTCTCCACAGCATCTGTCACAGCAGGTCCCCAAAGTGGAAAATGCCTCAGGCTGATACTTCAGTATTACAACAAGATCCTGAGTATAATTACTAAGAGCACAAAACATCTTTAACTATATATCAGAACCCCGACCTCTGAGAATTTGTCAGTGTTGGTTCATGAAACAATTCACGTAGAGGAGGTATGACGGTTGTTTTCTTTTTAATTTTCTTTCTTTTTTTTTTCCCCCCAAACCAAATAAGCCTATCCTGGCACCTCTGAGTGTAAGGCAGTTTTACTTGAAAGCACGGAGCATAGTGCTACTGTGCTTAATAGGCACTCTCTTGTTATACCCCTCACATTGATCATGAGCCAGGCTAGGAAGCAGGGAGTAAACATTTCCACCATGCCTGGAGACACAATGTTCAGAAAGCTTTGTTTGGCATGTTTTTGTAGATTTGTGGAACAGTCAGTCCTACTGCAGTGCTGTTGTCAGTTATTGATATTACCATTTAATACACTTCACTAATGAACGGAACTGCAACCTTAATCACCACCAGACAAACAAGCGATCAAAAAAAGAGAGGAAAACAGCTGATTGGCATGTGAATTCTCTGAACTGGGCTCACCATTCATCTCATGAGGTAACTAACATTCAAAGGTCTATAATAGTGTGTGAATAAAATTATCATATTAGAAAGGTGAGCAGATGAATCAATGTTAGGTAGATAGAACAGAAGGGAAATATATACATACTATATGTAGAAGGCTTGTGCAGATTTTTAAATAGTGGATTTGATAGGTGAACTATTAGCACTGCTGTGTGGAAAGAAAAGAGGATTATCGGTTTATAAGACTGAGAATTTAAACACGTACGCCTACTTTCGCATTTGCAATGTATTTTCTATGTGTTGGTACACTCATGTAATGTAATGTTCAACTGTGTGTGGCTGCATTTCATCACAGGATGAAGTGGTGCTCATTTGTAAGATGGATTACTCCGTCGTGTGTTAACAACAGTGCAGTGGTGAAGGAGGCTTGCCAGACGTTTTCAGCTGGAACCACTCTTGATAAGGACTGCTTTCTGTGGAAAATGGTGATTTTTTTTTTATCAACTAACCAAGTGGCTGTCAATCAAAGTAATTTATCTAAATGTTCTTGATTGGTTCCGGATGTTATATTTCAACTTTACTCACATCTCCATTTTCTCTATAGAAAATACTTGTGTGACAAACTGCATACATCAAGGTATAAATCACAAGAAGAGACTCCTGTGAATCATATTCCCCTTTATCATGAGTCAGAAAGCAAATTTTGGCCAATGAAGATTTATGATTCTTTAAGTTCCAGGTTCAGTAACAACTCCTCTGTTTTTTTAAATCACATATAGTCTCAGAAAAGATGTCGGTGCAGTGAATGAGTTGTTTGACCCATTGGACAGGACGTTGCATCCATTTTCTTCACACAGTGAAGGCTGAATCTTAGACTATGAAGGGAAACTCAGAGAAATGAAAACTCAGGGAGTCAAGTCCAGGCAAATTCTTCATTAATACCTTAAACACAGCCACATATTTCAGCATATTAAAGTGAAATGCTGGCTAGCTCATGGCAGAAGGGATGGCCCTTGATAGGGTGGCTGATAATACCAAAATGATCTGAGGACCAGTTCCAATTTCTTCCACAGACTTCCTCTTTAACCTTGAGAATGAGAACTGACCTAGGAGGAATGACTGACTTTTGGAAGACCCTTGTCTTAGCTCCTAAAGTCCCTTTGATGCTTCTGGGTAGGGGTCACAACCACCACACTACTGGCTTTTCTCAGGTGGATCTTTTCCTTTTGGCTTTCAATGAAAAACTTTTGAAAAGTCTTAGTTTTACCCAGATGCAGAGTGGAAATTTTTTCATAATCCTGAAATGTTTCCTGGGATGTTGACTGTCATCATATTCCATCCTGTAGCCAAGGCTTCTTGGTGATATATGCACTTATAAAAGAAAAGGTGACCTTATGCACTTATAAAAAGAAAAGGATAATCAACACTGATTCTGAAGCAATTGCACCAGTTTTACATGAGAATAATTGTAAATAGGATTTGTTGCCTGTAAATTTCCAAGCTATTTAATTTTTCCTTCATAAACATTTTATTTAGTTGATAAGTAGTTCACCATAACTATGTTGTTCTTGGGCTAGTTGCCCTCCAAATTAAGAATTGTTCCTCCAAGAGGGATCACAATGCTTGGAAATACAGTGGAAAGCTTGTCAGTCAGTTATATTGACTTCAAATCATCAGGCTGCTATTTTGATCTGCCAGCTCAACAGAAATGGAGGATGAGAATGAGAAATGGGCTCACATCTGGGAAGGATGGAAACCACTCAAGTGCTTACTTCTGGAGATGACTCGGCTCTGGTAAACTGTCAATGATTCGCTCTAAATGTACCTATCTTTCATTTGGGGTAAATAGATGGATCTGTATTTGAAAATTTCTTTGGAAATGAAACCAAGAGAGAAGGTGCTACAGTATAGATATATAAAACATTGTTTGTTATTCATACTACAAACCTGCTACTTATTCCTTTCCATAAGAAAGAGATGACAATTGCATAAGAATTCTGACCAGTACATCCAAAAAACATTATAAGCATTGCAGCCTTTGCCTGTAAAATTTGAACTCACTTAGGTTGAATGCTTTCAAACGCTTGAAAGCATCTCCAGATATGTATTATACAAGGTGGATTTCCCAAATCAGTGTCTGTTTTTTAAAACCTTGTCCAGATAGAAGATGGTTGGAGTTAAGAAAGCACCGCAAGGTACCGCTTCATATCATCTCACATTTCTCTTTCTCATGAGTTTAACCCTAATCACATGAAAATATTTTACAGAAACATTATTAATGGATCATTGTTCAAATGTGACAATGTTCAAGTGTTTGTGAGTAGATTTTCTTGGCACATATAACATGTCACTACAATAATTCTATAAAATCTTGCAGTAATTTTGCAGCACATCATTTTCTAAATGTCATCCATGTCTGACACTTAAAACATTCTGGTACTGTACAATGTCATAATTTGTTTAACGTAGTGCATTGTGAAATATTGTTTATACATAACACCATTTCAGTGGTTTTTTGTTTGTTTGTTTGTTTGTTTAAATGGAGTTCCTTCCTGCAAATAAGCTTTTAAAGAAAACAAAGAAGAGAGCTACAAATTCAGGAAATCAACAGCAATTGTATTTGTTGTCATAGTAGAACTAATATAATTTTTGACATTTCAATACATTTTCTTTTGTCAGGAAATTTCCATACTGTTATATAGCGATGGGTTGATAGACAGAATCTTTTTCACTCCAAACAAGAGAAATGGATTACTATCTCTTTTGGTTCAGAAGGGCTACAGTGTAATGCTCAAAAAAGATGAAGTTAAAGTTAATTTCTGGAAGGAACCACTTGTACCGTACAGCTAAAATCCTGTCTATGCTTGTAAATCTGTTGCAAGTCAACTAACACTGTCGTGGAATAGAGTGGCTTCTGTCCATAAACAATATTGCTACAGGTTTTCCTGTACATTGTTGGAACCAATTTTCAGATAGCTTTATCAAGACATGGAATGTGTCAGAATGAAACATAACAGCTGTGAGGACAACCTTATAGTTAAAAATGAGTTGTGCATCCTTCTAATCTTCTCGCTCCTAAACCACATCTTTTTGATGCCTTTATAATTCTATGAATATACTTGTTGGCTTTCTATGGCTCCAGATTTATCTTTATTAAGCATAACAGAATCACAGGATAGTTGAGGTTGGAAAGGATATCTGGAGGTCTCTAATCCAACCACACCACTCAAAGCAGAAGCAACTAGGTCAGGTCGCCCAGGGGTGTTTCTAACATGGTTTTGCGTATCTCTCAGAATGGAAACTCCACAATCTCCCTGGGCAACCCGTTCCAACGTTTGATCACCCTCACAGTAAAGAAGGAGTTTTTATGCTTAAGTTTAATTTTCTGTAATTCAATTTGTGCCCATTGCCTCATATCCTGAAATATCTCCTGCCCACTTTAGTTCCAATGCTCAGATAGAAGCTGTTCTTTACACTTCTATTTCACAACATGTTGTTCATGGTCATATCATACTTCTGTCATGTCACAACTCAGCAGTAAGATGTTGTGCTTCAGTGGTGTCTTATGGCATTCCTGGACTGGCCACTGAGGAGAAGTGTCATAAGATAAGTAAATTTTTAAAGAAAGATTTTAAAGTACCATTAGGAATTATACCCCTGACAAGCCAGCCAAGTAAATGCAGTTCTACAGTAGCTACTGTAGCATTATCAATTTCTTCTGATTCATAAATGTTAAAGCTCTCCCAAACCTCCCATTTTAAACCAAATGCAGTGTTGAACTTGACAGCTCTCTCAGTCCTACTGTCCTAACTTGCAGTTCATTTGCCTTCCTGCTCAAGGCACACTTGCCTGCAGGCAGAATTGCAGCATCCTTTTGCAGTTTGTCCACTGCCTTTCTGCAGAGATCATTTTTCAGCCATGCCCGAGGGTAGCACTGCATTTACTAGCCTGTGTTCACAATATGCTCACTAGTGAGTTTCTGATGCTGCCACACACAGTCCTGCTCACAGTTATTAAATCTTCCCTTCAAAGAAAAAGAATGCATCTTGTTTGCAAGTTCACCAAAATCTGGGAGCAATTTATGTTCATGCACTGAAAGAAAAGTAATGTTATCCCTGTTTGCATGGAGATGACAGTTTACTGGGTTTTTTCCATTCTTTTGTTGTTGTTTTTTTCCCCACAAAACAGCTGAGAAAGATCACAACAACCACAGACTGGAGTGCATATATTGACCAGTTGGCTAAGCCTTATTAAAGGAAAAGAGATGAAACGATAACACTTTCAAAGCCAAACATTTCCATGTCCCTGAAAAAGGAAACAACGATTTAAGAAAAGAAACAAGGGCTTTGAAGCATGAAAAAAAAGGAGAAGAGAATGAGAAAAACGGCTGGGACCTTGGAGACGTAGCTCCTGGGGTAACAGGGAGGAAGGAGGTAAATGTCTGGGCAAAGACAGCGTCAAGGGGCCGCTGCACTACCCGAGCACTGAAAAGTTTCTGTGAGTAAAGACATCCACTTTCTTTTCAAAAAGACTTGAATTCCTGCTGCCTATTTTCTATCCTGGCTGGGCAGATTTCTTGGTCTGTCTTGGGGAAATAAAACCAATTCAGGTGAAAGGATTATTTAAATTAATTAGTGCTTGCCCGACATTCTGGCATACAGCCTTCACCACAACAGCTCCATTGAAGATTTCTCTCTCTCAACAAAACATGGAATTTTTTACCATTCCTTTGCTTTTTCATGTTCACTTGGAGAAGGGGTGGGTGGGTGGATGCTCACAATTCCCTTAAATTTAACCCACTATTAAGTTCATTGAAATTATTTTAGGTTCATTGTTTTCTAACTTAAACCATTGTTGTGTTTTCCTACCCTGTTGTAAAATCCAAATCTAAACATGAGTTATTTATAAACCCTTGCTTAAACTGCACACAGAAATTCTGGCAAAGAATACTAAAATCTCTGTATGAAACATGAGGAAGTTATTGACTCACTATCACATACATTTTATGTTAAGTTCAGTAATCACGGTCCAGGCTTTGCACATGTTCAGTTACTCTGTTCACAAATGGTATCTACTTCATTACAGGAGCATAGTGCATTCCTGGGTAGTTGCACGTTTTTTTGCAGAGGCCATTTTTATACATTCTCAAAATATTCAACAAGTCTGCCCACATCCACCTCCAGCATCCACCTCCTTTCCATCTGTAAGGCGCTCTCCCTTTCTCTCAAGATGATCAAGTAAAGTAACAGCAATGAGAAACACTGGAAGCAAATATTTCTCAGCAGCCTCCACCCTTGACATCAAAGTCCTCAGTCTACTCTTCGGCCTTCTGCAGTCTTATTTTGCTGTCATTGTTTGGCAACTCAGGGTACAGCCAAACAGTTAATGTCATCTCTCCAAAAGCAGTATTGACTAAATGTAGACATTTACATTACCCAGTCAGCCTACACTCCCTTATAGTCAATGCACATCAAGTCTACAGAGCCAATATTCGGGGCATGATTCATTTTCTTCTAAAGTAAACCTGCTGTAATAGCTATGTGCCATAGCAAAATCATGTGCTTAACTGAAATGCTGAGCAGGTCCTTGGAAACATGGCACTGACGTATGGCTGTGAAGGGACCTTACCTCTAATGCAGCAGGATGGCTGGTGCACGCTCCTCAAGTTGCAAGCTTTATGGTTGACGTAACGCGAGTAAAAGGAACACAAACATTTAAAGTGCAGGCCTTTCCAAGAAACCTGTTTTTTCTACTTAATTGTTCTCTGTCATAGTATTTCCTTCACTGGCTGAGAGCAGGGTAGGGCAGATGTAAAACATTTCCCTTATTGAACAGCTGCTTTACATTTTCAGGGAATTTTAACCTGCTGGTAGGCTGATATCTGCCAAGATGTGTTTGTAGGTTGTTGTTATTTCATCAGCTTGCTGGAATGAAATCAGATGCGACATATTGATGTGCTATATCTGGGGATGATTATTCAAACAGGTCCAGCTGCAATCTTTCTAATCACTGCTATATATTTCTCTGTTTCACACAGGAAACAACCCAAGGAGAGAAACTTTTGGACTCTAACACTGGTTTCTACAAAGACTCCTTCTATACTTAAGGTAATCTGATGACCATTTGCTTTTTTTTCCTTGAGGAACAAAGAAAGGTCTGTGGAAGTCTGTTGTTGAGTTACTCAAAAAAGTCTAAAAAAACCTAACCACAGATAAACAGTATTTGCAAGAATTAGTATTCTTTTCTGCTAACAATGTATTTACAATGCAGTCATTTAAGTCTGTGCTGTTGATCAGCTGGTTTAAATTTATCGTGAAAAAAAGCTCCAAGTATATTTCTCCAAGATCAAAAAATGGACTGAGACCCAATGTTCTTGTAACAAACTTCAGCTGAAGTCAGTGGCCTGAAACCAGCAGCTGACTTGGCCGCCAAGCTGACCCATGAGCTCTCACAACTTTTATTCTTTATTTGTCCATTTTCTGTTTATCACTATGGAAGTGTGGTGAAGCTTGTAGGGAAGGGTCTTGGTTTTTCGTGATACCAACTGATACAAGAAACAGATATGCTTTCAGAAGTAAATGTGTATTTTGATTTCTCCTGAAACCTTTTGGAGGTGTGAGCATTCACAATCTAGGAGAAGAAGGTTTTTCCTCATCTATAAACCATAGAAAATTATTCTCACTTGCTTCAGACGATAAAGCCAAATTAAGTAGTTAATTGCTAGTTTATAGTTAAATCACTGGACTGAAGGTTATAGTTTAGAGCCATGTAGTCTTGGAGTATATTGCACCTCAGAGGGGAGCACTTTGAAGCACTCGTTTAATGTTACAACTTCCACCTTTGGTTTAGTAGCCTGTGGAGGATGTGACCACCTTGGTCTACACGGCATTCTCTTTCCGTGGCTTAGGGCTGCCGAAAAGGATCTGTGCTTCAATTTAAACCAGCTTGGGTTTCTTCCCTTCTCTTTCAGACAAGTGAGGAGAAGATGCAGGAGAGAATGGCAACTGGGCCACCATGTTTGTACACGGAGGTAAAACGCTTGGAAGGTGCTTACATGAATCATGTCCCTGTACACGCATTCTGAAAAACTATAACAGCAACACTGTGACCTGAATTTTTGCCCTGGAGATGTTTTTAGTAACAGTCTAAATAGCTGCAGTTGTTCTGCATTTTTGTTTGTTTGTTTCTTGCTTGTTTGTTTTCTGGCTCACGGGGACATTTTATAAGCAGTGGCATTTCCCAGTGCTTGGTTCTGAATCTTAGATTTCAAAATTAGACATTTTCTAAAGAATTTACAAGTGCAGGGATAGGAAAACCTAATAAATGGAAACAGAAAAACAAACCAACCAAACAAAAAAACCCCACAGTAGTAATGTTAGAAGATATTAGACTTACTGATCCCACACCTCAGCAAGAGTAAATCTGGCAAATGCCATTGAATGCAGGTGAAATCTTTGGGGCTATTTACATCACCTGTGAATCTCACCCACAGACTCCACCAGCAAATTTTAGTCTCTTTAGATTTAAAATAACCTCGACTTTTCTGAACAGTATCAAAAATTAGATCATATCTTTTAGTAGAAGTTACTCTGGGCTTGACATTATTAGCAAAGAAACATCCATGCCAAATAATTTGGAGGATATGAGTAAGTATATGTGTCAAGATAGATTTAAAAATAAAAAGTGATTATACCAGATAAATATTACAAGACAGAACAGTGCAGGGACAAAAGGAAAGACTAAATCTATTTTTGTTATTAATCATGCATCAATAATGGTAGTAACAATTACTATTTTCATGTATAATCTATTAAATCTGCCAGCTACCTGATCTTAACGTTTGGGAAAACTATAAACCTGGATTTTGAAGCTACACAGAACTACTATGACTAACTGATCAGTACAAGAATACTGATTCTTGTATTTATGACCAATTTCGAATCTATCTTTCAGATATCCAGAGTGATGTTCTGTTGCCAAATCACGTGCCTAGTGCCATAGCCCACACATCTGTACCGAGCTTGTAGGTGTGACACAGGACCTACAGCAGACCCATTCCTTGCTGATGGATGAGGCAACTGGAAGTCCAGGTGAGGTCACCTGGGGCTTTTCTTATGGTACTGCCACCTCTATTTGGACAATGGAGTTCCCACTCCTGCTTGTGTTTTAAGTAATCCTAGAGGTGGAGAATTTCACTGTCTCACTGTAATCTCCTCCGCTGGTTATTTAGCCCTTAAAATATTTCTTGTGTTAAGGTTGATAGGGATAACAACAAATGATCATCCATTATTTTTTTTTACTGTGACTAAAGTCAGTCTTAAATATTACGTATATAGCAGAGAAGAGCGAAAGAAAATTATGTGTCAGTGTCCTGGAACTGGGATTTTCTTATTTAAGCTGGAGTCTAATATGTTCTTGCTAGATAAATAATATAGACTGAACTCCCAAATACCAAGGTTAGCTGTTTGCTGTCTCATTATTTGATAATGGGGACAAGAAGGGTCATGACTTGATATTACAACAAAGACATCAATAGCAAACCTGAAACTCTGACAGCATGGATAATGCAGTTAGAGGGGAGAAGTATTTACCAGTGCAGGAAACAAAGCTGTGAATGGTGTTTCGATTCTCTTTTGGTTGCTTGAGTGAGCAAAGCAAAGACTTCATGCAAAAAGGGAAGCACTGTGAATTCAGGATACCGCAGCAGCTCCAGAGCCAGTGAGGACTCAGCAAGAGCTAGGATTACTGTTGTTCTCTGTGCTAGGTCTCTCTCCAAACTGTCTCTGTTAAACATTATTTTTAAGTGCTATGTCTTGTCAAATAGAAATGCATTTAATGGCAGCTCACATCCTTTTTTGCTTACATTTATCACTCTCTTCCCTTTTCCCTCCCCCAAACCCTTCCCCCCCCTCATCTGTAAAAACAACTATGCTAGGGATCAATTATCCTAAACCATTAAATCTTCAGCAGTACTCACAGCTGTGAAAACATCTGCATTATAGGCTCTGCTTCTTCCTAAGAGACAGGGATGTAATTGATTCTTTCATTCTGGCATGATTGTATAGCTTCTGGTTTGTGTTATGTTGGGGAAGTGGGCGGGGGAGGTAGGAGGGAGGCATCTTGCCTTGCTTTAAACTGATTCATGTTCATCTAGTCATGAAACACATGCCTAGACTGAGAAACAGAGCACAGACCATACTGCAGCAAGTAGCTTCACCTCTTTTACATCCCGCAGCCCTTCTCTCTTAATATTGCAGGAGTAAATAATTTCGCACACAGTAAACCGGGCATTCGTGTGCTCCAAGGAAAGGAAGGATTTGTGTGTTAGAGAAGCTGCCGCATAGCTGCCGTAGGAGAATTGCTCTGTAAAACCCTTTCTTTCTCCCTCCCTGCCAGTAGTTGCCTTAGTGACAAAACTAATTGCCACTGGTGCCCCTGCTCCAGTGCATAGGAGAAAAATAAAGCCATTTGTATTGTCATTCTAGCAATCTTCTGCAAGACTACCTTCAAGATTAAATGTGCTGATTAAAAAGATATGTTACAGGCATTAGAGTAATACAATGAAAAGGCAGACTGAGGTACATGATTCTCGTCTCTCGGCTATGCCTTTCAAGCAGCTTCTTGAAGTCAGTGGGTAAATCCGTTATAAGCCTGCGCAGGTGGAAAATTAGGAACATCTCTCTTTCATAGCAAAAGTAGAAAGACTGTTAGGTTTGAAGTCTATGAGTTTTACTATCATCTTCACTTACATTTAATGGGTTGATTCTGCACAGAAATTACTAACACTTCTCTTTTTTTTTTTTTTTTTTTTTTTTTTTTTTCCTTCCTCCCCTTGGGAGGACTGTATCTATGGACTGTAGACTGCTTGGTAAGAGCAAAGGTGATCAGAAGTATTTCATTTCATGGTGGACTTCACTGTACAGCTTGGTGGTGCACAATTATTTACCTAATTCTTCTCCCACTTTTGAGATTCCTTGTTTGAAGAAGTAATTTCCAGGAAGAGGAAAGGTCCTTCAAGCTGGTTTAATTTACCTGGGGAAATCATACCTATGAAGATACACAGTGGTATCGTTTAGAACAGGTATCTGATTTAGAAAGCTATTTTTAATGGATTTTCTTGTTAAGGGCCAAATTCAGTCCTGCAGGGTCACTGATATCACAATAGCATCTGACCTTAGTTCAGTAAAAGGGTGTAGAGCCATCACACAAACATACGCTATACAGATGTTAAGTGGAAGAGTCAGAAGACAAAACAGCTGGAGAAGCTTAAATGTAAATATGGAACATTTTTCTGTACTAATTAAGAATATCTTACCTGAAGAAACATTTATAAAAATGCTTTTACAAATGTATCTATTTTTTAAAAAAATGTTCTTGCAGACTAGCTTATTTCGTGGACTTGGAGTGCATCTGTGGAAGCAATGATGTAGGGTATCATGCCTCTACTTCACTAGGAGGAAAGAATTTGAGAGTCATTATTTTGAAAAGCTCCATTTTCTGTGTCAGGAATGCTAACATCTGTGTTCTCTCCTGCAGTGAAGCTATGAAATAAAAGATCATGTAATGTAATCAGTAGGAACTTTCACAAAAGTCAACCCAAAGCTGGATAAAGATTTGACTGCATTGGATTTACCTCACAAAACAGCAAAATATTGTCATAGCACTTTTTCAATAAGACAGAAAAAAGAAATAAAAAAGTGAAATATGCATATTTTATTAATGAAGATAAATCTCAGACTCTTTGAGAATCTCCCTCCCATGGACATGGGCGAGTTACTTTGAAGTTCCAGCCCCAAAACAGAGATTTATTTGAATAATACAGAGCTCAGCCCAGAAGAAATATTTATTTATGTTTTAAAATCTTAGCAGGAATAGTTTAAAATCTCAAAGTTGTGGTGGCTAACAGGCTGCATTACCAAAAGTTGTTTTTTTCATCCATCCTAAGAAGCAGGAGGGCATGCAGCAGCAAGATTTTTTCCACCCTCATTTCTCACCATTTTTTTAAAGCAACATTCTCTTGGAAAATTACTTAGACCCATTGATTTTTCCTCCTTCGCTTAGTTACCCTGAGATGACAATTATCCTTCCTCCTAGCAATGGCTTGATGTGCCTTTCAGGCTCTATCAGCATTAACAGCTGCCTGTCCCAGCCTCACATTGTTATTCCTACTGGTCGGGATTTTCAAAGACATTAAATTGTGTCCAAACATAGTAGGGGGGGCAATCATAAAAAGAACAGATAAGTTTAAAATATCTCACTTATGCTACTGTGATGAAAAAACAAAGCAAGTCAATGACATTCAAAATTAGGTGGAAATTACTTTGAGAGACTTTGCAAGCCTCTGTCATTAAAATATTTGCCATTTATTCCATGTTTCCTGTCTGATACAGTGATGAATTCATGCCTGAATAAATGAGAGGGCGGAAGGAAGGCATCAAGTGTTTCTTTTTCACCTGGGATCATGGCCCCACTGCTCAGAGAATGTAGTTTGGCTCCACCAAGATCAATGGACTGTACTATATCTGCTGAGGGTCTGAATCCTAAATTACACATTGAACACAGATCTCCAGGGTGGAAAAGCTAATGCACTAATTGCTCTGTGTCAGCCACTGCTGCCAGAAGACAGCGAAGTACCTTACACTGTTGATTATCATTCAGTCAAGACTCACATCCAGCCATATAGACATGAGTGATTCAGCTGAGACAAAACAAAATCATTTCAGAGTTATAACTCATGCTGTGGCTACGTAGTTGTTTCCCTCTGGCAAGCACTACAGAAGTCCTATTTAATATTTCATAGAATCATAGAACCATAGAATCATTTAGGTTAGAAAAGACCCTCAAGATCATTGAGTTCAACTGTAAACCTAACACTGCCAAGTCCACCACTAAACCATGTCTCTAAACACCACATCTACACGTCTTTTAAATACCTCCAGGGGTGATGACTCCAACACTTCCCTGGGCAGCCTGTTCCAATGCTTGACAACACTTTCAGTGAAGAAATTTTTCCTAATGTCCAATCTAAACCTCCCCTGGTGCCACTAGAGGTCATTTCCTCTTGCCCTACTGCTTGTTACTTGGGAGAAGAGACCAACACCCACCTCTCTACAGCCTCCTTTCAGGTAGTTGTAGAGAGCGATAAGGTCTCCCCTCAGCCTCCTCTTCTCCAGGCTAAACAACCCCAGCTCTCTCAGCTGCTCCTCATAAGACCTGTGCTCCAGACCCTTCACCAGCCTCGTCGCCCTTCTCTGGACACGCTCCAGCACCTCAATGTCCTTCTTGTAGTGAGGGGCCCAAAACTGAACACAGGATTCGAGGTGTGGCCTCACCAGTGCCGAGTACAGGGGCACGATCACCTCCCTGCTCCTGCTGGCCACACTATTCCTGACACAGGCCAGGATGCCGTTGGCCTTCTTGGCCACCTGGGCACATGCCGGCTCATGTTCAGCCGGCTGTCGACCGGCACCCCCAGGTCCTTTTCCGCCGGGCAGCTTTCCAGCCACTCTTCCCCAAGCCTGTAGCATTGTCTGGGGTTGTTGTGACCGAAGTGCAGGACCCGGCACTTGGCCTTGTTCAACCTCATGCAGTTGGCCTTGGCCCATCGATCCAACCTGTCCAGATCCCTCTGCAGAGCCTCCCTACCCTCAGGCAGATCAACACTCCCGCCCAACTTGGTGTCATCTGCAAACTTACTGAGGGTGGACTCGATCCCCTCGTCCAGATCATTGATAAAGATATTAAACAGAACTGGCCCCAGTACTGAGCCCTGGGGAACACCGCTCGTGACCAGCCGCCAACGGGATTTAACTCCATTCACCACAACTCTCTGGGCTCGGCCGTCCAGCCAGTTTGTTACCCAGGGAACAGTACACAGCACACAGATGTCATGGTGAACGTTGGCAGTGGCAGCTGGTGACACCACCAGCCCAGAATGGGTATAAAAAGGGCTGGCAGATGAGCAGCCAAGTGAACAAGGGCAGGGAGGGGAGGGCATGGAGGCAGGGACTACACGTGGTGATGGAGGGTGGCTGCTTTGTACTACAGTTAGACGTCAGGACAGGTTAAGTGGCCAGACCACAGCACGCTCCTGTCTTCTCCCTCCTCTGCCGCTGAGCTGGAGAGTTGCCAAGAGTTTACAGGACAGATAAGACAGCACCAACCCCTATCCCATGATGGTCTTACAGGGAACGAAACTGGAAGCTCCCCAAATAAAATAATATGTGCCTATGTGACTCTTCATTCAGAAGGAACCCAAACCACTATGCAAGCAGTTTATACATTCAAGACTATTCTAGGTGTGTACATGTACATTATTTCACTATGTAAATGCTGCTGAGTAGTGGTAACAGCAGATAAATTTTTGGATACAAAAACAGATTTTGATCAAACCATGATGCTAAACTCCTTAATTGTGTAATAACTGTACTAAACACATGATCTAAAAAATAACACCAAATGACAAAATCCCAATTTTTTACAATATACAAGCACCAAGTGATTTTTAGTTAATGCTAAGCTTCAAGTACAGATGAGAAATAAAAATACTAAGTATAAGCAAAAGCTGAATTCCTTATTCATGGGTCAAGCAAATGTAGCAAACAAAAGCCTCATCAAAGCTGAATTATAGTACAATGCAGACATGCAATTGGAAGACATCTGACAAGCAACAAGTAAATGAACATAATATATCTGGGGCTTGGATGATCTCCAGTGACCTCTTCTGTAATACAGCTCCCACTTGCCATCTTTGAACAATGGGGGAGAAACATGTATTGTTAAGAAGTTGTTATTGTTTCATATGGTAAATGACAGTACTTCTGACAGCTCTTAAGCTAGAAATCTCTTTTGTTGAAAAAAAAAAAGTTTAAATATTGAGAATTGGTGAGCTGAAAGTGAGAGAAAGAAAACCTCTTTTGTTATTTTTCTCTTTTCCTTCATCCCATATTCTACTCATCTGTTGTACCTGCTCTTTTCACTTGTAGTGTAAGGACTTCCTGTAGGTTCAATGTGTTGTTAGAAATTCCATTCTCAGAATTTGCAAAGTGTTTATTATGCCTTTAAACTTTTCAGATGATGTTAAAAAATTAAACCCTGGAGACCTGGAATGAGAAGGAGGGAAATGAAGAGGGATGTCTTATATCCAAGAAGTGACTGAATTTGTAATCTCTAATGTTTTTGCACTAGAGCAAACAGCATTTCATACTGTATGTTCTCTGAGGAAAGTTTAGGAATTTATTTATTTTTTAATATAGACTTCAGTGGCATCTGCAAGTCAAATATTGAACTATTCCTTGGTGGGATGTATAAGACAAATTTGCTCTAAGCACAAAATAGTTGTAAAATATAACCTTATGTAAATATTAAATATTAGATTTTCTGGTCATTTAAAAGGAAAACTTGCTTACAATGTACGTTTAATATAAAAATAATGAACAAAAGATAAAATAAAATTAAAAAGGTTCAAAAGCAGGACTAATTTTTTTGTTTGCATGCACAGGGACGTAACTGGAACACTTGCAAGGAACTACCTCTAAGATGCAGGTTTTTTGGACACTCAGGTATGTTTCCGTCACCAAGTGTTTATATCTCTGATGCAGACAGTACAAAGTGGCATATCCCCAGGATGTAACACAGCGTCCAGAGAGTAGCATGGGTCCAAATGTAGAATAAACAAAATAACCATCAAAGTAATATTATTTTGTGTTTGATATATTATATTATAGTTATATAATTCCATTTATATTTTCTAGTTCTGGAGTTAGTGAGTCCTCCATTTGCTCTAGTGCTTTTTATGTCATGATGCACAGGACATCGCAAGAAAATGTATTAATACCTATGAGCTCAGTAGTACAGGTGGGTGCAGGACTATATTTCAGCTTAAAAGCCATCTCTGTGCACCGTATTAACAGCAGCAGCTCCTGGCTGGACCAAACCTATAGACAGAAACAGGCGCATCGCCAACCCCCACTACCTCTATTGCACGGGGCAGCAGCAGCTTTCTGCTGACACAGCCATTTACAGAGGAGAGAAAAAAAAGCATATTTGAGCAATATTCACTGACCGAGAACTTTTCCCCAAGTCCTTAAATGAAAAGGTAGGGTATCAAATATTTCATCATCTGGACTAGGTGGCCAAGAGGCAGGTTGGACCTGACATATATTTAGGGCAGGACTGAATTGTTTAATAAGACATCTAGTGACGTTTTAGGCAGCAGTTTCCCCACTTGGCCTTCAGCAGCCAGATGATCATGGCTCTCCTGTGGACCCTGTCCTACCAGTTACTAGAAGATATATCATCTGTGACAAGGTGTACCAGGAGGCTGTTGTTGGGCCACTGAAGCAAGCCCTAGAGTGGTATTCAGCTCCAGTTTAGGAATGCTAAATTTGCGTGTCTAACATGAGTGTCTAGATACAATCCAGGTGTTATAACTCTTGCTATAGGCAGTGGAGATCTAGCCAACACCACCAGTAAAGCTTACAGCATGATCCATCTGACCAGCCAGCGGACTCGTCTTTATCCAGGCAGCTGTGCTAAGCCTCTGACCTTTGTTGACTGCACTGAGAATTTATTCACATAGATGACAACAGGTTGACACCTTAATTTAGATAAAGCCAAATCCCACCCTCAGGGAAACACAACCGAAAAATTTATTGTCATCTGAATTCCAAGAGGTTTCCACTGTCTAAAATGTGAGAAATTAACCATAAATAATAGTCCTATCGGGATACCTAAATGAAGGATATTGTTACAGAATGTTCTTCATAAATTTCTGAATGAAAATCTGTTGGAGAACCAGTTAAAGAAATCCCTGGACTATGTTCTGCAGGAAATAAAACTAGATGATCTAAAAAGCCTTCTGGTTTTTAGATTTGTGAGTGGAAAATTAGTGATGACATCAGTGACTTCAGAGGTAACAGAATTAGGACAATAATGAGAACTTTGGTAAATCACCATTTAGGAATAAATAAACCCTTCACTTTTGACCACACCAATGAATCACCAGATTGCACTGGAGGTATTGTATTGTTGAAAAGGCTCCTATTTTTAGATGTGATAAATAACAAATTGTGAACATTTATTCTTATTAACAATTCTGGGCCTCCTTTTTCATGTGTGACAGTTACAACGGTGACTGATGCATCAGCTCTCCAGAACTGACACTGTTAGTCTCCGGGAGTTGGATTAAATAGTCAAGTTTGCAAGCGGTGCCTGGAACATGCTCCTGTTGTCTGCGGAAGAGCATCAGGGCATCCTGTGACTTCTGAGAGCTAGACGGAGAGGGTCATTCATCCCAAAAATGCCGTAATTCCCAAAGTTATCTGGCCGGGATCGTGTTTACTCTCTTTAAGTATCCAAAACCAGGCCTTCTCCATGAGTCTTTTTCATATGTTCATATGAGGCATGCCTTTAATATACCTCTTACCATGCATAGTTTTCCAAACATAAACTGATCCCCACTAGCCTACAAGAGATACAGCACTCACATGGGTACATGATTTCTACAGCTAAAGCTAGAACTCTGCCAATTGCTATGCTTGGCAGTAGCAACCTTTGTTTACTGTCTCCCTGTTTGACGGCTCCATCCAGACCACTGATAAGACATCAGCATTTCTGAGGCTCCACAGTAGGGCTAAAACTATATTAATAATTAAAATGGGCCGGAGACCATTTGCTAGCTCTGACTTTAACTGGCACGGCACAGCTTCTGCCTGTACTGTGAAAGTCTTTTAGCTTTCAAAATGGGATCAGGTACCTATACTGCTTACTGGGAATGCTCCCTTGCTCGTGCTAACTTCTGGATCACGCCTGGGAATTTTTTGGGAGTATATATGTTGATTCGGGCCAAAACTATGCCAGGGAAAGGGATTACACTTAACATATAGATGACTGCAAGGTAATGCCTTGGTCACTGCCCTGGCTGTTTGATTTACTATTACAGATATGGTCTAGCAGTCTGTAGTCCTCTCAGAGACATTTAGAGAATTATAAGCAGAATAAATCTAAGAGACATTTGCCGGAGGTTTGCAATATGACCAGAAATTCTGGGGATATTGGATATTTGTATAAATGGATATGTGGGGACAGCCGTGCCCTCAGATCATGATTTATTCATGGGAGGCAGTAGCTAGGATGAGCGTCTTGCTTGAAGACTGGAGGTCAATTAGGAGAGTTGAATAAACTTTCTGACAGCCTTTTTCTCCTCCGGATGAAAAAAGAGACTGATCCTCCAGGATAAAGAACAAGTCCATTGTTTAGTTTATGAATTCTTATTTATGCAGTTTTTTCTAAGTTTTAATAATCTTTTATTTATGCTTCTCTGCCTCTAAACTGTTTCTTGGAGCTTTGCATTCAGAATTGAAATAATCTCACTTCTCTCTTATCTGAAAGACTGTTGTCTTAAGAATGGCTTCAGGGTGCCTGGAGAGACATGAGCATTTCACTCTCAAGACGATAATGATATAAACTGGTACAATGCACTGGGGCAGTGTGCAGCACCCCAGTGCATGAACAGGGTACCAAAAGACTGTCAGGTGCTCCTTTATACTGAGTTTCAAGGGCTGACTTGGTAGCTATTAATGTCGGCTACTGGCTGAAGGGGAAAAGGGAGTCCTAAATAACTGTTCATCAGCATATTCTTGGTGTGCAGCTGATTAATAGGGAGAGTATCCGAACCTTGAAGTCTTCTGGAAATTGTGGTATCTGGGCCAAAGAAGACATAATACATCCTGATACTGGACAGAGGCCGAGGGATATAACAAGTGGAGGCGTGCAACAGGGTACATGTCAGGTTTTAAAAAAGAAACAATTAATAAGCCTTCTAGCTAATGCCTTGGTTAGACTAATACAGTATATCTGAATTATAGGAGGTTCATTAAGAAGAATAAACATTTCCTGGTTTTGGTAGCCTCTGTTCTCATTTCATAACCACCTACTTGCAACATGCTTAGCAGATGTGCACCTTTAGCAGATGTTTACAAACAGCCTGTAAATATTTTCCATGTTCTATGGCCCTTGAATATGAGTATGTCTTTAATCTCAGTGACCTATTCTGACAATTGGCCACCTTGCCAATTTCCAGCAGTCTTTTGTTTTCAACTGTGATAAAGGTCTTGTCTTCCCATCATATATTTCTGATTTCTTCTGTTTGGTGGGATGTCTTTGCTAAATTGATACAGTCAGCCACCATCCTTCTATTTTATTCCATATCGCCTGTTTATGCATATGTTATATAGAAGGTTTGCCGTTTGTGAATTTCCATCTTCCTGTAATGTGGCAAAGTAATTTGTAGCTCTCCCTTGAGTCACTGATTGTAATTTTTAACATCGTCTTCACCTCTTCACTAAAGTTGCTAACAAGAGTTATTACAGTTAAGAGAAAAGCTTTCTCTTCTGAAATGTATCATCAGATTTGTAAAAGCTATTACTGTGACATACATTAATAAGCCTGCACTGGTGCCAAACATCTAATGATCTTTTGGGAAAAAAAAAACAGAAGGAAGATTCAAGACAAGCAATATTTTTTCTGTTGCATTTGTCAACATTTCAGTTTCAGAAAAGAGTAAATTTTTACCTTGTGTTTAGCTACAGGTAGATAAGACTAAATCATTTAATATAAGCATAGTCAGGGCATTCTCTTCTGAAAAGTGGACTACTTTTTGTCGTCATAATCCTCAGAGTGTAAGAATTTCCAAATCCATTGCTGGTGACACTGTAGAGTCTTCTAATGAGGTTGCTTCTGCAAAACAGTAAGAATGGTTTATAATCACATGGTTTCCTATTTTCAGCATACACAGGTCAGCTGTGTTTTCCAGGATATTTCAGTTCTTCTCTGGTCATTTCAGAGATCCCTTCTCCTTTTAAATTAATGAATAAAGCCTCATTGGGAAAAAGTGAGCCAGCAAAATAAATAAAATTTATTTACAACTCCAAAATTGCTTTTTTTCTTTCAGTTGGAGCAGTATGCACAGGAGGCTGCAAGTATTGGGTGCCACTTTAGACCTCCAAGCCCATTGATCACTTCCTTAAATATCTTTTCTGCTACTCAAGATTTGTGGCAGCTTAAAAATGCCTGCTGGTGGGTATATACCTGCCTATAAAGACAACTGAGCACTGAAATGCTCATTTCTTACATTTCAGCTTATTAATCATCATGACAGCACTCTTTTCTGCATGGAAGAATGTTCCTTAGCCTTTAAGTAATCTGGATTAGTGCAGTTCTTAGTACCTTCTCTTATTACGTAAAAATGTGGAAGGGCAGATAATGGGGGTCTCCCTTCCTGGTTAAGTTTCCTAATCACTGGGCAATAGAATTGGTTTTTAATTTAACTCTTGTACTCAGGTCCCTAAATGCTTTACAGGAAGCACATGAAGCTGGGATTTGCATTATACATAAAATTCAAGAACTGTGACATGTAAAAAAAAGCTTTTGTGGATTTCTCTCTCCATAATTCCAGAATGTTAATTTTTCCTTTCTTTTCTGTAGAAAAAGTGTATTCCAGGCTATCATAAAATTCACCAAGTTCTACGAATACAGTGTGCATTGGTAAACAATCGGTAAGAAACGTTACTTGTTTTATTTTTTTGCTTACTGCTTTTATCTCTACTTGTTGGCCAATAGGCAGAAAAAATTGTTTTCTCTATTTTTTGCTTACTGCTTTTATCCCTATTTGTTGTCTTTTAGTTTTAGCTCTCCCGGGCATCCTAGTGAGACTGCATGCTGCTCTGACCACGTTCACATGCAGCGTTGCTGTTTGTTCAGCAGTTTGTTCTTGGGCAGGACACACACTGATGGCAGCAGGCTTTCAATTACTGCAGGAAGACTTCTTTAAAATCCAGGGGTCAGATACTTTTATGTTTTCAGAAACACTATCTATAACCTTTAGAGGGCCCACTTAAATCTTGTCATGCGTATACCATTCAGCAAATGATGGTGCATGGACAACCATAGAGGAAGACTGAATAATTCTTCTGTTGCTACACATATGCTCAAATATTAGGGCAACTATACAACTACATCTTCCAGACCAGAACTGGCCTGTATCTGGCCAGTGATGTGCTCGGTAGCATGAGCTCGTGTCTGCCCTGATAAATACTCCCGCTATTGTTCTTGCTGAGTTGACAGTCACATCTGGTCTTAATTTCTGGCATTGACATTGAACATCCTGCCATTATTTCTGAAGTTTATTTTTGGAGCTGGCCTAGACCACAAGCTATGAGTATAAATGTACCTTCATTCCTGCAAGGTTTCCAAGCTGTTGTGCAATGAGATGCTTCTGAAGCAGGATACAAGCTAAAAGGTAATATAAAAGAGCTGTATAGAAAAGAGAAGGGAAGGCAAGGCAAGGAAAAGCAAAGGGAAGGCAAGGAGAAGGCAAGGAGAAGGCAAAGGGAGAGACAAACTACCTGTAGAGATCTTGGAGTTGTCCAGGGCCAGAGGGAATCTGCTTAAAGCATGCCAATACGTCTAATAGCCTGCAGAATGTGGCCCTTGTTCCTCTGCCTACACACTGTTCCCCACTACAGGAATTTTATCACAGACTACTAGAAAGTAGATTTTTGTCTGAAAGTGTGGAAGCCTGTCTAAAATAACACCAGTGTACAATT
Source organism: Oceanodroma leucorhoa (assembly GCA_030449065.1). NCBI lineage: Eukaryota > Metazoa > Chordata > Aves > Procellariiformes > Oceanodroma > Oceanodroma leucorhoa. The sequence goes on from JASVER010000021.1 coordinate 9,079,294, forward strand.
TTTCAGACCTGGACTGTTTCACAAATATTTTCTGTGACAATAAAAAAAAAAAATCAAAAAGGTTTAGATGCAATGATAGTGTGAATGACAATAACATGGCACAAGGAAAGGTTCTGATAAGTGTTTTCATACTTTTTATTTATTCCAAGAAGTGAGAAAAGAGATTTAAAACCATCACAGAAAGTTTTATTCCCTTTCCCAAATCACTTTTATCTTGAAAAAGGGAATAAAGGACAATGAGAAGATTGAGTACAATATGGAATGAGAACGCTTTCTGAAAATAGGGAGACTCTGTGAATAGTATATCTCTTTTTTAAAGGTAGAACAAAATATATTGTTACGTATATTACTGTGTGTTTTAGTAGCACGAGAACGATTTTAAGAGGAAGCAGCATTTTCTTTCCAGGCACAGCCCTTTATTTTCCAAGATTTGAAAAAAATCTTGCAGGGTTTTCATATATCCATAGATGTTTTGGAGAGGTACTGTGGATGCACTGATCATTTATTGAGGCTTCAGTCTTATTGCTGGAAAAGAAAATAAATTACATGGAGTAGAAATTGCTTGGTTTGTCCTTTTAAAGGAATGCTGTTTTTTTTGAGAGAGCTGGGGGGAAAAAACAGTTTTTCACCTACCAGAACATTTTGTTAGAGCTGCAAGAAAATGCACCATTCTCGTGTGTGTGTGTGTGTGTGTGTGTGTGTGTGTTCCTCATTTGTCAGCCCGGGGGCAACAGTGGGGCTGAAGAGAGTCTTTTCATTTATTTTCTTTCTAAGGTCTGAAAGTCTTTTCTTTTTGGTCTGACCAAAAAATAACTGGTCACTGAACTTACCAGTTATTGTACTTCTTTTGAGCTGGAGGACGAAAGCTTGGCTTCCAAAATCAGTTGTGGTACCTAGCTGAGGTCAAGAGCTGTTATAATATCAATATCAAATATTAATAAAAATAATCTCCCCAGCAGGAAGTGAAAGCTCACAATGGAGCTGGAATGCAGTGATCTTCACAAAGGATGTGAACCCAGGACCTGGCCCTTAAACACCATTGAACTTTTCATAAGACTTTTTTCTGTTACCACTCTGTGGTATTTAGCCATGATTTGCATTTTTAGTGTCCATGCTATCTTAAAATAGGGTAATTAGCTTGATTTTCTGGCTAAATTCAATGGCGGTAATTAAATTTTGCATATCCAAATTTTCCCCATACCATTAATTATAGAGAAGTTTTGCATTTGTTGCCTGTGCTACTGATGGAGTGTAAAGAGTATGTTGTAAAAGTCTTGTGGTGGTTTACCATTGAAGTATTGTTTTTAATACAGCTTCTGAACAAACTGAGTTCAGCTAATCTATATCAACTGATGTTCTCACATTAACCTTATGAAGCAATAAAGATGCACTGAATAATTTATATGCAGATGTAGATTGCACAGCTCTATTTGAGCCAAGCGTGATGAACATGGGAATATCTATAGCAAGGTCATTTGATGATGCTCCAAGGAATTCTGAAAAAACAATAACATCTCTCTTAGGAGCTGGCATAGTTCCTCAGATAAAATACTGAAATAATTGGGGGGGGGGGGGAAGATACCATTTACGCGTACATGGCAGTCTTCTAGAAAGTGGTTGTCAGTAGCTGAGCATACATACACTGAGCCATACATACACCGGGAGTTTCTTAGTCAAAGAAAAAGATCTAGATATTTGCTGTCAAATTTCAATCAGCATTCTTTAAGGAGATTCCTTTGTGTAAATCTCATTTTAAAGTAACTTGCCACTAACAAACTAAGAATACGGATACCTTTAACATGGAATTACTGTAACTTTCAAAAAGTAGTGGAAGACTTCATTTCCAGTTTTTCATGATAGTGGAGAGTATCAGGATATCGTGACATTAGCTTAGTGTCTGATAAGGGAAAAAAAGACTATTCAATGTTCTTCCTCATCCGATGAATTGAACAGATTTTTCTATTCTTTGCAGATTCCCTTGGCCTTCTCAGAGGTGGTGATTATAAAATCTAGAAGAAAAGAATGTTCCATTCCAAAATAATATTATTATCTACAGAAAAAAATACCTGAGTAGTGAATTAAAAAAAAATGTAGAAAAGAAAGTTGATTGTGGATCTCAGGGATAATCAGTCAGTCCTAGCATCTTGATCTTGTTTGATAGTGTTTAGAGAGTACCTTAAAGGCTTTTCTTGCTTTGTTTTTCTTGTTCATTTGTAAAAACAGGAATGCTAAAATTGTTAATTCTATTAGGCCTTTTTTCCCCCAGCTGAAAAATAAATTAAAAAAAAGGGCTTAAGAGACCATCTGTTACAACTGAATCAAAGAAAGACAATTTCATCAAGCCTCTGGTCATCATGAATTCTTTCAAGTTAGATAACATCATCTGCACATAAGGGCACATCCTTTGTGTCACTTCAGTGAAATTATGCCAGGAGTTAATGAAGTCCACTCAATAAAAGACTGGCATCTCAAGCTGCACCATATGCCTATATTTGTGCAACTGTATCAAGTCCTAAACCCAAACCTTTAGAAGTATTTAGATCCTTAACCCTTAGATGCCAACTTAAGATATGATTTAGATGCTTAAACATAAACATCTAGTGCAATTTTAAATGCTCTATATCCAGGCTGACCTTCAGTTGCCTCCACAGAGGGGGATAGGTCTTCTGTACCATATCAATCAGCTTTGGGATGTCTTACTGACTCTAGGAGTCAGACCTGACACTAGATGTCTGTGCTCAGGCAGCTAAATCCACCTCCTAGGATTGAATTCTTCCTACATAAATTTAAGTTTCTCTATTGTTTGTTGTCTATGTAAGTTCTTACATGTGAGCTGGGTTCCCCTGTATAGTTCCCATTGCTGTTAGTGAACATCTGGAGCTAAACTCAGTTACTCAGGTGTACAACTATTGGAGTTGGCAGAGGTCAACCTGCCAGGTGCTGGTTTAGCAGGGGTATTCTGTGGATCCAGTGCCGTATCTGGAAGATGCCCCAGATACCTCAGGGCAACTTCAGCAACACTAGACAGTTACAATATGGGAAACTTGAATAGAGCTGCTAAATTGTGTCATCTTTATATGGAAGCTGACTCTCGGCCTTACATTTACATGCCTGCATTTGGATCTGAATCCTACCCCTGTCCTGCAAACACTTAAATTTATGTAAAGTGAGTCTCACCCAAACAGCTTGGCAGTGAGTCCTACCTATAAATACCTCGTAATAGCTGGACCTAAGTGACATACCTTCAATTCAACATAAGCATCTGTCACAGAGCAGGGAAGTACATCTAAATGCCATGGCTAATACTTAAAGTGTTGGACTAGATTTTTTTTTCAAACAGCTTCCTCATTGCTGATTCCTTTCTGATGTAATACACTACTCACAGTATCAGGTACGGATGACAGAGGTCAGTTTTTGTCAGTTAATCCTTGTCTTGACCAGTTGCTTAAATGCATAAAAGTTTTAATGGGAAAGTTGCCACGTCAGACCTAAACACATCCTCCTAAATTCATTTCACTCCCTTTTTTACTGGACCTGGCAAAATAACATTTGTTGCTAGAATCTATTTTCCAGCATTTTCATAAGTGGCCTGAAAGAAGTCCTATTTTCTCTTTTTTCCTGTTTATTCCACATTCAGATTAAGCCATTAGCCGTGGCTAATACTATTTTAAAGATATAATATTAAAGCAAAAATTGGGGTACTATTATGCGATTTTGTGCTATCTATGGCATATTATTCAGCCATATGAGGACATAAAACATGGATTTTTTTCCCCTCTATTGCATTAACAGATTCTTACATCTTTTATTTTCTTTTCTGATTTGCGTCAGCCGGTAAACAACTGCCATCCTCAAATAAGCTATTTAAAGTGCTTTTACCAGAAATGTTTGAAGCTTGTTCATGTCAGCAATAAACATGCACTACATATGGTTGAAAAAAATATATATGTTCTTTTGACAACTGCTTGATAAAAATAGCTTTTTCTCTTAAATTGTTCAGGCAGATAATAGCATAAAATTGCAGATTATGAAAGGCTAAACACTTGGTCCTCCTTACAGAGCCTGCAAAGATAAAAAAAAAAAAAAAAAAAGAAAGTAGTTTTTTCCAAAATCATACAAAGATTTCTCTGTGGATATTCTATTAGAAAACTGTGAAGATGCTCTTTTTGACTGAACATGGCCATTGTTCTCCAAAATCTTTAGCTCCATTCTGTCTTTCAGTAGTATGGTTACTTATAGGCTACTGTGCTTGTTTTTGTGGAGCAGATGATATCATGAGATCAGTTAAAAGTGCGAAACCTCCAGTGTCTCCTTTGCATCTTCCCTGTGCGGGGTGGGGGAGGAGGATCTCAGACTCCTAAAAGAAATTGAATTAATTCATCAGAGGTATTTTGAGAGGTTAAACTACTGTTCATAAGACAGGTGCCCTAGAATGAAGAAAGATATACACAGGAACAAATATTTGTATGCTGTTTGTTTTTCCAACATCCTTTTTTCATCCTTTTATTAAAACTATGGAACATACCGTCTGTGTGTTAAGAAGGTTCTTACCACTGTAGCACTGGTTACAAGTTTCTAAGGCATAAATCTCTGGTGCTGCATTGCCCTGAGGAGTGGAAAGGAATTACTGTGCCGTACTGAGAAAATCTGCTCCCACACTGAACTTAAAGTAGGTGCACACAGAGGGTGGGAGTCCTCTCACATAGCTTTAAATGTCTCCTGTGTGACACAATGCTTCTAGGGAGTGATCTATCTGTTTTAGCTTGACCTCAGTTACACCATACACGCTGATTGTATTGATTTAATCAATTTAATCACTCTTGATTTTGCAGGCAGCCTGGGCTAACTGGTTTAGATACACATTTAAACAGTGAAATCCCACTCATAGAAGAATCCATGGAGGTTTTTTCAACCTGGAAAGGAGACAGAAATATAGACAGTGAGTGTTGTGTTAGAGCGATTACATCAAAGCACCACAAGCCAGAGGGACCCAGATATTAGACTACAAAGAAGACAAATGGGAACTCTCATACCTGGCTGGAGGTAATCCCTATTTTGTTCCCTGCATTAGGGTCCAGGCTGATATTGTTACACCTTTGAAAGAGAGTATATATGCAGCAGTATGTATGTATAGAGGCAATAGACCAAGTTACAGCCAAACCTTCTGGTCTTCTCCACATGAAAATTTTTTTAAAGTGTTATGTCAGGGTTAGATTAAGACTGTGCATTCTGTATTTATATAACACCCTTATAAAAATCCTTTTTTTGTGAACCATTTTCTTTCTTATGCGTCAGCATTTTCTGAAGAGGAAAAATATCCACTTGGAAAATTTCCAACCTACTCTAATGAAATACTTGTCACTAGAACAACAACTTGAAAGATTTCTGAGCCCTTGAATCACAGCCCTGCTCAGGCTCAAAGATAAACTCCAAACACCATTTAAAATCTAATAATAGCTATTAAAAATTTAAATATGTAGTCTCATCTAGTTGATAAGGTTCCTTTTACAGTCAATGCAGAGAGAAATGTACTTCTAGGTACCTCTAGAAGGCAATTTTTTGCAGATATCTTAAACAACTATTTTAAGATGGGATGAATCACTCTCTGTAAGTACCTGTCTCTCTTCACAGATGATTGAGGGTACCTAAGAGCCTAATTTAGACTAGTGACCTAAGTTTTGGATAGCTAAAGGCAGCAAAATTCTTCCCAATATATTTGTCTATTATTTCTTTTCTACCTCCTTCTGTTTTTACCAGGTCCTATTAAGTGTAACCACCAACATAGGGTTATGCCTAAAATCCCCACAATTGATGACAGTTGCATTACACTCTATTTCACCAGGAAACATGATATAATTACCTACGTAAATAGATGGTTAATTTTTTGGTTGTCTGCTAAAAATGTCATGCAACAGCCTCGCCTAAAATATCACCACACTTCTACAATTCTTCCATTGCTGTTTTACTGCAGACGGTGTTAAGATGTGCCCTAATTCAGACCTTCTGAAAGCTCCATCTTAAAGTACAGTCCTCATTTACCAGTTCACATTTCTTCTGAATCATTAGCATAATTGGGTAGCAATGACTGCCTAATGAGTGCTTTTTAAGAATTTCCTATGTATATCTCGCTACTAATTTTGCATATACTAGGGACGCAACTACCCAGCATACATCAACAGACTGTTTATCAAAGTCAGAAATGCAGAGCTCTCACAAAAATGACCAAATTATAGGTTTCTATCTACTAAGGTTTCTTCTCACAATTTCTGTTTTTTCCTATTGAACTGTTTTCTCCAGTAGGAAACTGTTTGTTTTTCAAACAGAACACAACGTGGTATTAAAATATGCCATGAGTAATACAGACACCTCTAAAATTTTTGAGACATATTACAACAGCTATGGCAAACAAATGAATAGGATGTGACTCAATTTAACTGGTTATGCAGAAATGTAGATCTTTCTTGTATGCCCACTCAGGTAATCTATAACTTGTGGTGGAATGAAAACAGAATTCAGAGGAACACAGATATGATTTATTTGATATAATGTAGGGTCTTTTTCCCAGCAGAAATACTTCCCCTCCATTCATGGTCAAGGAGTTTAGATCTAGTTTCTAATTACTGATCTAATCTCAAAGGAGATGCACAAAATTTGTTATGTGAATCATATCCTATAAGCATTTCTTTTCCACTGACTATCTAAGTAACAGGTAGTGCCAGTCCTACCCTCCTTAATCAGGGACAATTCTGCATAGTCAAAGTGCAAAGATGGATGGAGTTGTGGTTTAGCCTAGAGGAAATAAAACCAAAAGAAAAGCTGATAATAGTCTTCATCTGTGTGAAGGATAGGGAACTAAGTACAAGGACTCTTGGGATCCTTTCCTTCACAGGGCAGCTGTGGAGCTGGACTCTTCCTGGCCCTGTTAAGAATAATAGCTTGCCTATCTTTCATCTCTCTTAAACATAAGTCATATTGATGCTTCACAGAACACCACCCACTCCAAATAAGTAGAAGAAGGGGCAACCGACTAATTCCTTCCACAGTTACCAGAATAGGCCGGTTGTAGAGGACGACTGGGTTGCTCCAAGTTAAGATTCATTTTAAAATTACTCTCCAGCTTTTCTACCTAAAGAAGGGGAAATTGCCTAAAAGCACTTCCTGCCCTAATTCTTCTCTGCCCTTCACTGTAAACTGATTGCAGAAACCTGTGTTCTGTTGTGCTTCATAACAGTGGGTAAAAAGATGATGTTTATAATGAGCTTTTAGCGTGTTGCCTCCCACAGCCTCATTTGAGTTTATCACTGCCTTGTTTCCTGTCAGAGTGAGTCACTCTAGAAGTCATTGAGCAAATCATTCCGGATTCCTTTCCAAACATCAATTATAAGTTGTCTTGCCATCAGAATCTACCCCAAAGAGCATCCACTAAGAAACAAACTGTTATACAGACATGAGAACTCCAGCTAGTTCAAGTATTTTGCACTTTACTTCTAGGGCAGTTGTGTTTTTATCCAAGTGTAAAGTGTTCCAAGGAAACTATGACCTTGTAAATCCAAGCCCTATCAGGGGACTTCTTTAAAGCTGGTGTCACTATGACATTGGTAGCTTCTCAAAAACAAACATGTTCATGGCAGATCATTGCCATTTGCCAGACAAATACACGCTTCAACAGAATCCTGAGCCTTGAAAGCAGTTGAAAAGCATGTAACACTGGAGGTGTGAAACTGAATTTGAGCATCTGTCAAAGATGCTGGCACTTCTGAGTGATAGGTGGATGTCAGGTGGTTTGCAAGGCTTCTTTGGACAAACACATCATCCCTTCAGATGATCACCTGAAGTTTTGAAGCTTGCAATGCCAGTTGCTGGTATTTTGGATGCTTGGAGAACTGGGGTCTTTCACATAGGAAAAGATTCTTTTACTCAACACTCCTTTCTTTTCCTGTAGTTTAATACAGCCTCTTATCATGAGTCTTCTCCTAGGTGAGTCTGGGTTTAGAGACTTCCATAGTGACTTAAGACAATCTACGCCCCTTCCTCCGTAAGCTGGGAACAAGCTGCACTCGTACATCAACAGATAACTATGTTGTATCATGTCAGGATCATGAAGCTGGTAAGTCCAAGTGCCATGACGTCCTCTCTAGAGCCTAATTCAAAGCAGGAACTTATTTCAGTTGTTTCAGTTTTCTTGGGGGAAAAAAAAACCAAACAACTATTCCTCTCTCTCTTGACTGCAGAAGATACCCAGGAAGATTGTCTGTCTGAAGTAAAGTTGGTCCTTGAGAATCTTCTCCCCTTTCTTCTTACGCTGACGAGCAAGGAATGAAGGTCCTCCAGCAGTATGATGCTGTTGCCCTTCCGATGCTCTTCCTAAAACTCCTCTCCCACTCTTGTCCTTCTAGTGTGTGGGGGTAGAGAACTGAGGAAACCACATCCAGTCAACTGCTAGTTGGTCTTCAGGTAATTAGCCATGACTAGAATTAATGATCCCAACTCAAAACTGATGTGGTGAACCTCACTTTCCAGAACTTCTGCCAGCTCTTTTCTTTCTGGTTACATGACTTGTTTTTTTCTGATAGTCTGGTTTTGTCACTGATTTGGACATGGGAGTTTGGTTGACATTTCTAAGATGTTGACATAGAAAGCTTTCCCTGTGCATTGAGAAAGGGTAAGTGAGCAGTCCCTGATACCCTGGTTAATGGCCATGGCTGATGTCTTTTTTAATATCCAGGGTCTTTTGTTGTGGGGTAGTCTTCATGTTTAGGGGTGTGTGTATATCGTGGATAAAAGAAGGGTATAGAGATCCCTAAGCTGGAGGAAACCAAGATAGAGCCAGAACCATATATACGATAGCTCTGCCACCACAGCACGGCACCAAGCTAGTTAGCTCCACAGAGAAATAGGATTAATTAGCCCAGACACAACATCACATCAGTTAAGTTTTATAGTTTGGGCAGCTGAGCTAATAACTCCAAATATCAATGTGAAAAGACACTCAGTATGGATGACACCTTCTGCTGCACTCTGTCAATATGGTACATATGCACAAGGCCATCCCCTTACTAATGAAATCAGTGGGTAATTTGCATAACTGATTTCAGAGCAGACCCAACACTCTAGCTAGTCAGAACGCCAAATAAAACAGAGTGGGCTGGTAGTATTAATTCATGGGTGTTCTGAATTAACGGAAAGATTGTTGTAGCTGATTACAGCATAAAATGATAAAGAAAAGAACCAGCAATCTACACCATAAAATTTTATACATGAATAACATTTTAAAACACTAAAAGGAAAGGAAGTAAATAATGAATGATCTTCATTCCTTTATGTCCAATACCAAAGTACCTATAGAAGACATAATTTCCGATTCTTACAATTGGGCAAAACAAAAGACACTAAGAGGAAATTAAAGCTAGACAAACCAAACCAGAAATGAGAACACATTGTAAAGTAGGGTGACAGGGATCGTTAATAAAATCTTTGTTATGAGTGTCTTTGAATCAAGATCAGTCTGAGACAAATTACTGGATGAGGAAAACGAGTCACTGGATGGAATTTTGTGCTGTTACAGAGGTTGGCCTGGAAGAGCAGCATGACTCCTTTCATCTCACAAAGTAGGGAGAGCGGTGGCAGCTGGTTGGGGTCAAGAGCCTGACATGAGCTGAAGCAGATGGTACTTGGGTGTCTAGAGAAGACAAGATCCTGTTTTGCACTGCATTAACAGAAGAAATTTTCTCTCCTCTGCTCACAAAAATTCTTATTTCAGTTTGGTAAGGCTGTGCACCTGAGCCAGGCAAGGAAAATTTGATTTACAATGTACCAGCTGAAGGTTCAAATTAATGACCCAATTATAATTATTATATCATAACTGAGCAATGGTTACTGATCAGATGCACTCTGTCAGCCGCATGGCACATGTAATGAACTGTATCATAACTTAAACACACTGAAATAATTTTGAGCTACGTTCCTTTACTTAGCACTTATGAAAAGGCCAAACATCCATATAAAAGAGTTCAGTTATCATGCATTAACATTTCCTATGGGCTTATGTCGTGCATATGGGCCATTACAACAACCTAGTTGACTTGCCAGATTGTGATAATTAGAACCTGAAACCGAATCCTTAAGAGAAGATAATTCTTTTGCTCTTTAAACAGTTTGTTTTATAATGGAGGTCTCTGCATGGAATATTATTCTCTGCTTCATAGCTGGACTGAGCAACACAGGGGAATTTTGCCTTTTCTTGTAATGTACGGGTGCGTAAGAGAGAATAACTGGCATGCACTCAGTCACATATCTTTCCCTGAAAGACCATGCTCTGTTTTGCACCTCTATCTGTCCCAAATATGTTGCTCTTTTGAATGAATCATGTTAAAAATGAACTGCAACACTGCAAAAAGGAAATGAGTTCACAATTTAGTCCAACATAATGATAATTTTCTTTGATGTACATCTATCTCTACAAAGGCTCGACACAGTGCCAGCCCTAATGTAACATTTAACAACGATGCAGGGTGGGGGGAAATATGAAAACATAATGGGTCAAATCCCCCACATGAGAAAATTAATCTAATGCCACTGGTTCTAGTGGAGAAATGACAGTTCATACCAGTTGAGGATCTGCTGCTTTTCACAGGGCTAATTTAAGATACTAGATTGGTATTTGTTGTTGTTTGAAGTGATCAGTGCCTGATATCCCCACATTATTATTTAATTCCAGTATCAACAAGATTATCACTTAATTTGGATGAGTGTGTGTGCATAAAAATGATGCCTCGCAGAGCTTATTCACGATAATCCTATCAGCTGGCAGCCAAGAATTGACCGAGCTATTTGTCACCCACTATGAAGCTGGAAGTATTGAGGAACTGAAATCTCTCTCACACTTTCTCTGCCTGCCTTTATGGGGATGTGTTGCATTATTACAGCCAGCTCTTTTGTCCTCCACTGGAATTAAACAGCATCTCAGAAAAGATAATTAACTGCACACAATGAACAGGCTTAGGGAAGGATGAAGGAAAGTTTGTAGGAAAGGACAGACAATGTGTCATCCTCCCCGTCAAGCACACAGAATATACAGCCAGGTGTTGTTTCAACTTGCATTCACTGCTTGAAGCAGAAAAGCTCGTTGGGGCAGCAGGGCATGGAAAAAGAGCTGTTTAAAATGAAGGTTTAGAAGGTACTGTTGCAGTTTTACCAAATTGGCTTTAGATGCTGAAGGAATATTCTCAAGACTTGTTGAGTCCTCCAGCTCCTTGTTCTACCCCTTTTGTAAGAAATAACAAATAAAGATGTTGCCAGTCTGTATCCTGAGCAGATACACAGGTCTGTAGTAACAGTTACAGAAAAAAAAAAAAAAAAGGAAAAAGAAAAAAAAAAAACACAACAAAAAGTTTTTTCTAATTTTATCACTCCATTGTATAACATCTCTGAATCTTAAGGATAAACCATCTTCCTGAAATGTACTCCAAGAATATGGGTTTTTTTCTTCTTTTTTAACCAACCTGTCTTTCCTGCAATAAGAAGTCTAGAAGATAAAATGATTTTTGACAATATGCTTAAAGCTTAAGGGCTGTGTGCTCCTCTTTATAGTCAAGAGCAATGCAAAGGGCAGGGATCTGCGGTGATCACATGAACAAGAAGGAAAGAAAACATAATTTGCACTCATCTGGATTTTCAACACCTATCAAAGAGAGACAAAAGCCAGGGTAACCCATCAGGAACCATGGAAAATATTGAAGTTGGGGGTTTCTAATGGGATTTGGATACCAGGATATAGCTGTAAGTGAACTGTATATAGGCTGCATGCAGTTCAAAGTGAATTCTGCATAACTCATTCCTTTCCAGCCAGCCTCCATATCTGTAGAAATCCAGTGAAATGGCAATTTTGTCCCAGAAAGAGATGCAGATTTCTTTGGATAGCAAAACTACTTTTCACTGGAAGAACAGTAACTTATAGGATGATTTTCATAATAAGCAGAGATGGGTGAAACTCAGACTTGGCAAACAGTTTTTTGACTCACTGTCATTATGTGCTTGATCACTATGGCCATTCCCATCACCCCATAAAAACTTTCAAGAAGATGCTGGTGAACAGTAACTCAACACATGTGAGTACCTGCATTTAAAGGGTAGAAATCTTACATCAAAATATAAAATGATTTTTCCCTTTGTAGAAGTATAACCGTATAGTCTAGCTCCATGATTATCTATCTCACGTAAAGTCAGATATCTGCATTGGTGATGAATACACCTCAGCTGTAGTAAAGCTGTGGCTGAAACTCTTGCTATGAGCAATACAGAGAAACAGATTATTCAGCGTATGATTCCTTTGACTTGTTTCATACACTTATTTCAACATGAGATTAATCGTACCCAGCAAATCCTTACTTCTCTCCAGTGGTTCTGAAAGGGTTGAGAGAAACAACCAAGATGCAGACATCTACGCTGTATTTATGTTCAGATAAATCTTATCATTTCAGACAGTTCTTAGTTCTCTAAAATCAGTTGATATTCTGGGTCATAATAACATTGTTATAATAATGATTATTATTCTTCAAAATGTAAAGGAATGAATAGTGAAACACCTAATGAATTTCCATAAGCTTATGTGTAAGTCCCCTTTAGGGCTTAGTAGACCCATACTTTTTGCTGAAGTCAAAGAAAAAATGTGTATTATTGTCATGGTTTCTTGGCATCCCTTTCTTTATATCTTAAGAAGTTTGGTGCTATTCTACGGTCCTTGTGTCAAAGGGAACTTGTATAGCTTTTTTTCCCCCTCCAATGTAACTCGGGGTTGGGGAGAGTTTATCATGCTGATTTACCCTTGTATAACTGGAAGTAGAATTGGGTCCACAGCAGGTGAGCCATGTAAGGCAAGAGATGGTAAATTGAATTGGAAGAACACAGTAATATGTTAAACTCTATGTCTTCTGTGGTTGGAAAGAAGTCAACGTAAACTAGATGATATGAAGACTGCTGAGAATGGTCGATCCATACTGCTTGAAAGCACATGTACTTCTTACACTGATTGTGAACTTCCCATAAAAGCGCAGCTTTTTTGTACAAATAACAGGCCTTCATGCTTGGCACCTGAATGATTCTTTGTTTCCAACAGAGAAACTGTGGGTTTATGGCCTGAGAATGACAATAGGAATGTGTTTATTGCTAGGGTCACAGCTGGAGATGATTATTACTTTTTTCTTTGTCAAAAGGAAATGCTACAGGCAGCTAAATGTGCTTTCAGGCTGATTTAAGGGAGTATTCCTGGAAAAAGTTCTCTCTCTCTGCTTCAGTTTTCCTTTGTCATATCTAGGTTTACTTTACCACCGGAAGGCTGGAGGTCCATAATATTTTTGTTCTGACAGGAAATCATACAAAATTTACATGATTTGCTTTATTGAGGAGACTGGGGAGAAAGCAGTGTTAAGGATTCTCAGGATTAAGGATTCTCATTCCTCTGCAAATTTACCCCAGTGCCCATGTATAACAAAGGCCAGTCAGAGAGTCTGTCTGTCCTGCGTATCACCACAGCTTCTCTCTCAGTAGGCTGCAAAATCCAGAAAGTGCTGGAAAGGTCTGTTAGCACTGAGCTCCCGTGCTAGCTCATGTAAAGCCAGCTTGGCATGGTGTTGACATGCCCTAAAAGCCCAGTCCAAACCTTGCTGTAGTAAATGAGTTGAAGGTTCTCTAAGGAAGACATTCCAATATAGAAATACTGTGGCAGCAGTTGCTCTTTGCAAACCAAGTCCAAAGGCTAGCATTTTTAACCTTTCAGAGATATACCTTGCCTTCCAACCTCAGTAGTCGGCTCAGTCAATGGTAACCTCAGCAAATAGCTGGTATCAATCAGCCTTTTTATAGACATGAATGCATGTCTAAGCATCATCTTTTGTAATTAATACAGTCCATTCCTCCATTCTCCCATTGTCTTTGGTAGCTGAGATGTAATCCTATTTAATTTCTGTAACATAATCTTGTTTGTTTTTGTAGTACTTCCCCCTGCTAATATTAAAATCCTATTTGTTTAGTTGTATGCACTGTTAGATAGATGTGCATCTGTGGGTGTAAACATGGAAGAGCTGATATAGGAAGAAATGCTTTCAGTGGGGTGAAATTACTTAGGGCTGAAAAAGTATCCAGAAAGCTGAGTGTCTAATAAGCTTTTCCCTTTCAGAAATATAGTCACAATATTCATAAGACAAAGGCGGCAGTGCTTCTCCAGAAGCACATGTTATTTTGTTCAAAGTATTTGCAAACTGAAAGAGTGCCTTTAAGAATTTCCTTTGCCTGACTACAAACAATACAGTTTACATTTTATTCTAATTTCATAGAATTAATTTAAGAATCAGGAAGTCTCATGTGTCAGACTGAATCAGCTGGTGAACATTCAAATTGTAAATACAGACTGATGTCTAATCAATTATAGACATCTGCAATATAGACTTCTTCAGCTGAGATTCTCCTTAGCTTCAGAAGAGAGAATTTAGATTTTTTGGGGAGCAGACCGTCTTATCAGTAAAATAGACATTGCAAATATATCAGAGGAATCATGCTTAAAAGGGTCTATTTCTTCCCAATTGCAAATAGTTCATAGATATCTGCATTGTAGATGCTGATAGCTGCTGAAATCAATTGCACCCAGAGAATACCCCATGGATTTTAATGCCCAGTAGGACTTCAAATGGCTTCACACTGGAGCTTCGCCACCGCTGAGAGAGTTAGAAGCAGTTATGCCTCACCATTGGTCACGCAGGGAGGTGTAATCTACAAGCCTTAGACATTATTGGAGCATAAATCCACCTGAAGCGTCCTAGAAGAAACCCAATTACAACCTTAATTTCTCACAACAGTGAGCTTCTTTTTGGAATTAACGGATCCTATGTACTTATACGGGAAGTTCATATCTAAATACCTGTGAGAACTAGACAATTGAGTGGAAAGACCTTTATCATGGTATGCAATCATAACCTGGTGTTTATATATCAGTACCATATAGATATTCCAACTCAAATGTGAAACACATCAGTTTAAGCATTGTATAAAATACAGTGAAAGACAGCTCTTGTTTTAGCACTAAAATATCTGAAATGAGATGACAAGATAAAGGATGTCAGAGGCGAAGAGAGAAGCCTTATGTTATGAAGCAGGTTAGGGTCAAAAACATCACAGACATCAGATTTCTGGAGCTTTCCTCTTCCATGAGGTCATACTGCCTTCCTACTCTGGGTATGCTCTAAGTAAATAAAGGCCAGCTATGGATAATGAACTCCATTACTCTAATTAAAAACAGAGCCTGCTCCCACTGCCTGCCCTTTGAGGAAGTGCCTGGACTTTACTCCCATGAAATTGGCTGAATGTATTGAAAAAGTGTGGTATATATGCTATTAAACTCCTGATTAACCAAGAGACAGAGATACACACAGAGGTTAGGGATGTTGCACTGTGTCTGAGCAGAACCATAGATTCAAGTAATGGTACATCTCCTGTTTACAGTGTAAAAGCTTTAAATCTGGTTTTATGCACAGATTATCTCAGGTCCTGAAACATGCTGATCCTTTGAAAGTCAACAGGATGAGGACAGTTCAGCCTTGGGCTTGTATGCGATGTAAACACAGGTAAAGAAATGATATGTCCATATATTATGTCTTAAGTTCTTGCGTTCTCAAGGCTAGGCAAAATTTAACAGGAACTAACACTTTTTTTGTTATCAAAGACTGGCTAAAATGATTGGTGACTCCTCCCTTTCCCCCCCTGTAAGCATGCTCTGACCGAAGTCACTTACTTTGGGTTAATCTGTTTCCTCTGAGTTATTACAATCAAGAGAGAAACCAAAACCAAACCAAAAAAAAAACCCCTACTGATTAACTGTATACTTGAGAGATGCTGCCCATACTGCCTGATTTCCAGTGAGCATTTTGTCTTAGATGGGATTCTTAAAACTAGAAGAGCCAATAAAAGCCTTTTCCCTGAACTAAAAGCACCTTAGCTGTTTTCTGTACTACTGCACTGAACAGTAAGCATAAATGCAGCTGTTAAATCAGGTGCATATCAGCTTGGCAGGCCTAAGTAGAGCTAGTTCTGCTTGTCTTGCATTAATGTCAAGTAAAAGTAGGTGACAGTAATTGGTGTTGTTGTTGGGAAATGAGTTCTCCTGAGAAGAGAGCAGTTCTGTGAATGCAGAGAAATGCGGCATAGTGTGGATTGAGAGTTTACCGTGTCAAGGCGAAATTCCAAATTCAGAATTAGGGAGTGAAATTATGCAGCTAATGAAATATACATCTGAGGAATCCCTTTAAAATATTCAACTAGAGTCATCCCTAGTTTATGTCTGGGAAGGCAAAGGATTGTGCCTGTAGTAAGCCCATTATGTCTATGGATGGTGTTCCATATTTTTTGATTATGTGATTTTGTCTGGAATTAAGGCTCAGTAAAATGAGACCATCATTAAAAATGGTCCAGGTAAATAACTTCTGCTGAACTTAATGACATAATCTTGAAGTTGAGTCATATTCATTACATCTCGCCTTTGTCTCTCTGGATGAAAGTCAATTTGCAGAGTAAGACGTCAGTATGTGGGCATCCTCATGCAAGTCTGTAAGCAAGCCAGGCTGCTATGCTTCTATTATAGTCAACGGAGAGCTACTCTTCGCTGTCTGTGGAACTCAGGGAGTGGTTCAGCTCATCATATATAGGTGTACTGAGGTGGGCACAGGACTTTCTCACAAGGGAATTGATTCTGTTGTTGTCAGATAGTCCTCTAGTGCCATTTGAGATGTTCGGAGGTATCCAGGTATCCATGTAGGGCTGACGGATGACACAACATTTAAGAGTGATCCGTGCATTTCTGGAGAGAAGATGGAGGCCAGACAGTACTCTCAAATCACGATAGAGAAATATATACTGCATACTACATGAAGTATATATAGTATCATAGCACATACTGTACATAGTATATCTATACTACATACTGTAGAAAACTGAACTGAGTCTTCAATACCCATCTCATGTGTGCCCACCTTCATATCCAGCGAGTGATTCAGCTGCCTGTGTGCAACTCTGCAGTGCCTCTCTGGGATGCTCTAGAATACTGTGCCATGTCTGCCAGCTGCTGTACCTGGTGATGCGGGGAATCTCAAAGGCAGTAGGTGCCAATGGTCAGGAGATGGGAATGTATGATATGAGGATGAGAAAAATAGAGTATGTCACCAGGATCTCGATGTGGGGATCCTGGGATCCTACTTGGGAAATGGGAATGTGGGGGACTGCAAGTGTTAAGAGGCTGCTAAATAGGACTATGGGTTATATCCTTGGAAATGAAAAGAGCTGATCTGCTTTTACGGAATAATTGAGGGCTGTGCTTCAAAAGTTTTTTGGGGGAGGATGTGTGGCCTGCCCTCCTCTGCGAAATAAAAGATCCATACCATATAATTTAAGGCATAATAGGTGAGCTGTAACCGTTTTATAGTTCTGTTCCATTTCCTTTGCCTCTTTCAAGGCTGAAGATGTGTAACGTAGCAGTGGCTGTATAGTCCGACAATATTTTAAAGGCACAAAAAACCAAGGAAGAGGATCATTTGCTGCACATAATGCTTATAAAACCCACAGTAAGAGACAGAGAATTTTAGCTTTGTTTTGAGAATAGAAGAAAAATCTAAGGTTAATGGATTTGGTAGGTGGAGGTTTGTAGGGATCGCCTGCCATTACTTGGGACATGCCATGAAATAGGGGAAGAGCTGCAGAGGAGTAGGTCTGCTCAGGTAATATGTCTCACAGTGGGAGCCTCAAATTTGTGCTACAGCTCAGCATTGGGTAAGAGGTGGTCAGGAGCACAAAAAGCACAAATCTGAGGAAGAAATCATGGGACTTTGCTATAAATATGTGAGATGCCAGAGAGACTGGGAGGACCTCTGTTAGAGTGGGCTATATTTAAAATCATTTTGCATTTGTAAAGATTTTAAGGTCATTATGTTCATAAAAAAATCCCAAACAGTGATGTTAAATAGAAATGAAGTGCTAATTAGTGGAAGAAGGCATCACTGACATGTTCTGAAATATATGCAAATTAATAAGTAAATGAGAGGTCTGGGTTAAAAGGGTACTGTTGGAAGAATGTTTCCGTAGGATTTTTTTGAGAAGAAAACTTTCAAATCTGTTGGTCAAATTTCCTGTCAGGCCAAGGAACGCATATAAAAAAGGGAGAAAAAATTCTAAATGTTTTCCTTTTCTTCTAAAAATAATTTGACTTTTTAGTCATAAAGACTGTAACTGCTACTTCTTGATTTCTGCCAAAATAAGTCTGTGGCTCTGTGCAATAATTCTAGTGTGACTGCTGAGAGTTGGAGGCAGAAGCATTAACATATGTTAACTGAGACTTCTCTAATTTTAAACTAATCATACATTGAATGTATTTGATAGGACTGAATGAAGTGAGATATTATTTGAGCTTTATTAATACACTCTATTAACAGAAAATACCACTTCTATCCAATGTACCGATGATCAAGATAGATTTTAAAACTGTGTGCAAGCATATACAGATGGATACAGATGGTGTATGAAGCAATTCTAAGTACATCAATCAATTGCTTCAAGTGTATTTCTTACACAAGAAAATACATATTGCTAAGAACGTCTGTCTTGCTTTGTAGTACCACAATTATGCACAAAAGTGCCAGATTCCCAGTACGGCTCCTGGTATGCAAGGACTAAGTCAATCAGGCAGCGCTGTTTCCTGTGTCATTTAGGTTTGCTATGAAATTCTCCATCTAGACCAAACAGAGGAACAAGTCAAACGGGAAGAAATGATATGTCCTTGCTTCCCCAAGTGCTTCCCTTATATCTTGGAGTGGGACAGAAAAACGGAAGGTAAAATATCCACATATGAAATAAGGAAGAAGTGACAATAAAGCTACACTTAGAAATGCAAGAAAAGGATGAAAATTAATAGTGAAGATCAGAAACTTGACTGCATTCATCTGTAAATTCCACATATTTTTAGGCAAGCAGTCATCATATTTAGTAGTAATATTAGTATATGTATATAAGAGCATAGTACTACTGATAATTTTTCCACCCTCTACCCCATAGTTCAGGATGGGAAGAACATTCTGATGTGATGGAGCTCCATGCAGAATCCAGTTATTATTGGGGTTCTGATAGAGCTACCCTGAAGAATTTCTAAGAGGGATGATGGTATAAACTGTACATCCACATGAGAATACAAGCAAAAGCAATGAACATACAGTTCTTACAGACACAGCTATTCAGTGTTTATTCTGCTTCTTGCATTTGGGATAAATACTACATCCCTGAGGAGACAATGGCCAGCTCAGCCTTACTACACAAATGAATTATGCTCAGTTCAGGGAGATACTCAACAGGTATTAGTAATTTGGGAAGAGTTGCTGCTTCTAACGTCGCCAGCACTACACCTGAAGTGGATGTATCATCCTGAAGGGGATTTTCATCTGAGTAGACTGCTCTCTGAGGAGAAGAGGAGCCTGTATCTCAGAAGCACTTGACCTTTATTTCATGCTGCTGTTTACTCACAAGAAGCTTAGCTCAGGAACTGCAAAGACAGAGATCCTCAGTGTCAGAGGAAAAAAGGTTAAAGCGGAAGAATGGACCTAAAAAACTGGCTGTGGGAGTAAAACATAAAATCTGAAAAGGAAACAGAGGTATTTAGATGTTGAGACAAAGACGAGAAAAATATGTTAGACTTGAAAGAGATACAGGGTAGAATTAGATTGGTAAATACAGTGTAGTGAAAGCCAGCACTAAAAAAAAATTTCAGAAGCAAACATAATATAGCCATACCAGCATTACAGCTGAATTGTGGAGTAGTTTGGAGTATGGATGTTCACTTTTGCCTGAAGTTGATCCACAGTTGTTAATCTCTGAATTCAACTTCTGCTTGTCAGCTTGAAAATTGTTTACCCAGTGAGTCTAGAAGGCATATGTATTTTGCTAATGGCTTATTTCAGATCTAGACAACTTTTTGATCACCTTTACATTTCTAGAATGAAACACAACATTGACTGAAAACCAAGTCTCTCTCCCTTTCTGTTTTTCCAAAGAGATTTCTCTCTAAAGTTTTTGTTTTATATCACTGACTTTATATATTAGCAGATGGTTTTTTTTCCTTCTGAAACACTGCTTTAGGCTTACAGAACCTCCAGGAGGTTGGTATCTGAGACTGTTGAGAGAATAATAAAGAACTACCAAGGGAGAGAAGTGGAAGATGATGAAGCAACGTATTGTAAGGAATTGCATTTATGGGAGGACAAATATATGTGAACTTCAAATAAGAATGCCTGATGCATTGAAAAAAAGTATGCTGATTTCTGCAAATATTTCAGCAAACTACACCAAGCTCTTTTATCCTGGGACTCACACATGATGTGAGTTTCCAAATTTGCCTCTGGAACTTTGTTCTAGTTATTCTAGGAATATTTAGATTAGGCAAGATATTGTCATTCAAGATCATCATCTCCCACAAGCACCTTCCCAAATTTCTCATTTTCTCTAGGAAATAGGATAAATTCTGGCCTTCTTGGAGACAGGATTGAATGAAATGACACATCCATGAGAACTATGCAGATTCTCTAACTGTGTATGTGTTTTTACGGCTGCTAGCACCAAAGCAGAAGGATCTTGAGGCAAAGCACATTTTTCCACAGGAAGCCAGAGGAGGGAGTGAGACACTCACTGGGGAAGAATCTTTTCTGAAATCAGTTAATCACAAGAAAGACTTTGCCTTTGATATGGATTCACCCGCCAAGTCCATACTTGGAACACAGGCACCTATATGAAGAGGTTAGGGTTACATCCATATTAATAAGCAAAATGCACTAGGCATTGTTTTCTGTCCCTCAGACACACATCACATGTGCCCATACTCCTAAACTCTCCAGACTCCCTGACAAGAAATACCCAAAGGTAACAGGAATATTTCAGGTTTTGCTTGTTTTTCTTTATCTGATATTTCTGAGAGAATGCTGAAAATCCATAACAATAGATTAGCTGTTATATCTTTGTAGCTAAACAGCACAGCTTGAGCTGAGATATTGTTCTCACTGATGCACAAAGCTTCTATTTATCAACTGAGTACACAAATATCAGGGAACTGTGCACAGCCATCTTTGAGTATGCCTCTTCATCAGGGCAACCACTTGAGATTCATTATTCCCCTGATAGCCTGGGAAAACCACTTTAATTGGCTGTTCAGAATTGTAAGTCCCATCATGCTGTACTACTCAGTCGGGACATTAAGGCCAAGATTCATCTCCCCTAACTTTAGATGCCCACAGCCTAGAGGTTTCTAACTGCAGTGTAGCTGCCTGGGGTCCTATTATTCCCTTAGCAGAACAGCCACCTCAGGTTATGATTAACCTGATGATAGACGCTTACTGTAAAATGGGATGACTGGTACCATAAATATCACAGGCTAGATAACCACCGACTGTAAATGGTTGTCCAGGTGAAAAGGCCACATAGAGATCTCTCCAGTGTAATACGGCTACATTTATTCAAATAAATCCCACATTTTTTCATTTACTGTTTTCCCACTATTGAGTTGGTTTAAAATACTACGAAAGTGCCTTCCCCCATCTTTTCCTGGAGGTTTCTGCCACTGTAGCATGCTTACCAGAAGACAGCATTCCACTCTAGTCCAAGAATCAGTCAGCCACAAACAAATTCCTGATGAGGTAGGCTTGAGCTAAGACATCAAAATTTGCACTGGATCAACTGGGAAGCTGTTATCTCTGCTGATTCTGCTATGGATAAGCAACCTCTGGCAGAAAAATTATAACAACAGGCTCCAGGGTGGTAGCTTTTTCTGCAGTACCATCTATAAGAAGGAGCATGAGACTGAACTCCCTGCAATATCCAGCCAGTGGAGCCACAGTGGTTTAAAACAGCTGAGAGTATGACCTTTTTTCCCCACCTTTTTTTAAATTGCTTTCTTGTTTTAGTTCTTTGTAATTTCTTTCATATTTTATTTTTTTCCAGATACACAGAAGAGGATTTTTCTCCATCCATTAGTTAAAGAAAATGATACCTAAATACACTAAGATACTCCGTGTAGGCATAGAATATTTGGTGTAATGCATAAATTGACTCAAAAAAAACAAACAAGAAAGGCTAATGTATTAAGAAAGATTAATGTATTAATCATGAAAGAATAGCAGAATGAGTGCTATGCTTCATAGGCGTCCCTAAACACAACTAGGAGACATATTTGTCTTGTTAGAGGGTTCATTTACTGTTTGTGATCCTTGCTTTTGAAAGTCCTCGAACATTCTCTTTTGGTTTTGCTAATTTTTTACTGAATTTCATCTGGAGTCTGATTTTTTGGCAAGTAAGATTTTACAGCAGCATATGTGGATTTAAGTACGAAAATACCTTATTTTTAACACATTATTGAGTTTATCAAAAGTTGTCATGCACGAAAAGACAGATAATCCTGAATATGGATGAAAAACATTTGAGGTATTATAGGCTTATTTATATCTGTCAAAGTCTACCCAATTTATTTAATCCCTCCCATTGGGCAAACCATCCTATGTGAGTGAATATCTAGCTAAGGCATGATTATTAGCAAAACTTTGACATCATTTTGATGACCTATGCAATCTAGATCACTATTTTGCAGTCAATGACTATGGATATTTTGTCAAACTAAACGTAATGAAAGTTGTTTCAAAGTCTACCCCAAGTTAATTCCACAGAATGCCTTAGTAGGCCATGTTCTATCTGCAAATCAGAGATGAAGACCCAAAGTTGGTAAAGCCTGATACTTTGAAGTGTTAACCAACAAAAAGTGCTCTTCTGGATTTCTAGATGTCATAAGAGACAAATAGCTGTGCAGCTGTAGTCAGGCTGCCGCCAAAAAGCATGTTCCACCTACTCAGACAAACAGATTGGATAGCTCTGCCTCTGCTTTCACGCACTTACTGCATCGTATGGAGCTTTCTTTCCTATCTGTTTTTGTGTTGTTTTCCTTGCAATTTATTTGCTGACTGACAGCATTTCATTTTTATTTTTTATGAGCTGTAAGGTAGAAAAAATAAGTTCTCTATTTCTTGCTTTGATCCAATTTATTTCTTGCAATTTTTTTCCCATGCTCCAGTCTCTTATGGCTTTTGCTCTTCCCAATTCAGCATCTGTACCTAAAAGAAATAGCAATTTCCAAATAGAAAATACTTTATTGTGTGGGTTTTTAACCCTCCAGTAAGTGTTTTAGGCATAGGATCTTCATTTCTGGAAGACAAATAGATACATTACTGCAAAACTGAACTAGCCTTTCATCTTTGGAAGGCCTATTGAGAATGGTCAGTGAGACTCACTGGTACTTTAACTGTCAGGGATAAAAATGAATGTACAGAAGCAAAGAAGATGACTGCTTTTGCCATGTTGGACAGGGAATCAAAGAGATCTGGGCTCAGATGTTAAAATGCCACAGTGTCTCTATGCAACACATAGTGATTTTTGAGCTAGAGGGTTCTGAAATCAGAAGCAGTCTGGACGTGTCAACTGGTGCTCAGGTAACTGGCCCGTCTATAAACCTGAGATAATAAATTCGATGAGTTGTTGCATAAACGAGTGTGTGCACTCTCCCCTCCTGTGTTCCTGTTCCAATAGGTTCAAATTCTGTTAGCTGAACCTGGAATTTTGTGTTTGAATTGTTTCCAGGCTGAAAGTGGATCCCGGCCATCCCACTGATTTATCCATCTTCACTCTGACTGAAATCAGACCACTCTTGTTCGTAAGGAGTTTCTTCTATTCCTCACTTGCTGTACTGAATAGTTCATACTGAGAAGATGTCAGAGGCTCTACATATTTTATGCTTAGGGTTTGGTGCTAACAATCCTTTTTTAGACATCAGTGAGAGATTTGTTCCTCCAATGCTACATTTATTTGTGAGCACATTCATGTTAGAAATGATCAGACACTATTCATTGATTAACCAGTACATTGTACTGGGCTATTTTGATTGCAGTCAATTGTATTGATGTAGGTTTTCAGATTCAGTGGAAAGTGAACTGGCCTACTGAGAATTACTAATATACCCTTCTTCTTGATCTACATTTTTTTTGTTTATTTTATTTTGGTTTGTAGTTCTTGGAAGATGATCAAGATTCCTTCATGGCTTTAAAATGTGAGTTCTTCTGATGAACTGTTTATTCATGACTAACATAAATCTTCTGAAGGCCATTTCATGTAGAGTCTGGCAATCTAAAAACTGTAGGGCTTGATGAAAGACAGTCAGCATCTATCTTCTTCCGATATGTAGCAAATACTGAAACTTGATTTCTCAGTGGAAGAGAAATCAGCTGTGTGAAGTCTAGATACACTCCCCATATCACTTCTCTTCCAGAAGCCTTGTAAACCACAGCCCATGGTTTCATCTGTGTGATCCCAGGCCCAGTTTGGTGCAGCACAGCTGTGGGATCTTGGCTCAGTTTTGCTGGGAAAATAATGTTCAGCTGTGAGGAAGACTGTGTGCTAAAGCCATGCAAGAAAAGTAAAAATGCAGTCATTG
This sequence comes from Oceanodroma leucorhoa, assembly GCA_030449065.1. Classification (NCBI taxonomy): domain Eukaryota; kingdom Metazoa; phylum Chordata; class Aves; order Procellariiformes; genus Oceanodroma; species Oceanodroma leucorhoa. The sequence goes on from JASVER010000021.1 coordinate 9,103,838, forward strand.
CTGAAATTACTGAGACAGTGATAAGTAGGCATTGAAGGACTGAAAAGTATTGACATGAGAAGATATTAATACCCTTAGAAAAAAACCAGAGAACTGAAAGATGGCAACTCAGGAAGACAGAGAAACAGCATGCACAAAGGAGCAAAGCCGGCAGAGGTGCTCTGCGTGTCACATTTAGGGTCATGCCCATATTAATCTTTAACTTAGTAGCGTATGGATCCTTGCTTTCCCCATTGTGTGTCAGCCAATAAATATTTGCTGTATACTTTTAACTTCTTGACGCTCTGCTTACACAGTGTATTTGTGCATGGTAGAAAACACCTAAACAAACATGATTTACTGAGCTAGGATTTGGGGGGATGATTGCAGTCCCATACCAAGCGTCAGTGTCATGTACATCGATTGAGTTGGAAAGGTCAAAGCAAAGAATGAGCTCTTTTGCTCTTCGCAATAACTCTACTTATCCTTCAGTGCAGGTGCCTCTAAACTGGTGATTATGCAGCCTTTGCTCCATGCTGTACCATTCTCACATGCTAGGAATCAAGCCATGCACTATTACCTGCTAGGGTGCTACCGGATGACTTCTGCCATAGTCCTGCTGGTGTATACCAGCTTAAGAAAATGTCCTTTTAGCTTCAAATCAGCATTTTACATATTTGTCTGAAAGTGATTTACACATCTTCTCCCAACCCATCATTCGCAGTGATTTTGTTGTTGTTGTTGTTGTTGTTGCACTGAATGCATAGCTCTTATGGGAATATTTTACAAAACTTTTCAGAACTTCTATCTGGAAGCAGCTTAAACACTGATGAAGGGACACAGCAGCAGGCAAGACGGACTAACTGAAGAGGAAAGTCTGGCAGAACGGAAATTCAAACAAACAACGATACCTTTTCCCAAATGGGAAAAGATCTGTCCCATTCTGCCTAAAACTGGTAGAAAACCAAACCCCTTGATTTCACTTCACATATCAGTCTTGCTTTTTTTTTTTTTTTTTAAAAAAAAAGGTAATTTTTACGGGAATGATTGAATCAGTCAGGTGTTTTTCTCTTGCATGGAAGTTCCTTTAAGTGAAAAGTTTGATTGGCACTTCATAATCTTCAATAGCATGCATCAACCCTGCAAATCTGTGCCCTTCTTGAAAAAGATGAAGTTCATTTTGCAGAACAGCCCACATTCTTCATGCATATGATGAGTCACATGTGCAGTCCAAAGAAAGTGATATTTTGCTTTGTGCTTTTGATCAAAAAGTCTTGCCGTGCTGCAGCTTTTTAGAGCACACCTGATAAAATCCATTATACATTTTTTTCTGCTTTACTGGTGTTAAAAGGCCTTTGACAATTGACAATAGCAAGGCCATCTGTCACTTTGAAAACCTGTATTTTTGGTGAAAGGAACAGAATCAACCTCTTTTAGCCCAGTAAGGAAGAAAAAACCCAGACAACTCTTCCCATATATAAAACAAAAACCACATGAATAACACATAGGCATTCCATCATGCTTCTCCTCAGGAGATCCCAAAGCACAGTAGATATACCCTCTATCATTCACATTATTACAACTGGGACACTGAAGTGCATGGAGATGAAGCAACTGATGAGCATCAAGCAACAGCCTTTGACCTGAGCCAGGGAAAGAGCCTCTTGTCTCTTAAAGTCAGTCTATTGTGCCAGTGACAAGGGTTCATAACATTATAAGTAACAAAGTGATCTAAATGATTAAAGCTTCTTTTGCTTTTCTGGAAGGAAGGTGTTTGTCAGGTTTCTAGCTAGTATTCAATTTTCATTATTAGAACTAAAAAATGGGGCTGAATTGGGGCTAAAACTTCAAACATACCCAAATTGCTGCAAACTTTGGAAACTTTGACTCCTGTCCATTACAGGCAAGAAAGATGGAAAAGAAAAATAAATAAAAAAAAAATTAAAAAATCAGTCTTGGATCTCTCTGGACTTTCCACTGAACAGCTCACATCTGGCTAAACGCAAATGTCAAATTCTAAGCTAATCGCTCTGTTAAGATCTATGAAGATCTAGTCATAAAATCAACAAAGTCTGAAGAATAATTCAACTCACCCTGAAGTCTACATCTAAAATAGATCATATCAACCTCAGCAGCATTGACTATGAAGAGAGGTCAACATGACTAGTTCAGCTGCAGACATCCACTACAGATGTCCAAAGGCAGATGAAAAGTATCCCCTCACTTATAAATTCAAATACAATATTGATGTAGTAAAGGATCAGGGCACCAATAAAATAGTCCAACTAAAGCTCTTCCTAATGCTGATAGGCCGTAAAAACGCCAATGATAAATTAGATTCCGCATGGAACAAGATGAAAACGTTACGTTGGAGTATATTGCCTTTATGTGAATCAACAGAGCAGCTTCAGTGGGAATGTGTGTTCAGTTCTGACGGTTCGAAGACAAAAATGTACTGCCAGAACTGGAGAAATTCCACAGAAGAGCCATGACATAAAGGAAGGCACAGAAAATCTCTCATATAAAGAGTTTAAAAAGACTGGGATTGTTCACCTCTGTGAGAAGATGAATATAATAATAAAAGCCATGCTCACTGTGGCTGTGTTCTTGCTTTGTCACACATATTCAGGGTGGCAACTACTCGGGAATCTCTAAGTGGCCAGATCTGAGATAGTCACCCTGGGCTCCATTTAGACTTGATGAATAGACACAGAAAACTCTGGAGAGAGCTCATTCAATTTCTTAGAGGTATTCAGAATAAGGCAGACAAACCATTCTCTGATAAAACCTTTCTCTTCATTGATAATAAATGCTAGATAAATAAAATTTGGGTATCTGACTCTGAGGTTTTTGAAACCAGGGGAGATAAATACTTTCTTCTTTTAAAATTAAAAAAATGACAAAGTGAAAAGGGTACCTTGATCTGCTTCTCCTCTGACTGCAAAAATGAACTGTGGATCTACTGCTGCATGATGTGGACAATACCACTAAAAGCTGAGTAAAATTCCAGGAGAAACATGATCATTACATGGTTAAAAAGAATATTTGGATATAAACCAAATGATAAACATATACAGAAAGGCTATAAAATCCTCAGATTCAAAATTATTAAGCTAACCTTTAACTTTTATTGCTCAAAAGAGATAATGTGGGTTACAAACTGTAACATGTGTTTAATATGAAGAGTTTTATACTTTTCTCCAGCCGATACTCGCAGTCAGAAAAAAAGTCATTAGGTTATTTCTATGACCCATTATGTACATTTTTATGCTGATAAAGAAGATGGAAGTTCCCATTTCTGTCTAACACTGGATTTCCTCTTCTAGCTGGAAATTACCCAGTCTTATTGATCAAGTGCAATTTCCATAAACTTCACTACAGCTCTGCAGGATTTAATGGCTGCACCCTGCCTATCAATATTGTCTGCATTTGATTGACTATGCATATTACTTTTAGAGCCTGTCTCAAAGAACCGTCATTGATTTCTTCATCAAATACACAAGTCTACCACCTTATATGACTGGATGACTGGTTGACTAAAATGCAGTGCCATGATAAAGTAAAACCTAGATCAAAACAAACTGATGTGGCTGAACAGAATTTAAAGGCCAAAGAAAAATTCTCAGTCTGTGCTGATGTTTTTGAAAAGCTGATAGAGACACTGAACACAGCGAGACCTGCAAAATAGTTTGGAAAGTGAGTTACCATCACTTTCCAAAAAACTTTCTAAATGGCACCTTAGGGATGATCTGATAATAACCTGAAAAATCTCTAGAATGAGATAATTTTTATAGCCTGTGGATACAATGTAAGTTGATTTAAGAGCAAATCCATGGCTGCGGCAATGTAACTATGGATTGCTGACCTCAGGTGTTTGGAAAAGCAAACAAAGGCCATTGCCGCGTGGTTTAAAGCAATATCTGCAGGTGTGGATTTTAAACTAGATGAAAAGCACGTGTTCAGGAAACACTCTGAGATTTCATATGATTTCCATGTGGTAGAACATTGTGTGACATCATCAGCTTCAATATCAGTTGTGGTAAAATTCAGAGCAGGTTTTAAATGCAATCTCTACAAGCTTTCTCCCAAAAGATACATGCTTAATGGTCTGTTTTACTAAACGCTGAATTCCAGGAAGTCTGAATAGTCATGATGGTTTGAGGTTTGGGTTTGTTTTTTGTTTTGTTTTGTTTTGTTTGTTTGTTTGTTTTTAAATAAAGCTTAAATCCATGAACACTGTTATTTTTGTCCTTCTCCTGCACTTCCTACCAAGCATGCTCTCCTTCTTGTGCTTAATGGATATATGTTTTTCAAAGAGCACTTGTTTTCTTTGTTTCTCAGCACTTAGAAAAGATTGAACATCGGTGAGGACTAGGTCTCAGAAAAAGACTTTATCTCCTGCTACAGGGCTCGAAGGTGCTCTGATGCACCTTGTGAGGTGGTAGGGTGTGTGGATAATGGGTGGTACAACACTGCACTGGGCTTACCTGTCAGTTCCAGCCTGGCAGCAGAAGAGCTCGGTGCCACACCACACTAATACTCCCTGTTGGAGAAAAAGCTTTTCCTCAGCCAGGTATACTGAGAAAGTTCAGCTGTTTGCGGATCACGGGTGTCTCTGCACCGTGCTTTCAGTGCCAACGTGGCTTGTGAAGGAGCAAGCTGGGGTGCTGAATTTTATAATGTAAATATACCTTGACAGTATGTACAGTGCCCAGCTGCAGATTTGGCACCTTTGTTGTGCAACTACTTGTTGAACTAAAGATTTCAGCCTAGTACATACGAAATCTAGCACATTTCAAGTTGGACTGATGACCTCCTATTTAACACTTCTGAGTAGCTTCATGTCTCCAGATCACTTCAGGGATTGCTGCTGAACTCTGAGTATCAGATTGAGCTGAGGAGAACAGATTAAATCCTGTTGCCATGTAAACATTAAGAACTTGGATGCTAAAATACACAAGTTGATCTAATGCTCCAAAGCATCTGGCAGACATTGTGTGATAGACGAATAATCCTTATTTATTTATTTAAAGGTAGAATTTATTCACATACTTGTACAGGGGAGAGGTGAGTTTAGCTCTAGAAATAGCTACGCTGAGATACAGATGAGTACATTATAAACCCGTTAAAGTGTCGTATAATTTTTTCTCTTTAGCAACTCATGGGAAGTCCTGCTCTTCACTGATAACATTAGACATTTTTACTGAGCAGTGTAAACTGAAATTGTTGTAATAAATTAAGAAAGTCTGAGTAGCCTTTTAAGGATAATAATTATTCCAACTCATCATTTCTTGTTATTTCATTTTTAGCAAAATCAGTATGTCAGTGCACTTACTTAAGACTGCAAGATAGATATCAGAAGGAGTAGAACTGGTTGTGAGATATACCACCTCCAGCAATTACACAGATTGGCACCCATGCTTCACAGTGTATAAATGTCCTTTTAGTTAAGCATCCAATTCTGGATGCTTATATGGGAGCTGAACACTACATCCAGTTCTGGGGTCGCCAGTACAAGACAGACATGGATCTGTTAGAGCAGATCCAGAGAAGGGCCATGAAAATGATCAGAGGGCTGGAACACCTCCCCTGTGAAGAAAGGCTGAGACAGTTGGGGTTGTTCAGCCTGGAGAAGAGAAGGCTCCGGGGAAACCTTATTGTGGCTTTTCAATATATCGAGGGGGCTTATAATTAAGATAGAGACTTTTTACCAAGGCCTGTAGTGACAGGGCAAAGGAAAATGGTTTTAAACTGAAAACAGGTAGGTTCAGATTTGACATAACAAAGAAATTTTTTACGATGAGGATGGTGAGACACTGGAACAGGTTGCCCAGAGAAGTTGTGGATGCCCTATCCCTGGAAGTGTTCAAGGTCAGGTTGGATGGGGCTTTGAGCAACCTGATCGAGTGAAAGATGTCCCTGCCCATGGCAGGGGCGTTGGACTAGATAACCCTTACAGATCCCTTCTGACCCAAACCATTCTATGATTCTATGAAGCCATCCTTATTTACTCATTCACAGCTTTACGAGTATAAGAACATGACGATGGCCACAAGTCAAATAGAAAGTTCACCTAGTTCAGTATCCCACTTGCACTGGTGCTTGTTCATGGAAGAGTTTAGAAGAAGGTCAGCCGTGTAGTGATATTACCCTGCCATATTCTCCCAGCCTCTAGTGATTTGTAGTTTAGAGGCTTCCTGAAAGAAAATGATGTCTTTTTATTAACAACCCTCAATAGACTTTGCCATCCTAAATTTCTTCAGAGCTTTCTGTACCTGAAAATATTTAGCCTCTGGAGCATGCTTTGGTGAAAAGTAACAGTTTAAATGTAAGTTATATGAAGAAATATATCCTTTTGCTTGTTCTGTGTGGATCATAAAAAGCCATCACTTCTATATTGCCTATAAGAACTAATAGTCTTTCAGAATCTCTATTATTCTCATAGTTCAGGTCAATTTCCTTCCATTGTACCTGTAAAAACCTGCATGAATTTTCTAATATCAAATCTCTATAAAAAGTGATGAAACTTTTTTCATCTCCAAATTGAGATGAATTTCAAAAAGTTAAACCAAGTCTGGTAAATATGCTCTTCTGGTTTTTTGTTTGCTTGTTTTTTGTTTTTAAATCTCCCTCTCTTCCTTTGATCTCCTCTTTCATCCCTACTCTTTCCTGTACATTGCCTTTCACTGTATGAACATCAAACTAGACCATAAATAGGAGGGAGTGGGGATTCTTCACCTCTAGCAATTCATATCCAACCAGGGAAATGTGGTTTTGCTCTAGCGCTCAACTGGGATTCAAGAGACTTTACTTCCCTTAGTGGAGCTACCTCCATTTATGTCGGCCAAGAAGCTCAGCTACTGAGTATAATGAGAGCATTCAGTGAATCACTTCTTGATGCAAAATATTCTTTAAACTGGGAAAGCCCATTTCGTGTTGTTCCTGACAGCTTCTCTGTGATGTGGCTGACACAGTTCTCAGCTTCCTCACAGACGACAAGCAAAGAGGCTCCTCGAGAACAAAGTATGAGATGAATAAAATAATAGGAGTTATGTCTGTGACGTTAGCATAGCAATCAAAGTTCATGCCTGATACCAAAATGGTACAACTATAATCAATGATCAAAGAAAAGTGTCCAGTTGTCATGGCAACTCTGAAAGGCTTGTACTTCAATTCTGGTATCTCCACAATTCAAAATAAATAAATAAATAAATAAATAGGGTTGCTTGTGATCTAGGTAATTACAGCTTATGTAGTTTTAGTATTATCCTATGATAACGACATGTTGAAGCCAAACAACTTGCTAAACCCCATCAATAAATCCCACAGCTTTGTCAGTAGCCCATGCATACACCATAGCCACGTCGGATGCTGTTAATTTCTTTTTTCCTGAAATGTGAAAGTGTTTCATGGCCTGATGCCTGCTGGAACGTGTGTTAAGGCATCCTGTTATGTGGCGTGGGGGGGTCTTTGATGTTAGACAGCAAAGTCTGGGAATATGCTGCCCAAGGACTTGTTCATCTGAAGTTTCAATAACCGTGAAAAGAATAGAGTGAAAAAAGGCTTTGTAACACAGGCAAATCTTGGTGGAAGTCACTTCAAAACTACTGTGCTATTTTTCTTAATGTAAAAGTATGATTTCTGCATATACTGTGTATGTGTGTATGAAATGCAGCCTGAATGATTGTTAACTAGGAGTTAAAAATATCTCAAGTCCACTGAGGAGAAGAAGAAAAGCTTTTAATGTAAAGTACACATAATTGGCAAAATGCTATCGGAGAGCTGGATTCTTGCCTAGATGTAAGTCAATCTTTATGTCATATGCACCAGTGATTATGTTTCTGCCGTTAGCATTTCAAGGAGCGAGAGAGCAGAAAACCAAAGTAAAAAAAGTTATAATTCCAATTACTTTGTGGGGAAAAAAAAAATAATCTTTTAATCTCTCTCCTTCCTCTCCTCTGTTTCTGTACTAGGAGAAAATAAATGGTTCTGTTCATTTTTGTTTCCACCGATCCAAATTGGTATTCAATAGCACGTATCACGATGTATTTTCAAACAACTTCAAAAGGTTGCCTGCACACATTCCCCCGAAAATGACAAGCTGTTAAATTATGTCTAGGGACATGAATTTTTTTGATGTATCTTGCAAATACTAAATAATGTAGAAACCACACATGCTCTAATGAAGTAGGGCACAGAAAATACTGGTAAATAGCTTTTGAAGAACTGTTCTTTTTCTTCCTGTCTGGAACAGGATGCACTTGTGTTTTCAATGCAAGATGCTCAATGTTTGAATCACCCATAATAAGTTAGCTTAGACTTAATTCTACTTTCAGTACTGGTGAACCACCTAGAATAGACAATAGGTCATAAAGTGAGAGTAAATGCTTGGAGACTTCTGCATTCTCCATCTATAACAGCAACCACTCAATTACCATTGCCTAGTACTTTTTAGAACCTTTCTAGCACCAGATCTTTATCTTTTTCTTGTTGGCTAAAGCAATTGAGTTTATTGCTAATAAGAAAAAAGTTGGTAGAACTCCAGGCAATCATTTTTGGATATTATATTCAGGTACCTCTAATCCTCTATTTCTTGCTGGGAATGTTGCCAAAAATGCTACAGATAGCAATGTTTGGAAAAGATATTTTGAGTGTTATGCTTTTTTCTCTGTAAGTAGGTTACAGTTAAGTACAAGATGACATATGTAATATTTTTTACAAAGCTGTAGTGATAAAATTACTTGTAAATTTTTCATTATCAATGTTGAAGGAAATGGCAACTTATTTAATAAATATGCATTGATTAAAACTTTAACTTTTTCACAAAATTATGCATTGAAATAGAAATACATAACTTTGCACATTTTATCTCTTCCAAGGAAGCAAACTATAAATCATTTTCATTCCTTGCAAAGTTAATCAAGCATTTCCTTTTATGATGACAACCTGTATACTTTCTTTTCATAAACCATGAACCATTATGAAGCAAAATGACAATTTTTTTCAGTCTTTTCTATTAAGATACCATCACACACTTCTGTTAAAAAAATGAAATCGTTGACTCATTTCTTCTTCGTCTTCGCCAGGGCTGAAAAATATTAGGAACATAAAAGCTGATGCAGTGAATGGCACCAGAGGGTCAGTCCAGCCTGGTAAGCTCTCTCCAATGGTGGCCAAAAGTGGATGTCTGCACAAGAGTACTAGAACAGAGCAAGCATATGGGCATTGTATATCTTAGTTACACTGCCCACAACTACTCTCACAGGGTCCTACTATTTCAGGATCAGGAATGGTTAGTGTGGAATGTGAGTCCTCTGTCTTTATATTCTGTGAACTTCAGTTTCCCCTTGGACCCATGAAAACTTTCAGTACCTGAAATATTCTTTGATGAGGAGTTCCATAACTAGTTATGTTTTGTGTGAAGAATTGTCTTAGTTTTTTTGGGTTTTGTTTTTTAAATCTGTTTTGAAGATATTTCCTCCTATCTTCAGTTAATGCCTTAATCCATCTCCAGAGGCTTCTCATGACTTCATTGACTTCTACCACACCCTTCATCAGCCATCTTATTTTCTGTACTAAAGAATCCTAGCATACTTAGTCATTGCTTACAAAAATGCAGTTCAGCACCTTTGAATATCCTTTCCTTTTCTGTATCTGTTCTTGTTCCCTGTGCGTTTTGAAGGTGGACAATCAGAATAACATTAAGAGTTCCATGGATTTTTACAGCACCATGCTGATACTTTCAGTTTTGTTCTCTATTATTTTCCTAATAATTCTCAAGATTAGATTTGTATGTTTTTACCTGTGTTATATTTTTGTCATCTCCTACTCAATCAAAAGTCATTCGGTATCAAAATATCCTTCTATAATTCCTCATAGTAGTCCTTTTTCCTCACTATTCCAAATACTGTCATCAGCAAAATGTCACGTCACCATTCGCCCTTTTCTTTTTTAAATCAGTTGTTACAAATATTTTGACCATCCTAGGTTATAGCATAGCACTCAGAGGAATCCCATTGCCAACATCACCTATTGGGAGAAATAATTGTTTATTCCTATCTTCAATTTCCAGCTTTTTATACAACTATTTACCCAAATGATATCCTCCTCTTTTATTCAGCAGCTATTAGTTTCTCTGATAGCCTGTTTAATAGTTGTTTGGCCCAAGCTATCAGTATGTAAGAATCCATACGGAACAGAACATAAAGGGTAATAGTTTCCATAATGTGGGAATGGATCTTTATTGTGCGATGACAATATGATAGTTTTCCTGGGAAAGAGTCTTGCAAACAAATGTTTTGATCCCATTCACATTGCCCTCATATGAAGCCTTTACAATGATACAAACTGTAGTTTGAGAAAGCTCTAAATTGATAGTCCAGAATTTTACACAGATATTCACATTTCCTGGAAAAGCACTGTAGAAGGAAGGGCTTCCTCTCAGGTCTTTTATCAATGTTTCTGCATCTTTGTGGAGAAAAAGCTTATTTCCTTTCAGTGGAGCTACTGATTCACCACTGCTCCTACTTTTACAGGCAATGCCAGATGTTTTATTATTTACAATATTTAATGTCTGTATATTATTATTATTATATTTTTGTACTCCCTTAATGTAGCTATTTTATATTAAATTACTTAAATATTTTAAATATTATACTATATGCATAAGGTTTGTAATACAAATGGTACTATATCATTTACACCCTTATGCCATGGTTCTCTTTAACAAGAAGTCTGATGAGAGGCAACTTAGCAGCAGATCAAAACAGCCATAACCGCACAAAGCAAAAAACTCAACTCATACAGACTCACTTCAAATTTGTTCCAAAAACAGAAGAAGGAAAATGACAGGGCAATATATCCTGACAGTCTCAAGGTCAAATCAAGTACCATTTGTACCCTTCAGCAGATGTAATTTTGTTTTTAAGACAGTAGTTGCTATAAATACTAAACCATGGGAGGGTTTTTTGATTAATTTGAAAGAAATTAAGTGTGTACTCACACTCAGATCATATTAGATGTGTTTTGATGGGCAATCTGGTAGTGCACAGATCTTGCATGAAGGACAGCATAACCACAGCCTGACTTACAGAGTACTTTACTCCAAAAGGAGCCTCCTTGACTTCAGTCTGGTTGTGATTAAGCCAAGGCTTCTCTGAGTTGAGCACTCATTTACACCTCATTTTCACTTGGGAGAGAAGGAGAACTTGCCTCAAAGTCCTAAGAAATGGTTTATTTTATCATGGTAGATGCAGAAGTGATAATTGTCACCTTTTGGTGTATCCTGCCCTCCAAAGCAGAATGGCATAGCTACTCCTTACCACAAAGGAGAAGGGCATGAATCTGTTCCTCCATCGATGCAGTACTTTTTCCCCCATTTTCCATTTCACTGGTCCTGATGACACCTACACTGAGTCATATGCTGAAGTAGCACAAGAGAGGAGTAATTAAAAAGCTTTGTTGAGTGCTGAAAGATTCTCTACAGTGGAAACAAGATGTTCTTGCGTATCTATAATGGCTGAAATGCATCATTCATTAAAGGGTATAGCTTTCATTCAGTAATAACAGGTTTGAAAAAAGATTTCAGCTGGCAATGCATTTTAGTAGAGCTTTGTATGCAATTCATGTAAGAGTCAAATGTGCACAGACATATATTTATATATATGTGTGTATGTATGGCAGATGATTCAGGCTTTTATTTCCCAGATGGTTGCTGCAACCTAACTTTTCTGAAGCAATGATAAGATCAGTTATATAATTTGTTACATAACAAGTTTTCCTGCAACTACCTCATTAAAACATTTGTTAAGTGAGTGAGAATGAGCTGAACTGGGTGAATCAAACCTTAGGGTGAGCACTTGCAAAAGTAATTACAAGTACAACCTTGTAATTTTGCAGTTTTAGGGCCAAATCTCCCCCACTGAAGTAACTAAATCTGATCATTTAAAAGTCGAAAAAAGACCTCAGTGAGCCCTAAGTGCTAAAATAGAAAACAAGGCAAAACAACAGAAGGAAAAACTGATAACAGTTCAGCAAATGAGTGAGCCTCTTGCAACTTTCTGGATGTCTGTTGTCTTCCCCGTACCCTGTGTTTGCCCTTTATGTCCCTTTTACAAACTCACTGGACTAGAAACCTTAAATTAAAGTACAAACAATTAAAATGCTAAGTGGCTTAGGCAGCATTTGCTAACTTAGAAAGCAGTTTCAGAGGGTTAGGAGCATATATCTCACTCTTACCTCTGTCCTGGTAAATACTCTCTTTATAAAACTGAGGCCCTGTATGGGCTGAGTCCTCTAGACAGTGTGAGCAATATGCATGAATGTCCAAGTTGACAGGGAAGGAAATGACATCAGAACAAGACCCGCTGCCACATTTTCTTACCTCCTTCTGGTAAGACAGTACAAGGCAAAAAGAAAATGCGAGGAGGAGAAATAAGACTTTCTAAGTCTTTCTAAGTGATGAATAAAATGTGCTAGAAAGGGAATCATGGAGCCATATAGGGCTTTTCCAACAGGAGAGAAAACATTTTGAGAAACTCCCATTTCTTTTATCTATCTGCAGTCTAATAAACAATTTCACAATTTATTTAAAGCAATAGAACTGTAAACAGCTCCTAATGTAAGTGTTCTAGACCTGGTGTTTATGTGGTGTAGATCAGTATATGTCCAGCTTATTTACTGCATTGTGGTAGTTATACATCGTATGCAAACACACAATAACGTTCTTATAATCTTCCCCATTGAGCCATAGTGTGGGCTGCCATAAGCAGCTGAACAGGGATGGCAGTTAGGTTGTTATATATAGCAACCTTTATTCAATTTGAGAGGAAGATCGGAATTCAGTCCTTGACAAAACTATGTGAAGATTCAGAAAGGGCAAGGAGTAGAAAAAAATGATTGGAAGCTAAAAGCAGCAAACCCCCCCCCTCCCCAACAAACAAAAAATGCATGTGCCCTCACCTCACCTATCTTTTGCCTGCAGAAACTGCCCAACCCCAGCTGCTAAACTGAGCCTAGCGAATAGAGACAACCTGAGAAGTGAGGACCCCCATGAATTCAGGAGCAATTACTCTGCTCGGCTGAAAACATCAATAGCATTTGTTAGGATGGAATCCCGGAGCCGTGGATAATAGAAAATATATATCCTTTGGCTGAGTGCTGAATTGATGATCTGTTGAGAGATTTCTGCTTTGTATGGCCAGGGCTGTTGTCAGCTTTTCACTGAGAAGGCTGCACCTGAATGAAAGGAACAATTTTAAAGCATTTGTCAAAGTTGATTTTGGCAAAAGCAAGTACTGCTCTGATACCTTGCCAGTAATTTGACTTTTGTGTTAAACATTGCCTAAGCTCCACCTTATACTATATGCAACTGGAGTGTTTGAAAAGATTATTGCTGAAAGTGAAAGCTTCCTTCTGAGGTAGCATTTACCCAGGAGAATTAAAACGAACAGAGATTTCTCATTATATTGATCGATACGGAGTGAAAATCTGCAACTGAAACCCAAGGCTGAGGAGAATTATGGCTCAGATTAATTCCCAGTGTAGACCTAAGACCTTGAGGTAAACTGAAGCACCTCTGCAGATGTCTTTCCCTCTCTGTGGACTGTAACACTACAGGTATCCTATTGACAGCTGCCTCAGCTGAGTGTCTACTCAGTTACTAGGTGAACTTTAGGCCTTTTGACCACGTACAGTGCTGTGCAAAATTCATACAGATATTACTAAGGCATCATAATTAATTAATAATCATAATAAGCAGTGATAGACAATTTGAACCCTCCAATCCAGAGTAAGCAGGTCCTACCTCCCTATGCACTCAGTGATGCTTTGGATGATCCGGGCAGATGATTGGTCTACTCAGTTATTTTGGATGCAGTTGTAGTCTCAGGTGTTCTGGCCTCCCTGGCCCATAGCTGGGAGTCAGAATATAGCAATATTTTATACGTATGTATCTGTGAAGTGGGGATGATTCAAAGTTGCATGAGGCGTGAGCTCTGGAAGGGTTACCGCAGCAATGGCACGTGTTCACCAGGTGACTTCACCAGTCACCAGCAGTAATATTCATTTGCTAGAGCCACGCAAACAACGAGGTGTCTTGCTGGGTAGGGATTCTGTGTTAAGTTTTAGCCCAAGGCTGTGTTTTGACTGGAGAGGAAAGTTTCATAATCTCATTCCCTTTTTCTTTCATTTCTGTACTTCTCCACATAATGATAATTTGAGAGAAGTGCCCCTCTTTTCCATAAATACATACCTGTAGAATTTTGTTGTGTTTTTTTTTTTTATTTTGGCATGTGCTAGCTATGCCTTCGTGCAATGTAGCCTGAAATTTCCAAGTACCCAACACCATTTGTTGCTCAAAATATATACTACAATACGGAACAGGAATGCTCTTATACTTCACAGCTGATTCAGGGTTGGATAGGCAGGAACATCAAGTGTTTGGTAATTAGAGAGCAGCCTCCAATACATGTCCTCAACACCTCTTGGCTTGAAGGGGTTAGAACTGCCCATTGCTATTTCTTCTGGAATATATATTTCCTGATTTCTCAGGACTGCTATTCTTTCCCATTTTCCTTTTCTGGGAGAAAAGAAGCAGCTGCTATTACTGATGAGCACTAAGTAATGGGCTGTTACATCTCCTCAGATGGCAGAGATTCGTCTTGAAAAATAGAGTTCTTTAGATTAAGTGTCTGAGTGAGTTTTCTACCATGGTATAAAAGTATAAAGTGAATCCAATAGAAATAAGTAGAAAGAATACGGGGCCTCTTAGTAGCATGTAAAAACTGACTTAAAATAGCAGTTCAAGATACATCTCTTTTTTGCTTTTTACAGACTAGTGATTGAGTTGCCTGGTCAATTTTAAACTTTAAACTACTACCTAGATTTAGGTTGCTAAATAAAATGTTCTATTCCCTTTTTATCTTTAGTTTGTTTCCCTTCTCTTTCCCTTTAGCATATATCTTGAATAAACATTTTTTTCAAACAAACAAGTGCCTATCTTGCCTAGCTTACTGGTGTTACTGATGCTACACCATACTTTTCTGTTTATCTCAGACAGGGCTTAAATGAAAGTGCTGTGCTAAAGTACTGTGAAATAAGCTGTTACTACTCTATTTTTGGTTGGAAATCCAAACCAAATGTGTGCACTACATTTAGAAAAGAAAACTGCTTTCAGAAATATGGTTGATTTGAGCTCCAAAATCATAGAATCATAGCATAGTTGGGGTTGGAAGGGACCTTTAAAGGTCATCTAGTCCAACCCCCCTGCAATGATCAGGGACATCTTCAACTAGATCATGTTGCTCAGAGCCCCGTCCAATCTGACCTTGAATGTTTCCAGGGATGGGGCATCTACCACCTCTCTGAGCAACCTGTGCCAGTGTTTCACCACCCCCATTGTAAAAAATGTCTTCCTTATATCTAGTCTGAATCCACCCTCTTTTAGTGTAAAACCATTCGCCCTTGTCCTGTTGCAACAGGCCCTACTAAAAAGTTTGTCCTCATCTTTCTTATAAGCCCCCTTTAAGTACTGATAGGCTGCAATAAGGTCTCCCCGGAGCCTTCTCTTCTCCATGCTGACCCCAACTATCTCGGTCTTTCATCGTAGGAGGGGTGTCCCATCCCCTGATCATTTTCGTGGCCTCCTCTGGACCCGCTCCAACAGGTCCATGTCCTTCCTCCTTCCTGTGCTGAGGACCCCAGAGCTGGATGCAGCACTGCAGGTGGGGTCTCACCAGAGCAGAGCAGAGGGGCAGAATCACCTCCCTCGACCTGCTGCCCACGCTGCTTCTGATGCAGCCCAGGATAAGGTTGGCATTCTGGCTGCGAGTGCACATTGTCGGCTCATGTCCAGCTTTTCATCCACCAGTACCCCCAAGTCCTCGGCAGGGCTGCTCCCAATCCCTTCATCCCCCAGCCTGTGTTGATACCAGGGGTTTGCCCCGACCCAGGTGCAGGACCTTGCACTTGGCCTTGTTGAACCTCATGGGGTTCACACGGGCCCACTTCTCGAGCTTGTCCAGGTCCCTCTGGATGGCATCCCCTCCCTCAGGCATGTCGACCGCACCACTCAGCTTGGTGTCGTCTGCAAACTTGCTGAGCGTTCACTCGATCCCACTGTCTGTGTCATTGATAAAGATATTAAACAGTACTAGTCCCAATACGGAGCCCTGCAGGACACTACTAGTCACTGATCTCCATCTGGACATTGAGCCATTGACCACTACCTTCTGGATGCGTCCATCCAACCAATTCCTCATCCACTGGACAGTCCACCCATCAAATTCATACCTCTCCAGTTTAGAGAGAAGGATGTTGTGGGGGACTGTGTCAAAGGCCTTACAGAGGTCCAGATAGGTAGCCCTTCCCATGTCCACTGATAAACTCACTCCATCATAGAAGGCCACTAAGTTGGTCAGGCAGGACTTGCCCTTGGTGAAGCCATGCTGGCTGTCTCAAATCACCTCCCTGTCTTCCATGTGCCTTAGCATAGCTTCCAGGAGGATCTGGTCCATGATCTTCCCAGGCACAGAGGTGAGACTGACAGGCCTGTAGTTCCCTGGGTCTTTCTTTTTTCCCTTTTCAAAAATGGGGATTATCTTTCCCCTTTTCCAGTCAGTGGGAACTTCACTGGACTGCTATGACTTCTCAAATATGATGGGTAGTGGCTTAGCAACTTCAACTGCCAGTTCCCTCAGGACCCGCGGATACATCTCATCGGGTCCCATGGACTCGTGACCTTCAGGTTCCTCAGATGGTCTCGAAGCTGATCTTCTCCTACAGTGGGTGACTCGTCATTCTCCCAGTCCCTGCCTTTGCCTTCTGTGACTTGGGCAGTGAGGCTCGAGCACTTGCTGGTGAAGACTGAGGCAAAAAAGTCATTGAGTACCTCAGTCTTCTCCATATCCTGGGTAACCAGGTCTCCTGTTTCGTTCCAGAGAGGGACCACATTTTCCCTAGTCTTCCTTTTATCCCCGACATACCTATAGAAGCTTTTCTTGTTGCCCTTGACAACCCTGGCCAGATTTAATTCTATCAATCAGGGCTTTAGCTTTCCTAACCTGGTCCCTGGCTGCTTGGACAATTTCTCTGTATTCCTCCCAGGCCCCCTGTGCTTCTTCCACCCTCTGTAGGCTTCCTTTTTGTGTCTGAGTTTGTCCAGGATCTCCTTGTTCATCCATACAGGCCTGCTGGCGTTTTTGCCCGATTTTCTCTTTGTTGGGATGCATCGCTCCTGAGCTTGGAGGAGGTGATCCTTGAATATTAACCAGCTTTCTTGGGCCCCTGTTCCCTCCAGGGCTTTGTCCCATGTCACTCTACCAAGCAGATCCCTGAAGAGGCCAAAGTCTGTTCTCCTAAAGTCCAGGGTAGTGACCTTGCTGTGCACCCTCCTCAGTGCCCTAAGGATCTTGAACCCCACCATTTCATGGACACCGCAGCCAAGGCTGTCCTTGAGCTTCACATTCCCCACCAGCCCTTCCTTGTTGGTGAGAACGAATGTGAAGGATTTTTTTGGTTAGAGCAATGTCTAAAAGTTGCAGCCTGATTTAGAGCTTCACAGAAAAGGTTATGACCTGGACATACACTGTGAGACAGCATATCCCCCTAAAAACATACCAGAGTTTTACTGGGATATGAAAGATGTGAACTCTTCACCTTGGTTTAGGAGAGTAGATTCAAGAGAGAGTATCTAAGGCCCAAAGTCAACAATGTTTTAGTGGATAAGTAAGAACCAAAATAGCAGGTACATATCTAAGCATTTTAGGGCAGTGATTTAATAAAAATTATTCAACTCTGATTTAGAGGAGTTGGGATACAAACCCACATGAATGCATTACATTACAAGACTTGAGTCCACCTTGTCTAAGTCTAAAATGTGCCTTAAAACTGTGAAACAGTTATTTCTTTTCTGCATCACTAATAGCTGGTGCATTGAAGTGTTTACCTTTGGCTATTGCACTACTCAAAGGGAGGTTTCACTCTAGCATTCTTGTTCCCCGATTGTCCTTGCTACCTGTGTGGTGATGAACTCCCATGTCTACCAGTTATATTAATGTAAAAAAAAAACCCTGCAAGGCTGAAGGGCTGTTGTGTCCATAAGATGCACAACAACTATTAAGGGAAGTCTACTCAGGTGGTCTTTAAGATGCAGGGTGATATCTTCTCTCACACAGAAATACAGTTAGGAACACAGTTTAGTAAGGAGACGGGATGGGTTGTGGTGATCAGGCACAGGGCATGGCCAGACAAGTGTGCCGACCAGCAGCTTGTGTACATCCAACTGACTCCTTATATCCACTCACCCCCATTTTCCCATTCTCATTTCTCTGTGATCCAGCTCGACTCCCTCCCTTTCCCAGCCTTTGGCCCTTCCCCTGAACATGCCATAAGTTTTGCACATGCTTGCATAGTAAGTTTTACACAATCCCACAAACTCCCTCAAATATCACATAATAACTTTGCTCTTTCCCGTGAGACCCAGGATAGCCTTGTTTCCCTGGTCTTATCAGTTACTAAGTTCTGGAAGAACTTCTCCAAAGTTATGTGTAAGTGGTTTCTTCCATGACTCATAAATCAGCGAATTCATCTTTCTGGTCTTTACTATTGTCTCAGCTGTCTACTCATTAAAGTTTGTGTATCTGTGTGCTTAATTTACTGCTTTTCCTGTCTCTTCCCTTCACCTCTTATGCTGAATAGCCATTATAACGTAGAGGATCTAAGACAGTGCTGTCTTACCTGTGCTAGACCAAAGGTATGTTCAAAATGAGTCTTGATGTAGTGTGCTTATTATGTCACTGTTCTGTACTTCCTAAAAATGATAATTCAGCACATTTTAGAAAAGCTCCAAGCATTGACCCTCAGACCCCTCTTAACAAAATCTTGCTCTCAAAAAACATCTCAAACATTTTAGGTTATTACCAATAATGAAAGCATGGCCAGTTACTGGAACTGAGTTCTTGCATGTTTTCGTAAACAATGATAAAATAAAAAAGAAGCTATGTTAACACGTTCTCGCGTCTGAGAGCTCATAATCACTGATCTACTGCATTGCATTTCCATTAGCATTTTCAATAGTAGGATCCTCTCCACGCAAGCACTATGTGATCCTTGCTGTGTCTGCCTCTCATCTCATCTCTGGCTCTATGCAGTCTCACACATAGTTGCTTACACATGCCTGAAATTCTCTGTGTGGACATTTTTGTCCCTTCTTAAAATATGCTTCTTCCATAAAGCACGACACAAATGTCTTGCCAAAACAGCCACTCATTTTGTTCTCCATCTGCTGTGTCTTTTTCCCCATTTGGACATAAGTACCTAATTTTAGATATATCCTATCAAACTCCAGGCATTCAGCTGAAGCCTAAGTTAGAATCCTCATCATCAAATTGTCCTTCTATTATAGACAAAGGGGAAAAAAACATGCCTCTCTCTCTTTCTTTCCCTCTTTCTCCTTTACGCTGGCTTCAGAGGGGATCTGCAGTGCTTGCCTTGCTACCAGCTGGTAGAGATGGAGATGAATAGAGATGAATAGAATAGAGGCTCAACTGTTTTACTTTTCAATTTGCTTTTCTTAGTATACTTACCTTTATACTTAACAGGAAAGTATTTTTATTAGTATATAAATAATACTGAAAACTATAGATTTTTTCAAAAAAATTATGAAAAGATGATGATTGCTGGCAGAACTTGGATTTCAGGGAGATGTCGTGTTTTAAGTAAAGTTGTGTACACATTGTACATGAGCTAAAGTGCATATTAAATAGAAAATAATTCAATAACTCTACTTACATCATAGCTTGATATCATGAAAAATTTCAGAATGCTTTTTCCCTTGGTCAGTTTTCAGCTTATCTTATATTTTTGTGCAAAACCACAAAATTATTTTTTTGTTCAAAGACCAACGCACTCTAAATTTCTTTTTCTCAAATCACCCATAATTCCATGTTCTTGTTACTTTCCAAGAAAAGAAGAAGAGTGTGGGGTGTCTCTACTTCCTACATGAAGCTGTAATATACAATTTCATTCCCCTCTCAGTTTAAACAGTCTTTCCTACTTTGGCTAAAACTGCTATCATCTAAGAAGGTATCTGTAGTTAAGACTTTCTTTTAGATAAATCATCGCATTAACTAGAGCCTATACACGTATTAACTGGTATATGACAGAAACAAACTCCTACTACCTCACTTCCCTCTGCCCCAGGGACTATTTATATAGATTTCCATATGACCAATTCCAGTGCTATTCCCCATTTTATCTTGGTTCTAGTGCTTCTCTTCTCTTAAGGTATGGATTGATTTGAGCTTGCAATTAGACGACATCAAGGTAGAACTACTTGGGTTAACAACTGTAGTGTAACCGAAAATCATCCCTTTTGTAGATTTGTCGGGGTTTTTTTGTGGCGTTTTGTGGTTTTCATTTTTTTTTTTTTAATCCCTGTGCGTGTTTTTTTGTCACATGCTACAAAAGCCCTCTACTAAAACACCCATCAAGCACCATGTCAAATGTGCTCTCTGCATGTGAACAATGCCTGAGCTTAAAGGAAAATGTTCTAAAACTGTCAGGAAACTGCCATTTTCCAGATGGCTAATCAAATGGAGGACACAGACTCACAGGCACTGTCTCCAAAGAGATGTATTAATAATGGATGTTACGCACTTGTGGTGGAATGGGACAGAGACAACGCAAAGGGAATAAAGCTGATACTGAGCACACTGTAATCAAGAATTTTTAACGCTCCCTGTTCCTTTTTTAAAAGCCTATCATTTATTCTAAATGTGCAAAAGTCTTGATAGATTATTTAAGGGATACTTGCTTAGAACAGCAAATAAAATTGCTACCAGGTTGTGAAGTCATGGGTTTAAAAAAAAAATATATAAAAAGCTGGGCTTGAACAGGGAGTCATTTCTCTGTGAGAGAAAATTAATAAATTAAGGATTATTCTCTACTCATTCTCCTCCAGCTGAGCTCTGTAAAACCTTCCTAATGAAACTTTCATTGGAAGAACATTCATGTTGTATCTGCCTGGTTCAAAAGCTGGGTGTTTCTGGAACAAGACTTCAAAACACTGCATAAAGATAAGGAGCTTCTTGCCGGATGCTTGGGAAGCACCAGAGGCCTCCATGGCCATGAGGTCCCATTGCAGCCACTCTAAGATCAAACATCACAAGGCTCCTGGAAAACAGGGAGGTGTAATAACCCCCAAGATAGGGTTGGATGACCTAAAACGTTAGCTGAGGCACGCTGTAGACTTAGCTGCAACAGGTAATATGAGTTGTCCTCACATACCTCCTCTGTCCCTCTCTGGATATGACCATCCCCTTCACAAAGACACCAGGTGGGAATCCATGCTTGCATTTCTGTTAACAGTCTATCATATTATAAAGCATCAAAAAAAGTTGGTTCGGTGCTTACATGCCAGACAGTAAGTTAGTGCTATTCATCTGCTTTCTCCTCTATAGGCTTGGTAAACGGGTGCATAGACAGAAAAATCAGCCATCGTATGGTACAGTTTAGGAAGTAGAGATCTGATATGTGAAAAGTTTTCAACGTACATCAACAATTCCATGGCAGGAGGAGAGATAGATCCCCCTTAGGTGTACTGTAAAGTTTGTATGTGTTGCATTTTATAAGTGGAAGATGCAAAGAAATATCTCTTCTAGCTTTAATCTGACTATCTCAGTTACCAAGACTGGCAATGTAAGGGTGAATTGCACTGTGTAAGCTCAATGGGGAACTTGATAATTATTTGGATTTCTAACTTATATGCTGTATTTTCCCCGCTATTACTACCCTTCATAGCTGTGACTTTCACACATCTCAGTCACACTTCTTATAACCTCAGAGACAGAATCTTAACTGCAGGTTTTCTTTCCTCACTTGAAGTTAGAAACTGAGATTCAGCATAAAGTTTGCTGCTGATTTATGATTGAGTTTTGAAGAGTCCTGGCTTGTTATATATTTGTTTCACTTGGTGCAGACATAGCTTTATCTTCAGTGCAGCTCTGTCTTGAGCGTCTGTGTTCTATGACACCAGAAATTCTAAGTGAAATACAGGAAGATGCAGAAATAAATATTAAGAATAAGAACAGTGGTGCTGGTTGGAGGATGAGAGAAAATGGACAGGAGTTAAAGCAAGAAAGGTTCTGACTGGGTATAAAGAGAAACATTGTACCCATGAGGACAGTCAAGCAATAAAAAAGGCTGCCCAGAGATGCTGTGCAGTCTCAGGCTGTACACTCTCTACCCTTGGAGGTTTTCAAGACCCAACTGGATAAAACCCTAAGCAACTTGTTCTGACCTCAGGGCTGACCTTGCTTTGACCAAGAGGTTGGAATGGAGCCCTCCTGACATCCCTTCCAATCTGAACTATCCTGTGATCCCGTGATAATAATAGCAAGGACACTGGGCACCATGAAAAATTTTCTGGAAAGGTTTGAGAAAAGGCACCTGGATAAGATGTTAGTTCTGTTGGGTTATTCAAAACTAAATACAAACTACCTTTGGACTACAAATAAGCCTAGAAGATCAGATCCTGATGTCTCCATTCAGTACATATACAAAGCTCTGTTTCACCTGTTCTCTAATTTGCATGAGAGCAGATTAAAGAAGGACCTTAAACAGATAGAAAAAGAGGAAATAACTAAGGAAAAGAGCAGTAAGAGGAGAGAAGGGAATTTAAGGCTTTTCAGATGCTAGGTAATGTGTTGTTCTTGTGTAGTTTATGGAGTTACACTGATGTGACACTACAGTAAATGAGATTCCCATAAAATCTATGGGACATTGAGAAGGTTAGTATGAGATTCATGGCAACGTGAAAATTAAACGTCTGATTTAAGCTAGCTCTCCAGATGCCCCATAACACAGAGTGAGAGCTGTGTTTTTAGATGGAGGCTCGTATCTTAAAACATCTGTCGTAAACAGGCTGGGTAAATCACACCGTCTTTCTCCAGTGAACGCACAGAACATCCCATTACTAACTGAGATCAGAGTCCTAACTTTCACAAGGCCAAACTTAGGTTAGATAAATCCATCTTTGGTTACAAATTTGCCTCTCAGACCTCTATACAAGGTGATTTCATTGAATACTGTAGTAATAATTTTTTTCATTGACTGCAGTAGACTTCTCATGAAGTCCTTAATTATAAATTCCTTTTAAGGCCTTCTTTCTGCTGTAAATTGTCAGTGAGTTAGCAGATATGCAGGGTCAGTCTCCTTGGTACAAGCGCATGATCCCCACATTTCTGCCTTGGTAATTTTTTGCCTTCAGCTCTCAGTCAAGCAAGCAAAAACTGTAATTTACCTCAGTTTCACAGACCTGTTTGCATCGAATCTGAAGCCTCATGACTCAAACTACAAGGACATTAAAAATATTTTAATCAAAATATTTGGATTGAACAAATTCTTTGTTACTTTTCTTGTATTGTTTAAAGACCTTAAAAAAACTGAAAGCACTTGAAACCCAAATGATATTTTGCACTGAACTTAAAACAGAAGGTTTTATGTTTTAAGGTGTTTTTTTTTTCCTTTCCTTTTTTGAATTAGCTAAAATAGGGTAAAAATTTGTTTTTGTACTTGAGATTTTACGAAGCTGTGTACACACTGACAATTTTTTTTCTGCTTCTTTTCACAGAAATTTCTTTGTAAGCACTAAGTTCTGCCCTAAATCTGTGTAGGTCTGTGCAGGTCTGTGCTTTTTATCTCCCTTGTTTATACACCTGTTTTCCTGTAACCACCTTCCCCACTATTTGACGCACAACAAGGAGAGGGGAATGCACCATCCCCAGGGCCTGAAGATTGTCATTGCCTTGGCAAAGAAAAGGGAGTAGTGGAAGATGGTTGTGTTGCTTTGGTTGTCTGTGCTTTCTCTTGTGGTGCTGATCATATTTTATCTTGGTTAATGAAGAACATCTTGTTAAAACTAAAGTTCTGTAGTATTTAGCATATTCTTGCCAATTGTTAATTAGCGTATTGACAGGAGAATGTTTTGGATTTCGTTTTTCAACAACATCCTCTTCCCTCCCCTGGTCCACCCTGCCAAAATAAAGATCTTTCCAGTCACAACATGTTTGAGAGCCATATGACACGTCTGTGAAGGCTGCCTTGGAGCACTGGTGCACAGGAAAGATACATATGTTATTAGCCAAAGCCAATGTGAAACCTGAAAGCACAGGAGATGCAGGGCTAGGGAATCCTTTGCATTACCAATTTATCATGTAGATACAGATTTCACGTCCTTTACTGCTACTTTTCCTGTTTGGGGCAGGTTCTGATATTCACTCATGTTTTTGAACACGAGCCCATTGGCACGGAAGCTGCATATATAATCTCTATCTCAGGAGCAAGTGTTTTGTTTGCCCACTTTGTGCTGACTGAGGTACAATCCGATATTTAGCCTCCCTTAGGGCAGCTTTGGGATTTTTATGGGGTTTCATGCATTCATATCTCTTGCCCTGGTGCTTTTCAATGAAGAGAAAGAGGTGTAACTCATAGCAGCTTTGACCTAAATTGCTGAGAGTTATGCACTACATCACTGTTACTATAATATAGGATGCATGGGTAGGTGTCAAAGGGTGTTAGAGCCTGCTTGAGTCCTCTTCAACCACCAGTAATTCTGTTCTGCATTCAGACAGCACCGTGTAGCTGGCATAATAGCTCGGTACCAATAGACAGGAAAGTCTTCCCAGCTGCACCAACCCTACTCCCACACTTATTTTCTGCTACCTCTAGTCCAACTCATCCACTAGGTCATTTAACCCTGAATCATCAGAAAACTAATTCTGGGATGAAAGGACTGAATCTTTTTTTTTTTTTTTTTTCAGTTTCAGTGAAAATTTTAATGAGAGTTTAGTTTTAATTTCAGCACAGCAGAGAGTGTGACCACTGATGAGGCTCGTACCAAGGAGGGGCCTAGATCACACATTTGGGAGAAAGACAAAGAGTAGGGAAGTGGGGAACGTTTTGCTGGCAGTTGACTATAAGGTCAGGTAAGGTTAGGTCAGGGTTGCTGTCATGTTATATAAATCAGTCAGGGGCAATGCTTTGCATTTGTCTTTGGAGGTGGCTACCTCATTCCCTTGACTATGCAAGGTGTTTAGGTTTAAATGCAAGCACCAAAGTGCCTGAAAGTAAACAGCTGAGTGGGTCTTCTACCAACTACCTCTCCTTATAGGTTTTATAACAGCCAAGTCTGATCTTAAATTTACTTCAAAGCAATCTGGTCTAAAATCAGGTAGCAAGTCATTTCATGAATAAATAGTTGCATTAAAGTGACAGAATCTTGTTACAGGCTATACTTTTTTGTCTTTGTATATGATACAACTAAACTACCATGGTCGCAACTTTTGACAGTTCTATCAATGTCAAATTAGACCTTGGCTCATTAATTTCTGCTCAACAGTTGGGATTCTAATAGCTCAGTGATTGACATGTTGAAGCCATTAACTTCCACTCAGTTTGATCACCTGCAGGCAGGAGTTTGTCATCAACTCCTCAGTTTCTAACAGGCTCTGCTAGGTTAATGAGTGCTCTCTATATGACATGTGAAAACTAAGCCCTCATCTGCTGGATGGATGTTTAAAGGAATTTTACTAAAGTAGCATGTAGGGAAAAGAAAGAAAAAAGGACACAGTGAAACTTGAAGCTGAAAAGTTTATCTTCTGGAAATATGAGATCTTGGAGGACAAGAATCAATAACATCTGAGGTCTGGATAGCCACACTGTTGAACATTGGATTTTTGTGGGTGTTTGCTGCTGGACTGAGTAATAGGTAGCTAAATAAATAAGGCAGGTTATTTAGAAAACATTACATTTCTGAGTGGTTCAAGACATGACAAGGGATCAGGACTGCTACAGAAGAGTGATTTTGCACAGCAAGGTTCAGTGTATCCTGGACCATCGAGAACTGGTTCCATTTGTGGGCAAACTCTTCTTTGACTCTCCTTTCTTCTCTTCTTCCAAACCTGCAAGCTGCTAAGCCGGTAACACCCAGATATGTACGTGTCTGGTTCTTCTAACTAAAGTCAGGGTGTGCTCCCTCATCTTCCATCTCCTTGGGGGCCCAGGTGAAATTATGTTATAGAGTGTGCAGGAAATAAAAATCAAGTGCAAAACTGTTCCTAGTGCCTCTGTCTCCATATGCCAATATGCCTCTTGGGTTGCCAAGAAAGGTACTAATGGATCCCGTGGGTGAATTTGCTGTGATTCCTCATGAATGAAATGAGGGAAACTTTATGTCCTTTATGCCGCATTCATCTCAAAGAAGGAAAGCAAAAATAACAGAAGAAATGTTATTCCTACATGAAAAAATCTAAAAATTCAGAGTGAGTAAGAGAAAATAAGGTAGTAGTAATCTCTATGAAAAAAAAAACTAATCACTGAACAAAACTGAGAAATCGACCTCCTGTATAGCTAAATTATTTCCTTTGCAGGCTTTTTGGTATAATTCTGCAGTAAGAATGTAATTCTGTGTGAACTTTAATAAGAGGATTTAAACCAAGAAAACTGAACCAGTCAAACCAATTTTAGAAAGAATCTTGTTTTCTGCACTGCACAGGACTCGGCAAAAAGCCAGTAAACATGTGCATGATGCGCGTTCTGTACCCTCAAAAATTAGCTTTGGATAGGAGCTGTTAAGCACTATGGCCTGACCCATGATTGCATCCAAAAATATCACAACATCTGGTTCCTACAATCTTTCCTTTTAACTCCATTGACGTGTGGACATTTCTGGCTCTCTGAGCAGCAATAAAAACTAGGGGTGAGAGTTCGGTCCCTCTTCTGTTCCTAGTTTCAAGCAAAACAAAAGCTTTTGCTCTTGATTCATGCAACTTTTATTGATGAGCTTGACTGATAGCTTTGACTTGCTTCATCACCTCTCCTTCCTGCTCTGTCCCTGCACTGGAGTTGTGCAGGTGACATGGAGAGACAGGAGGGAACACTTAAAGGCAGCTAAGGACAACTCCGTCCAGCTTTGCCTAGAGGAGAAAAGTGGGTGATGGGAGCGGGGCATTTCTTTCTGGACCCCATTCAGTGCCCCTCTGTGAAAAACTTTGCCATTAGTACTTGCTTATACCCCAGATGTATGGCAAAATGCCGTAAGCAGGTGCACAGGGTGCCTGGGAGGAAAGGAAGAGAAGATTTTAAAAACTCTGTCAGCAATGCATGATATTTGCTCTCTGCCTGTCATCCTCTTTCTTTAGGTGGCTGGTTTTTATCCTCTTATCAGAAAAAAAAAATCTTTTATCTTCCATGCTGTTATAATTCTGCCTTCAGAACTTGAACTTCCTTATTTTTGTCAAGCTGAAGTGCTGTATTTTGGATTTTTTTTGAGTTATTGCTTCTCTTTGAAGGTGTATTCATTGCTACAGTGGGGATCTAGACTGGCTAGAGATCAAAGTGTATCTATAATGTTTATGTCAGTCTGCGTCCTTTTCCTCCATATTATTTTAGAAAGAGACTCTTGGCGTGTAGTAGAAATTCCTGTTCGTTAAAAGGGACATTTAGACATGAAGCTATTGTTATTAGATCTGACAGCTGGGTGTTTTTAACTATGCCCCTAAATCTGGCAGCATTGGAAATGAAGAAGGAAAATGAGACCTTAGAATGAAAGTGAGAAGGAAGGGGTTCTTGACTGGAAGTTAGGGCACCTGAAAATAATGCTTTGTCATCTCATAGTCTGCACAGCCTCTGACATGTTTTAGGAATGAATGAATCACTTGACAGTTCTGTACTTCAGTTTTCCACTCTCTACTTTGTTTACAAACTTTTTTGATGTTTGGGAAAAATGCTATATATAAATAAACCTGGGGGTGAGAGGTGTGAAGAAGGGGAAAGAGAAAAGGAGTTCAGGGAAGCCTTTATGTCAGTGCTCTGAGCTTAATGCTTTAAACTGTTTCTGCAAGCGATTAGCCACGACACACAGTACTTATCTTATATAATAACACAGTACCGTGTTTGCATGAAGTCTGTCTCCAAAGAAACGGTTGCTACTTATGGATTTACATGCTTATTCTTTATCAGTAGATTACGTGTTGACCTCAGGCTCTGTCTGGAGAGCTGGGTAAATACATGGCCTCTACAGGAGCTGGGTGCCATTTACTCTGAAACCTCCTCCTCTGCTACGGTGTATTATCCAGCGATTCTTCTGTGAAAGGGTTAAAAGTTCTGTATTGACTAGGGAGCCAGCTCTTTCCTTCCCCTGGATACAAAGCAAGTGGAAATTTTCTGTGTTGAATTCTGTGGTGAATGTGTCTAGCATCAGATTTTCTAGGGACATGTAGAGCGTGGGGAAAGGACATCAGCTGGATTTTGTTATAGATGCATAATATTTAGAGCAAGGAGGAAAGAATAGACCATTTAGTCCATTTCCTTACACACGCTTGCCATAAAAATTGTTTATTCTGGCTGCATCTTACTGTCCAGCTCTTGTTAACAAATTCCAGCATGGGAGTTGAGATTTAATGCTCTAAAGGGCATGTCATTTGTAAGAGGAGGATTTGAAAAACACCTGCTTGCAGTGTTTGTTGCAAGCTTGTTCAAGTCATATAGTTTTCCCTTTCTCTAAAGTATCTTTCCTGCATTTGTATAAATGGAACACAGTCTACAGATGAAAAGCACAAATTGCCCAAAGAAAAAGATCACACAGCTCATTTTGTGAAACCAAGCGAAGAGGTTCTTGGTATTTAAGGTCTCATCCAAATTGCTTTAAGTGGAAGGATGCAGTTTAAATCATTCCCTGGGCTTTACACAAACACTGTAAATACCGTGTCTCATTGATATTTGTGAGTGATGCGCTGAGAGCTGATGGAGGCTTTTTTTTGCAGCTTAGCAACAAGCAGTGACTGCCAAATTCCTCTGCTCTTCAAAATCAATGCCACTTTTCTGGATCATTTCCTCATCTTCACGATCATCTGTCAGAACAGTAAATTGACAATATGTTCCCAGGGACAGTGTGGGGTCTGCTGCAAGCTTTGATGGTTAGGGGATGAACCTTTTCAAAGTCAAACGTTATGATTTCGTATCCCATATAAGCATTAGCTTGCTTTTGACATTGTTAATCTGGATGCCTTTTGTACTTTGCATGCAAAATATCACTGTGAGAACACACACTGGTTGATTCACACACCAGAAATACATGTTTGATATTATTGCTATCTATTACTATAACATCTGTGAACCTTAAGCATGGATTGTGATCCTGCTGTGGGAGCCCAGAATAAAAAAACAGACTGTGTCCTGGGGAAGTGTGTATGACAACAAAAAGCAGAGCAGACAAAGCATGGACACTGGTGAGTGGGCGAGCACAGGGAAAATAAGGAAAATAGCTGGTTGTCATTGCAGGTGGGATACTGTTGACAATAGCTACCTGAGATTAGCATTGTGGAGCTTTTTAGTGGGAACTGGGAGGAAAAGAACTAAGTCTACAGGTGTTTATGAGCAACTTCTGGAGAGCCAGAATTGCCAGGGTACTTGCTTGGGACCATCCCAGGCAATGGGGATGCAGGATTCTGCTGGAAGTTAAAGCTGAAACTTGAACATCCCTGTTTGCCAGTTGAAGGTATCAGCTGATACTCAACCATTCAGTAAATTCATTAAACATAATCAGAGGAAGGATGCTCAAGTGGGATTACCTTGCTACAGAGAAGTCAGATGCAAGGTAAACCAGAAGGCTGTATCTCAAGACAGCTGCCTCCTCCTGTAGTAGAGAGGAGAATCACATTAAGCTTTCTTCTGAGTTTCTACAACTCAAGTCCCTTGCTTTTGTTTAGCTGCCTCTGAGGTATGAGTTCCGATTTTTCATCTATTTTTTTTTACATCTGATTCCTGCCAACCCCTACAAACAATTTCCCACTTAAACTACTTTTGCCTGCTCTACCATTTCCTCTATCTCTTGACACAGAAGGAGACAAGACAAATGACCAGTATTTGATAGAATGAGAAGGATCCTGCAAAAAGATCAGAAGATGGTGTCAGCCTGGATAACGTAGTAGGCCAACAAAAAAAGATAGTGGCATTTCTGATCACTGTGAGCAAAGCAAGGTTTGGCCTAGCCAGGGAGGAGGCTTTTGGGGTTACTGAGGTACAAGAAGGAGGGAACTGAATTACAGCTTTTGCTCTGTGCAAATTCAAAAGAAGGTGGAGATGTTAGAATCATAGAATTATTTAGGATGGAAAAGGCCTTTAAGATCATCAAGTCCAACTCTTAACCTAGCACTGCTAGGTTAGAAATATTATGCAGAAAGGGACAAACAAAACTAAAACAGGTTGGAAGTGAAAAAGAAGCCATGTTTGAGATAGAAGGATGGTGCTGTCCAAAGCAACTGAGAAAAAGCAAACCTGAAGGGTGGACTGAAGGAATTTTAAGTTTATTAGGTTTCACATCAAGACCAGGCAACCTTGTAGAGAAGAGAAGAGTTATATGGATACTTCATAGAGAGTGTTTCTTGAGCAGGTCTCAGCCACTTTAATGAGCCAGTAAAATATCTTCCAGATGAACAGGTGGGGCATAGAGAATAATCCACTACAGGTTTGGGTCAAACACACGAATTGCCTATGTTTGGGTTCAGATTCTGTTTGACTCACAAAACAGTAACGGTTTGTTTCTGGAATTTTGAAGCTTATTTCAGCTTCAAATATCTATATTGCTACTACTTAGATTTTCAGCACTCACTGCTGAGTTTGATAACTGTCTTATCTGCTGCTAACTGCTCTTCCAAATCATGGTTGATACCTTTCTGTCCTACTGAGTAGGTTGGTCACCGGTCATGCCTGTTGGTTACACTTACCGCCAATCATGCCTGTTGTCTGCCTGCTGCTTTGCTTTCTTAGTCTGACTCTGCTTTGGATGGATGGGCCCCTTTCCACAGAAGGGCTTGACAAGAAACAAAATGCTGCTGGACAGGTACAGAGTCCTTCCCAGAAAAGAGAGGCTTCCTGACAAAGGCTCTTCCTTTTCCAGTAAACTGTCCCAGAACCAGCTTTGCTCAAAATTTACTTGTTAGCTAGGCTGGAGGCTGCAACATTTGGGTAGTGTGACTTTCTTATGACAGACACAGGGGAGTTT
This sequence comes from Oceanodroma leucorhoa, assembly GCA_030449065.1. Classification (NCBI taxonomy): domain Eukaryota; kingdom Metazoa; phylum Chordata; class Aves; order Procellariiformes; genus Oceanodroma; species Oceanodroma leucorhoa. The sequence continues at coordinate 9,134,877 of JASVER010000021.1, forward strand.
AGCCAGTACAATTTAACCTGTACTCACATTATTGCAATGAGAGTCTCTGCATGCTCTCAAATTTTTCAAAAGGGACACGCACATTTTTAGTTCTGCAGACAGATTGCAAGGAGACTGGGGAGAAAGTTTGTCTTCCTAGACTGTCTAGGTGTTGACCATCTGAGCTTCTGCAGCATGTGATTTTGGCTTTCTTTGATATATATGCTATAATCAGTGAGGCTACCAGTGGGCATTCAGGTAATCCATGTTGCTGGGAATCTCATAATCTGGTCAGGTCTCCTGGCTCTTGAATGACTCAAGATTGGGGATCCAAAGACAAACTCACCCCTCCAAAGGAAGAAGAGGGATAATTAAAAATGTTGATGAGGTGCTATCACTCTCAAAGGAAGTGCTCAAGGAAAACTTGTAGGGACCATATAAGCTCTTGGAAGTTCAGTTAATAATGTATAGGCTGGTCCTCTTTTTTAATGGTCAAAACATATTTCATAAATACAATTTTACAAATTAAATGTGCCATTTGTATGGATATGAGCAGTCAGACTTCTAACAGTGGAATATATCTCAGAAAATATAATCATTGCACCATTGAACTGCAGGGACAAAAAAAAAAGCCCCACAATTCAGTCACTGAAAAGCAAGAGTTTTGCAAAATTGCACATGAGAAAATTCTGGCCTTCACTTGGAAGGTGTGCCAGTTTCCTTGAATTGAGACACACAACAATAATAGATGGAGAACTTTAATCTTATACAAGGTTTCCAGCCAGAGAATAAAATAGTGATCATACTGTTGCTCTATGCTTTTTTTTTCTGCTTGATGTCACAACTATAATTGAGGAGGACCAATGTCCTCTGCTTGTTTTCAGACTGAGCTCATCTTCTGTTAGATAGCAGAAAGCTTTTGGAGTGAGTTGCCTTTTTGATGCCAAGTTGGTCAAGATGATCTTGTATCAACGTGGATCTGAACACTGTTTGGGGAAAACTATTTCATTTTGAAAACTGACAGGTTTTACCTGCCTGCATCTACAAGAGCATTTTGGTATGGATTAGAAGTGTACTTCGAAAGTGAATCTCTCAATTCTCCACAGTTACCATGCTGTGATTCACATCATGGAGCAATGTCAATCAGCTGAATTCCTTTTGGGTGCAAATTAACTGGAAGATGTACTTCTGGAGAGCATCTAAAACTCCAGTGGACAATAGGCTAGGATAGTTCAAAATAAAACCTCCTGAAAAATGCGTAATGCGGACACTGGCTCTTCAACACTAATTATTTTGCTCCACAAAGCTTCTCCCTACGGCGCTGCAGAACTTGTTAAAGTAGACATAGTCTAGAGAGCAAACACATCAAGAGAAATACTGACAATTAAATTAGAAACAAAGCAGTAAAGTGCAGTATTGTGGTTATAAAAGAAGACCTGGGTTAAAAATTCTCTAGCTCTTCAGAAAGTGAATGTGTGATTGACCTCTGATATAATCAGCAGAATAGATTATGAAGTTTTCACTGAACTTCTCATGTTGCCTTTGAACACCTGGACTAGTCTATTCTCCACTGAACTGAATCCCTGTCACCAGTCCAGAGGAAAAAAAAAAAAAAAATTACTTAAAGCTTTCACTCAATATGAAAGCACCTAGAAGTATCTCTACTCTTCTGCTTTCAAAGTGAGTATTTCAGAAGAACTGGGCTGATTCCTTGCTCTCAGAGTATCACAGGTAAGTGAGCACATCTCAGTAATGAATGGGGAGTGCCTTGCTTGGAGGTCGTGAGTTACTTCTGAGTAATTTAAGTACATTACACAGCTGCCACTTTTTACACTTTTCAAGTCTGATAGTAGCCGTCACACCTATTGTGGCATCTGACAGCACAAGTCCACTGCCCTTCTCCATGAACAAACCAGAAACTCCAGTTCTTTTAGCATGTGGCCTATCCCTTGGGAGTAGTATCATCACCGACAAGTACTACTTGTCGGTGATGATACTTCAAATAGTCTGGGCACCTAACCTTCCCCTTTATACTGGGAAGTGGGAGAACCTTTCTGAACCTTGCTCAGAAAGGTTCAGATGTTCAAGCCCCTTTCTGAAGTTCTCATCTGCCATGGTTAATGATTATGAGGTGTGCCTTTTACGGTCTGGAAATAGCCCTGAGAACAGAGGTAGAAATCCTTGGCATCCCCAGTGTAAAAGCAACTTCACAGAAAATGCCACAGCTCTTAACAGCCTGAAAAATTAACACTGCTGTGGCTTGTCTCCTTAAGAAAGCAATTATTGATTAGATATGGCCTTACTAATTAGTTTGTTTCTTACCAGAGGTGCTTAGATGGCTTAAAAGATCTTTTTCACCTTTATCATCACTTGTATCATTGATAAAAATCATGACGATGTTTGAGGCTCAAACTTCTATTTCCATGAAAATCAGGCAAATTACTCTGAAACTGATAGCTACGGGATATGGTGACTGTAATTAATTTTGTAAGAATGTCATACTCGAGCAGATTGTGAGTCTTCAGCAACTTGGTGTTTGCAGCTTATTTCACTCAAGCCCTATCCATGGTCCTGTTAATCTTTTTATGGTATTACTGATATCTGCAAATCAAACTGTGCTTTTGAACAGCCAAAAACCTTATTTAACTGTATTTACCACTTTAGTTTCAAGCTAATGACAAAGTAAGAAGAGAAGTCTGCTTCAGAAAAATTAAAACTTTCTGATTTTAACAATCTGATTAAGAAAAAGAGAGAAATGTGAATTACTGAGATTTGGCAGAAATGTGATTAGAAATTGAGTGGAAATATGTGCAACTCAAAAGTTTTATGTTTATTGGTTGCATGTAGAGTATTCACTGTCATGGCTTCTGTGCTATGGGATGCTTGACAAGCAAGAGCCACTGCTAAGCAGGTAACTGTGATGTGTTGTATTCTTTTCAGTGCTTGTAATTATTTAAATTGTATGTTAATTTAATTTAAATTGTGAGTTTAAAAAACTGGCTTAATTTGACTTAGTAAACAGTATTTTATTAAAGGAGGGAGGAGAAGAGGAATGGGAAAGGAATAGAATAATATTTACATCTGCAACTATTCCCAAAACAACAACAAAAAAATGTTTTTCTGCAAATAAATGAGCATTTCAGCCTTTTTTGCTGGTAAGGGGCTGTTTGGGGACCAGACAGTTATTACAGTCCTCAATTTCAGGTCATCAGTCTTAGAGTATATTGGCTTTCCTAATGCAAACCTACCTGCGAATATTTTCATCAGTATTTTCAAAGCTTTTGCTCTCCAGTTAAGAGATTTGAATTGCACAGACTGGTTGGATTTTCAGTATTTTGGACATCCATTGTCTTTTTGTCAGCTCATCCTTTACTCCCATAAATGTTGCAAGAGCAGCGTTAGGATCAAGTCATTGCGGCATCTGTTAGGATCAGTACAGATAATCCTATCTGTCTGTACTTACATTATTGTGTTGAACACAACCTGGGGAGCTGATTTTGTTGAACACAAGAAAGTGTGTTCACCTTGAAGCTAGGAGCCTGAAGCAGGCTGGTTTCTTGCTAGATTCCATCCATAATTAAAATCTTAGCCAGTAAATACTCAGTAAGAGCACTTTTTTGTCAGCCTTCTTTGTTTTCAGGTCAGATAAGTAGGAACAGTGTCCTGAGTCAAGGTGGACTTGTCTGTGGTTATCCATAAGCTCTTAATTTTTTCTTAATCAGATACTTTCTTTTTCTTTAAAGTAGTTTTAACACTCTGGCTGCTGAAGCTACTGCACCTGCTTAGACACATTTTTTTTCCTGCAGGATTTTTTTTCCTCAGGCCAGGTTCCTGTGAATCTACATTATATGTCTGGGATTTACCGTGCTAAGATGTGTTGTGTTCAGTAAGCTCCTGATAATGGTAGCCAGGATCTTCAAAGACAACATGAGATCAAAGGGTGGTAAAGTCTATCCCTGCCAGGCACATGTCTTGCATCCTCTTTGACGAGTATAGCTGCCCTAGAGGAACAACATCCTTCAGATGCTGTCCCTGAGCTGACAGCCTTGTCCTTTGGTCTGTTGGAGGGCATGGAGGGCAATACCTCTTCTCTAGAGGCACTGGAGCAATTATCTCAAGAGCACCTGGTGCTCGTGTATTCTTCCTTCACAGAAAGCCTGATCAGATTCACAACAAACTGTATCCAGCCTGGAAGTTTTGGTTTCAATGTGGTTTGTTTGGGTTTGGTTTTTTTTTGACATAATCTTTTGTTATTCACTGACTTCTGGCTTCTCTGAAAAATATCATGAGACATGTTTTAGGGACTCTGATAATATTGTAAATAAATCATGTTGAGCTGTTAATACATGGAGAAGTGTTTGACAAGGAGGACATTAGAGGAAGAGGGAACCTGAGCTTCAGGGAGGATGTCTGTTGATGAGACACATCTATCAATGTGGTAATAAGTAGGTATAGGGCTTGAAGGAGCCCTTGGCTTTGTTCATATTTGGCAACTTGTTCAGAATGATTTTTCATTCCAACTAGCGTGAAAGGCTTCAAATTTTTCCAATTTTAGCCTGCAGGGAAGCCAAATGGGAATGATTTCTTCTGCATATATAAATATATATATGTATATTCTGTATATATATAGATATATAAATCAAGGTGTTTTACTTACCACTGTGTTTCCCATAGACTTTCAATGACCTTAAGGCTTCCGTTTCCAAAGCAGAAGCAAATTTAGATCTTTCTCTTTTCTGTCCTACACAACATTTAAAAGTAGTTTTGAGGACAAAAAAAGCCCCAGACACACAATTTTTGGGACATGCTCCGCAGTTATTTGAGTTTTATTTGTTATCCATAGATTATAAAAATGGTGAAATTTGTGGCTTCACGCAAAACACTGAAATATTTCATGATAGGTCTTTTAAGGCAAGTCTTAATTACAGCAAAAGCCTTTTCCCCAAATTCCAGTCATTTTAATTTCCTTGTTGGCAATTTTCAACTATGCTTAACTGTCACAAGTAACGTAAGAACCTGTAATGGTGTGTGTTACGTGTGGTATGTGTGAATGGCTGACGCACCGTTCCTCTTCATGTCAGTAAAGCAGATTGCTCTTGGGCCTTGCGTTACTGCTGTGTGAGGGTGTTCGTGCACAGTAGTCTCTCTGTGTTTTGCGCATAGTCTTAAACACTCTGGAGATGACTGAGCATATGGTGCACCTCAGAAGGGATTCATTTGGAGGCAGATGCATAGTGTTTCTCGGGCTAGGATGAGAGGCATCATGTTATCTGAAGCATAAAGCTGCTGTTTGCTCTTGCGAGGGTGGCAGAGTTCAGTATCATCCTTAATGTAAATATATGGCCCAAGGGCTACTCTGCTGCTGCTTTGAGGCTATAACAGAATGATTCTGCATCCATTCCCCAAACCCTGAAGGGCACTGCTGAGCCTTGTGTCTGCTGGGGATTTGTGCATGAGCAGAAGAATTATCTTTGTAATTCCTTAGATGATTGCAGTAGCAGATGCAGCATTTGAGGTGTAATAGCAAATTTGTGTGATGCAAGCTCCTCTGATCTGGTCTGACAGTATGAAAAGTATGCTGACAGTCTGGATGTTATCTTACATTTCCTATGCTGGAGTAAAACAGAAGCCAATGTAAATAGAGGTATTGGAGTGAATAAAAGTTTTCAAATATATAACTTACTATTTTCAAAGGAAGTGAGTGTCAGAATGTTTGGGGGGTTTAGGTATTTGGGGTTGTTTTTTTTTTTTTTTTTTTTTTTTTTTTTTTTTTTTTTTTTGAAAAGAGGGTGAAAGAGTTTTAGGTAAAATTGCCTGTATTTGCTGTCATTATTAACTTAACCTTTAGAAAGCTATGCAATCAGTATTTGCTTTTCGTGTAGTATAAGCACTGTAGCGTATAGGTTGTATTCTATCTTAGAAACACTAAGAAGCTTGTGTTCAACATAAGCTATAAACTTAGCTGAAATGGAGCAAATCTCCATATCTCCAATGTTTCATCATATTTATCTTGTCCTATCTTCTCTTCTGCCATTTGTTTTCTGCAATGGCGTGGGGACAAAAGGCTAATTCTAAATATGCAACACATCATTGCAGAGCTCTGTGTCTTTCCAGTCTTCCAGAAAAATGATGCTAAGAAGTCACAGCCGCTATAGATGAGTTTCTGAATAAGGGAAGGCTTGTGTGGGCTGCGTTTCGTAGGAGAGCAAACATCCTCTGCTTTTCAAGTTGTGCACATCTTCTGTACCTTGGTACCTTCTTCTGAAACTGGGAGAAAGGCTGCCTCTGTGTGGCATAACTGAGTCAGCAAACCTCAGTATTGAGAGTAGGCCAGACTAGCTGGTGTTAGGATCTTAGGTATTGTCACCACCACACAGGAAACCTTAATTCCAAATATATCTTGGACACAGAGCACTGGGTAGAAAGATTACCTTCTCCTTAAAGTATGAAGAATTTTTTAAGGGTCTGGAGAAAAGACCCATTACATTTCTGAACAGAGATGCAAACAAGTTACAAGGACCTTGGGTCAGTGACCAGTTCTGAAACCAACATCCAAATTCTCTTGCTTGTGTGAGGGGATATCCCAGTGTTAAAAACTGAGCTTCTGGACTTTGGTGTGAACTTTCCAGTCATGGTGTAGGTGAAAGAAGTGGCTTAGATCATGCTTTGAAGTACTCAGAGTGGCTGGGAAATGAACAGAGTGTTATAGGTATGGTGTCTGAACCAATAATTTCCAGTTTCTTACGGTGGGAATGTTTTACCTACCTACCTACCTTGCTGACCTTGTGAAAATGAATAGAGACAAGATAACATTATTAAACCAAAGTCAATCTAAGAAAATGTTCTCTTTCTCCTGAGTATTGGAAAAAAATGTGACACAGTGCAGCTTGAGTATGTTACAATGTCTGTCTTCCTAATGTCTCTCTTTTTCCCAAAAAGGTAATTGAAACAAAATTGACATGAATATGATAATGAACATGTACTGGAAAGACATTCTCAGTCCTTGGTGTGGGAGCTCTGTGTTTGCTCTTTTCCCTGAACATGACTTAGATTCATCCCTTAGCAACCTTTTAGGCATCTAGCGAATGTGAGAGAAACAAAAGATAAGTCCTGAATTCATTGATGGGATCTCTTTACAGCAGTGCTGAGAAAATGTTAGGCTGATGTAACAAACTGCACAATACAGAGTTCTCCTTTTCATTGCCTGTGATTTCTTCATAGGAAATATTATGTTCTTGACCCGCTTTTCTTCTAATGGGAGGGACAAGTAGGTGAATACCTTTTTTGGTGTAAAGTCCTGAGGCAGTTGAAGCTGACTGGTAATTCTGGGGATTTTAGTAATAGAACTGTAAGAATTACTAGTGACCCCTGTCATGATTGCCCATGTTAGTCAATGTATCTTGAAATAAGTGATCAGTTTCTCTTCAGGTGGTCAGATACCATGAGTGATGCTTCTTTCTCCTTTCCAGTGCTAGCAAATCCGAACCTGTTAACTTCCATCTTTCTGTTATCCTTCTTTGCTTAGTGAGTATGTGCACTATATTGTTGAGAGTAATTCCTCGAGACGCTACACCATCTCAGCTACCTTAATACTTCCTTTGTTCACCCTGTTGTGCATAGTCACAGTTAAACCACAGGTTTAGCCCTGAGCTTACTTCACAACTTTTTCTAGTCTGACAATTTTTGTACCTGAAGGCTGTGTTTGTGCACAAAGAAGCGGTCACTGTTAGGTTTAGACACTGCCTATCTTGTTCAGGTTAGACTATTCTACTGCTTACAGTGGTAAACACACACTTCTGCATGTTTGCAGTTTCCCTTCCACATTCTTACAAGATGCTTCTCATCTGCTTGCAGAAATAGCTTCAAAATTTAGTTCAGGCATGGTCTACAATATCTGCACGTTCAGTCCCTTAAGTTCCATCCATCTCCAGCCCATAATAGGATGGAGGTAAATTTGTTTTATGTTACGAAGTAATATATAAATGATGGTCTTGTACTTTCCCTATTATTCCCTACTTTTTCCTACTGGGGAAAAAAAAGCTTCCAATTTTGGAGATGTGACATCTGTATGGATAAATACCCAAATCAAAATGCAATATGACAACAGAAGGTGTCCATAAATTGAATCTTTTTCCAGAATAATTATAATTTCTGTCTAATTATTCATCTCTGAATAGGATCATAAACCTTTTCGATTTAAAAAAAAATAAAATCTGTATACTTGTATTCCATTTGGTTAATATTATGTTGCTAATATTGCATTCAAACAATTAAAAAGTAATCAAAATCCCTCTAAGTTGTGAAATACACAAGAACTGCGTGAGGTAGATGCTACTACGGCTTTCCAGAGAAATGATATCCAGTGGGATGTTGTCACCCAGTCTGTGCAAAATGAAGCCTTACACCTCAGCCTCTGAACAGATCCTACAAAGGGAAAACTCAGACATACGGTTAACTGAATGTTTAATCAGAAAACTGAATCAGAGGGCCATTTAGGAGAAATCTGGGGTCACAATAGGGTGAGAAGTTGGAAGACAATATCTGAAACATTAGGTTTTGTAGATCTTGAAAATGCCACAGCCAGCCTTCACAAGCCTATTTATTTTGATCATCTCAGTTGAGAGTATTTCAACCTTTTTTTATAGCCACTGTTTATGGAAAATGAAGTCCTTGCCTCCACTGCTTCTCCAGTATAATGCATGCCTTTTAACCCACTTAAATTGCATACGCATATAAACCCTACTTAACCCTCTCAGAATTACTAACACATCTTGATAATTATTTTTTTCTGACTGATTTTATATGTGGAGATGGAACATTATCTACATGTTTAGAAATAGTGCTTTCAGGCAGGGTACAAAAGCAGCATTGCCATCTGAATGAACACTTGCTTATGTTCATTTCCTGATTAGTCTGTTTTCCTTTGTATCCGAGACTAATGAAAATGGCCAGGAGTTTCATGGCTGAGACCATCATCAGCATCCACAGTGATCACTACTGCTTGTTTTATATGCTAATCTGAGGAAGTTCCCTTAATGAGTATGGATACTGAAGGATCTTTATGGAAAACAAACATTTATATCCTGAACTTGACATCAAAGCCAATTTTGCTCCCAAAATGACATCCATAGAAATTCCCTTTCTTTTCAGACAAGTAAATTTTTTTGTGTCCAAAGGATGTAATAAATTATGCCTAGAGCTTTTATGTATGTGAAAACATCATGTCTGTGTGTGTGTGTGTGTGTACACATTAATAAAATAGTACGAAATCAGTCCCTACCTTCCTCCCACATTGTTTCTAGTTTTCAGAGAAAAAAAACCCTATTGATCTATGTTTACATACCTTCTAGGTATCCATCTAGTCAAACTGCCATTGCTTTTGCAAAAATCTTTAATATTAATTAACAGACTCATATGCAGTGCATTGTTTGGTGACTCTTCCATGAGTATTACAATTATTATTATTGTTTTCTTTCTAGAGGAAGGAACATGTTTGCTTTCCATGATGAAGTTAAGTCTAAGAGTACAAAATTTCACACTGCTTTTAACAGCTTCATAAAATTAGATCATAAACCTTTCCGGACTTTGAAACATATTTAACTATAGTCTTTTTTACAATAAGAAAATGGACACAATGCAGGAATTTTCTAATTTTCTGATTGAGGTAAGAGTGGTTCTTTATGATCTGATTACTTTCTTTTCCCTTTTGCATTAATTAAAGGTAGAAAAATCTGTAATATGTCCAAAAATGTCTTCCGTCTCTTCTGAAACAACCACTACTTTTTCCTTACAATCCTATAAAATTGTCATTGGTATTCTAACCCTTTTTTTCCTACTATTTTTGGAAGACCTTGCTCATCCATTTTAAACTAATTTTTAATATATATTGTAAGTCTATCCTTAACTGACTTCTATGAAATTCACCAATTTTCTACTCAGCCTAGTAATTATAACTATTATACTCTCGCCTTGCATTTCCTGAAAATATGGACATTTACTGCTGATGGTTAAATACGCCCATCTTCACTGAATAGTGAGTTCTGTAAAACTATGGTAATATATCATATTCTAGATATTGGTAGCAAGAGGAAATGTTGGTATTTCAGGCTTCTGTCCGTCACTTCCTGAATTAGGACAATGCACCTCCATTAAATGCCACCATTTCCTCCTCCCCTTTTCTGCTGACCTTAATTTTTGCCTTTTCCATTTTCTTCTATTTGTTTCCCACTATTACTGTTCTTTCCTGTGATAATTTTTTCATCCTTCCTCTCCTTTTCTTTTTATTTTCCTGACCTACTTCTAATAGCAAATTTTAATTCGTATTTGCTCTTACCAAAGTCTCTTTAGTTGACTCTGTAGCAGTTAAACATCATTCCCACCCAAAGACAGGAGAGAGCTGATGTGAGGTTGACATGCCACATTTCTCTGAAGGCAGGGGGTTGTTAATCTTTCTTCTCCTCTGCTGTATATACTCAGGTTCCTCCCTTGCAGTAACTGTTTCTGAGGACTGTGTGCTATTTTGAATTGTGTTTTCCTATAATCGCTCAACTCCTGGTTGAGGTATTTTGGGCTAGAGGGACAGTCTGCTTCAAAATTCACTTTAAAAAATCACTTTAAACCCCATCTTTAATGACAGAGCTCCTGATAACCTTCTGAAGGATGAGGGAATTTTCTTGCTTATTTTTCTGCTCCTGTTTGAAACAACAATTTCCATTCTGTGAAATTATTCATGTGGATTCCCTAGTTATTTAGTTAAGGCATATCTGTACTTTTCAGTAAAATATTTTGTTGTGGTCCCAGCCACTTTCTACTTTAATCCTTTTCTGCATAAAATATCTACATAATATATAAAAATGATAATTTTTTTCAGATAGTAATTTTTAATGAGAAGTAAAGAAAAATAAAACTGTTTGAAACACAAAAACTGTTTGAAAGTCAAAGATAATTTAAAATGAAGGTTCCTTAGAAAGCAGCCAGGAATTCAAACACAAGCACAGGGAAATTTTGAAGAAGTCATGCTGGGAAGAGGGAAATGTAAAAGGAAGTAACAAACATAGTTATTATGCTCTTGAGTTTGAGTCTCTATATATGAACATCCTGGCCAGAAGGAAAATGCTAGTTTAATGTTTTAAATACCCGTAATTTTCTTCAACATAGCGAACATTAAACACCAACAGCTTTTTATTGCCAATACTTCAGTCTTCATGCTGAACTCCTGACTATCTTTCTTGATGTCCACGTTGTACCCCGGAGGGCATCTCTAATCTCTGGAATCACCAGACGTTACGCACTTCCTGATTCAAAGTCCCATTTTGGAATTTTGTCTCAACTTTGGCAATTTCGGGAAAGTAGATTCTGAGATTACCCATAGCAAATTGTCTTTTTGTGTACATGGAGTTGCCTTTGTTCTTTGTCAGTGTGAAACTCCTTTATTTCCAACAATAAACATGCTCATTTCTGATGAAAACATGTTTTTTTTCTCCTTGATTAAGTCTCATACTGCATTTTTAGGCCCTATTACCATGTTCTTTTCTCTTCTGTTCCTTTTCTTTTTCCCTATCTACCAGTCTGTCTGAAGGGCTCAGGAAGAAGAGGCTTTCCATCCTGTGCCTCCCCCAGTAGAGCTTCCATCATCCATTCTGTTAAAAAATGATCTTTGAAGTCCTGAGGCTACTTCCTTTCATTTGCAATAAATACTGCTTATTAAGGTCCTTCTTTTTCTGTTGCTCACAGCAACATTGTCAACAAAGGTACAAACTGTACAGAACATGGAAAACAGGGAGGCTTTGCCTTTGTTCCATGCATGTATAGAGTTTGTTTCATAGGGACTTGCTGAAGCTGAAAGGAGGGGGGAAAACATTTCTTTGATGTTGTGGTACCTGTTAAAAGCAATTAACCTTACTGGCCATGCATATATTGGTGTCTCTGAGGGATGAAAATAGATTTTTAGTTTGAGAAAAATCTGAGGGAGGCAGAAGCTGGGGATGGAGAGCCCACGGGTTTGGCTGAAGATAAAGTACCACATGAAAGGTCAAGCAAAAGCAAATGGAAAGAAAGAGTCAAGGAGGTCTCTGAGTCCAAAGTCTGGACAAACAACGTTATTTCACTTACCTCTGCAGGTATTTTTGAATGAACAAACACTGAAAAGACATCACACAATTTCAGTCATCACTGAAATACCAGCAACATCTGTGAGCATTAGGTTTTGCACCAGAATGCTCAGGCTTATATGGGATATCCAAGGAGGACTCCTGGGCATGGGTTTTCCTTCCCCTTAAGTACTGATGCACCTTCACCTTTTTACCTGTAGAGACATCTTTCGGTGGTGCCATCAGGACAATGCTCATTGCTGTGTACCATTCAGATTATGTAGCCCCTGTGCCTTTTCACCCCTTTGCCATGGGGATCCCACGCTTTTAGACGGATCCCCTCTTTGCACAGTTTCTTTACTGTAGGCAACTGACATGTGGTAGGCACAGCAAGCTGACACATTCATGGAGGCAGTCAGAGATTCCTTCTCCCAGCACGTGGGAAGTGGTTTAGGGTGCATCTCATGGGTGGTTGTCCCACATGGGTGGTTTCCCCACACCCTACTATAGGCAGGAATAAGGCAGATATGCAACCTCTAAGCAGCATTTCACTGAAGATAAAGCAGAGGTTTCAGCACCTGGAGCGGGCTCCTGCACAAAAGTGTAAACTCTTCTGTGAGTCTTGACCAGGAACATTCAACAGTGACCCCATCCACTGCTTATCTGATATAATCTACAATGGGGATACAGCTCGCCATGCTCTATTCATTTTATCACTTCCAAATTCAGTGTTCATTTTATCACTGTCAAATTCAGTGTCAGATTTCTCCCATGGGGAAGATCAAAAAGTCAGATGTCTTCACATGTGACATGTTCATTGTTCTCTTTATGCACATATAGAAAAATATGCATATGTGCTAGAGGTTATGGTATCTGATGCTGTACTCATTTTTTCTGATTCTTCAGCTAAACTTATGAAATCACAGGACAGTTTTAGGTATTGGACTCATTCCTTTGGTTCCTGTGGTCAGGGTAGACTGCTGCCTGCAGCATTTTTAAGCATTTTAAGAAATGATAGTCATAAGATTGAGCAATGATCCCATTTATCAATTTTGCTTTGTTTTTAAATTTTTGTCCTTTCTTCATTATTCCTAAGGTTTATTAAAGTTATTGTTTATTTTCAAGGCATATTAGATGCACAGAATATGATCTTGATTTTTCTTTTAATTTCAGCTACATGTTGTTTTCTTGCATGAAAATATTGTTTCACTTATTTTTTCTTCCTCCTACTCTTAATATGCATTCTCCTCAATTAGTGTAACAAAAGGATTCTCAAGATGTCTTTAGCGTAACTAAATCCCTCAGACTAAAATTCCTAAAAGCAAATGGTTTTTATTGGTATTTCTTTTGGCACTGCATCTTTCAAAAACTCTTCTTACATTAGCAAAAGAAGGATTTACATTGGTCCTCTGTAGGACCAGTGTAAGTTTCTAGTGTTGAGAAGTCAATGAAGAGAAAGTAGGAATAGCCCATGATCTAATGAATAGTTGCCAATATTTCAAAATGTCAGTTTATTCAGCTGAGCTTTTTACATCCTTAAAGGGTGACAACAGTAACAATAACAGAATCTATCTGGTGTGAAATATGTCCATTGGAGTACAAATGGCTGAAAGACAGACACTTTTTAAGTAAAATGATCATGTACATGAAAATGCACTTTGAATTATTAACAACACTGAGAATAAAACCTAGCAGATTGAATCTTGATTATGTTTTGTGCAATACATAAATGAATCATGTCAGCTTTTATTCTTAACTGATGTCTGGATCTGGGTCTTGTTTTTTCTTACGTTGTTGTAGTAATTGCATGGAACTGCTGTTGACCATCTCTTGGGTAGTTCTCTATGTAGATTTTAATGCTCTTTCTGAATGCAAGGCAGCAGATATTCATGTGCACAGTTGCCTGCTTTTCCTGTGATAACTGGTTTGTAGTGAGTCTTGTACTAAATCAGCCTAACACAGAGGTGGTTTATATTGCTCATGGAATAGGAGTTCATTTACAGTGATAACACAATCCTATCTTTCCTTGGGATGTCTCCTCATTTAAACAGCTGTGGGTAATACCAAAGCCATGCCATCATATCAAATATGGAGAAGCTACCTGATGGGAAAACAAATAGCAACAAACAACCATGGGCAGAAATTTCCTGTTCTGTTAATTTATGTGATTGCCAGTGGAGCTTTGCTGGTGAGACAGGCTCTAGAGGACAGTGATTTGTCCATTTCCACTGTGGTGGCTCTGAGCTGGAAGCACCGTTTGACTTCATGAGATATTGCTATGCTCCTCTGAATCAAGAGTAACAGCCACTGTTTATATTGACATTACTATCTGTGTCTGATGTCAAAAAAACTGTTTAAGAACCTGTGGTCTCATCTAGTACGCTCGCTAAGGGATCTGGTAGGTTATTCTCCACATCTTTTTTTCCCCATCAAAAGCAGATTGTACTGGTGAGAAAGTACTAACACGTTTGTTCAATCTCTTCCTTACAGTTTAACCTACTGAAATAAAATTGGCTAAAAGTATTTGTTTTGCTTGCTTGCTTCAGTTTCTGGTGTCTCCTCACAAAGTGCTCTTTGGCAAGACACTGACCAGCTGCTTTTGTTGGGTTGCAATACACAGGCCAAACATGCTATAAAACGTTGATGGTCAAAGTACTCAATGGTGTTGATTCTTGATTCCTGTGTTACACCTCTTGGGCCTAACTCTTCTGATGTCTTTCCACAGAAATGGGATCTTCTTATCCTGCTGTTTTAAATCCTGAAAGCTAAAGCCTCCTTAGAGTCATGGTTTGTTAAAACCAGGTCATTTCCAAAGCTCCAACCATGTTGGGGGTTGTCTAGTTATAATTTGACTCCAGTAGGACATGTATCACCCTTGAGGAACACTGCTCAGAACCAGTTACCAGTTAGACTTTGAACTATTGACCGCTGCCTTTTCACCCTGCTGATCTGGCCATTTTTTCAGCCACCTGGAAGTCCATCCAGTCCATGACTCCCCAATTTGTTTAGTAGGGCACTGTGGAAGAAAAAAAAAAAAAAAAAGAGATCACTTACTTCACGCATGCAAGTAGATCATCTCTGTACTGGCATTTATTTAGGCTAACAGTTGTTTCCCATGTACTTTAATCTGGAGGAGTACGAAAAGGAAAGGGGCTAATTTTCTTCAGCCCTGTGCACTTTATTCTTACGAGCCAATGTTCTGCCACCAGAAATTCCCTGCCAAAAATTTTGGGGAGTTTCTCTCTACAATCTGGAGTTTCCAGTGATAGAGATACTGCTCCAAGGCCAAAGAGTTCTCAGCAAAAAAGTCCATGTCTTTATGCCAGCAGTGCAGCAGTATAGTGATAATTAATAAACCCCCTCCCAGCTCGTGGGAGGCTGTTCTCCTGCTTCATGGACTTAGGCTATAAAAGATCTTATCAAAACTAATTTACAGAAAAACTTAGCTGACACCAGTCACACACTTTCCCCTGGTGACTTGCTATATTAACCAGTATGTTGGATAAAAGTCTTTTCAAGGTTGGGTTGCCATTGTTGCTAGGTTACCAGCCTGATGCAGAAGTTTGCATGCATATTAACATTATTGCCTCAATTGCTTTTCCCCTCAAAAAACATAAAGATCTTATAAAACATAAAGTTCTGCAGACAGTGCTGGTGTATTTTCTTTTGATTGCAAAGGGAATTATGCCATGAAAATCAGATAGCATAATCTGCAAGGCATCTGAGCTGTTTTCCTTCACTCCAGTAGCGACAATGTAGTAAGCTGCAATGTCTTGTGTCCGAAAAACATGTATACAACTGCCTTATACAGCAGCCAGGCTGTTGGTGGACAGTAGTGACAAAAGACAGCAGTTCTGCTATGTTAACATTGGACAGGAAGGCAGCCCTGGAAAAGAAAACATTTTTCTATTTGTTATTTGTCCTCCAGGGCTACATGTGCATTATCAAAACTAAACAGCGGTGGGAAACAGGCAATGTGGGCACTAAACTATACTATTAAATTTTTAGCATGATCCCTGGCATGGTTTTATCTATGCTGACTAGCTCTCCTCCTGACAATGACTAGGCACAGTTTGGTGCTAGTCCATGGAAAGTCTATTCTCAACAGGCAGATTGCACATATGGCCACCTAGTTCCCAGGGTAGGAAATCAGTTTAACACTGTGGAGCTGAGCTGTGCTGTTCCACTTTGCAAGAAAATAGTCCTTAAGGGAGTCTAGACATAGTAAAAGATTCTGTGCATCACAACTGTTGACTAACTGGCATTTATGTAGCTCTCTATCCCTTTTAAAATTTTTATTGCTTTACTCATACACATTTCCATCTACATGGTAAAAAATGTTATGGAGCTCTAGGACTTTATAGAAAATTAACACATTGTCCTGGTTCCAGCTGGGACAGAGTTAACTCTCTTCCCTGTAGCTGGAGGGGGTGCTGTGTTTTGGGTTTGGTAATGAAAGGAATGTTGATGGCCCATTGATGCTTTGGGTGTTGCCGGGTGCACCGACAGCCTCCCCCGCCCTTCGAGGTGCAGGGGGACCTGGGGGGGAGCTTAGCCGGGGTGGTTGACCCAGCTGGCCAATGGGGTATTCTATACCATGTGACATCATGCCCAGCTTAAAAACCAAGGGTGGTCCCTTTGGGGGAAGTGCACAGTTCGGGCGGTTCGTTTCGGAACACGTGGGGTGAGCAGTTGCATTGTGTATCGCCTGTTTTGTATATTCTGTTATTGTTGTTATCGTTGTTATTATCACTGTTSTMCTTTGTTTTATTTCCATTATTAAACTGTTTTTATCTCAACCCACGGGTTTTCCTCCGTGTGCCCTCCCGATTCTCTCCCCCATCCTACTGGAGTGGGGGGGTGAGCGAGTGGCTGCGTGGTGTTTAGTTGCTGGCTGGGGCTAAACCACGACACACATTCACAATATGAAAGCAATTCCTCATAATGGTCCTTAGACTCCAAACATCATCTTCTCCTTATAGTGGTGAACGTCTGAGAATCAAGTAATGCTCAAGGTTTCCATGTCCATGCAATTACCTCAACTTTCAGTCGGAGGAGGCGGAGGGGGCATTGGTGCAAGGCAAACCTGGTGTGAGTATTGGTTCCTGTATTTTTCACACCTGTTAATACACAACCTATGGTTTAACTACAGCTGTCACTTCAGTTATAATTTACAGTGGCATTTTCACTTTCTGCCCC
Organism: Oceanodroma leucorhoa; assembly: GCA_030449065.1. Taxonomy (NCBI): domain Eukaryota; kingdom Metazoa; phylum Chordata; class Aves; order Procellariiformes; genus Oceanodroma; species Oceanodroma leucorhoa. The sequence goes on from JASVER010000021.1 coordinate 9,152,144, forward strand.
GCAGGGAATGAAACTGTGGTCCACATACAAAATTTTTTCCATCCAAGCACACAATAAAACATGTTTTATATCTTTGTCATGTCTGGCTATTGCTGTATATAGCTGTCACTCCCTTTCTTTTAATGCTTTTAAGCAGTGTCAACTTTTTCCCAGCTGCCAGACTCACAGGATCACATCTCCTGAGGTGGAGTAAACAGCAGATCATGGAAACAAGGAAACTTTCACACTGAAGGCTGGTTTGCTTATGGAATGCTGAATATGGCCATTAAGACACAAAAGTCTGCAGCAGAAGTACCAAAATCATGTTACATAGTTGGCTAAATCAGATTTCTTGGTCCACTCTAAATGGGTCAAGCTTAGCTAAAGATAGATATTTTTAATAGATTCTATGAAGATTAAGTAATATCAGACTGAGATGGTACAGACTGAGATGGATTATTGCCTGCTGTACACTGCCATAACCACTAATCATTTGTCTTAATGCAGTTATTTACTTAAAAAAACAGATGCACTTGTTCATGTAATTTCAAATATTGAGTTCAGGTCTGAATTTATTAGGCCAAAGGCAAAACTGTAAAGTATGTAATGGCTGCTATACTTAAAATTATGTATTCTTCTCTCATTCTCAGCTTTCACCTCTTCCCCTGCTATTTGATGTCCTTAACAGAAATATGGTACCTGTCGTCCTTCAATAGTTTGTTGCATAGAATTATGGAGAGATGCCTGGATCCCCTCAGCAGGGTGCACCAATTAATAGGGCAAGATATTTTGTGCAAATGTCTGACACTGCTCACCCAGCACTGAGATGGCAATTAAAGAGAGAGAAACAGTACCCGTAAATATAAACAGAAGAGTGTAGTTTATTCATAAGTACTAATGAGTTGTCCTCTGTCAAGATTGAGTCTAGCTTTTTTTCTCCACTCAACGTGATTTCTCCAGGTGTCATTGTTCAGCTATTTCACCTGCCACAGGAGACATTTTTAGAAGCTGAAATGCTTAACAGCTAGTCTCCACAAGCAATGTTTGATATTTGCAGCTGCAAGCCTGCATTACAATTCTGTAATATCGCCCACCTGGTGATCAAGGCCCCGGTGAACATAAATTCAGTGAGAATCAAAAGAAGAAACTATAAAGGCTTTTTAATTTATTTATTTACTTTTTAATTTTGCTCTGATGCAGAGGACAGCTAACAAATAAAATAATTCACAACACAGGCACTTTCCACAGAAAGTGTACCTATCATTTAAGAAAATTATTTCCTCAACATCACGTTGTGCTGAATAAAAAATGAGACATGGAGTTAAATGTACGTTAACTGACATTCATGGCAATGAGGAAGTCTAGGGAGAGATATTGAGGTGTGAACATCCTATTCTTCAAAAAGGTGCAAAAGAAAGAGTGTTTTCCTCTTGAGATATCTTATTTTTTGTGTACAACGATGTTTGCTGTGCTTGTAGAAAAAGTAAAAGGTTGGAGGTGTGGTTTCCTCCTGCCATGTCAGACACTTTTCCTGCAGGTCTTTCACTTCTTTCCTCTTTCAAGCCAAGATGGAAAAAAAAAGCCAATGAATGGTTGCCCAGAGCTTGTTGTAGTTAGGTCTAACCCTGCATAGGGTGACAATTGGAGAAAACATCAGTGCTGTAGTTAGCAACGAGAGATAGAAGGGAGTGAGTCTGCACCGATGAGTTACGGATGGCTGCTGGTACTGGGATGGGGCTATACTTCATGTTCCTCCTTCAGAGGGGATGTCTGCTGCTCTGCAAGTCCTTCATTCTGCCTATGTGGGAGCCCCATCTTCACGATGGCAGCTCCCACAGAAGACAAAGATGCTCCTTCCCTATGTCAGGACAGCCCAGTCTAAAAATCAGGATGTTTCCTCCTATTTTAAGTCACTGTGCACTCTGGCATGGATGTGCAACCTCACCATGGTAATAACTAGCCACTGATTTCCTTTCCTCATGTTTTAATAGCATCTTTTCTTGCCTCCACATCACCCATAATCCTTGTCTATACTTTCTTTTTATATGAGCTGGCTGCTGGGGCTGAAAACAAATATATGAAATGAAATGGAAAGCACCACAGAAGCAAAGCTTCCAAGCCTAAATGCTTTCATGAGCTCAGTCTCGCTTTCAGTGTCTTTTTGACAGAGGATATGGGATGAGTTTTCCACTGACAACCCACTTTGCAGGAAAGATGGAGGATACTAACAAAGCTGTAGCCCTTGTGGTAATGACCCTTCTGAAGAGAGGGACGTAGGGAGCCCACCTGAGTGTCTCTGATGGGCGCACAGTAAGGGACACCCTGTTACTGGTACCTCTGTTTCCATTGTACTTTCTTTGTTGAGGCAACTCCATATTTGCCTGATCCTTCCTCATCTCAGTGGTCAGAGCACAGTGAAGTCATCTCAGTGCCTCTTGCTTATATCCTACCCTCTTCTGACTGAGCCACCTCTGTGCTTGGCTGGTCTGGGTCAGGACGTGACTCACAGAGCCTAAGGCCACCCTGTGCTACCTTCAAACCTTTCTCTGGTGGGAAAAAAAAAAGAAAAAAAAAAGCCATAATATTTTCCCTGCTGTTTCACAGTCTTCTTGTTTCTTTGTGTCTTCTATGATTACAGGCTTGTGTCCCAACACTTACCTTTTGCTGCTCTGGCTTCTCTCGTCTCTCCATGCAGTGCCCCAGGATCTGCTCTTCCAGCTGCTCAGGCACTTGGTGCCTCGCCAAAGTCTTCCCTTAATTCTCTCAGGATCTGAGGGAGTGTTCTGGGGGGTTTCATAGCAGGTTGTGCTGCCTTTGTGAACGCGGTTCTCCCTCCCGTTGCTGGAATAAGGCGAGGGTCCCTGTAGAAGTTCATTTTATGTGAAAACCTCAACTTCTGCAGTTCTGCTGTGGGCTGCACAAAGCCCTTCCCGTTCCCCCATGCATCCTCAGCCAGTTTCTCTCCCGCCATACTGTCTATCCCACACAGTGAACTGCTCCTCAATGAACATTAAACTGCTTTTACGGGGAACAAATGCCTTCTCAGATGTGGCTTGTTATCCTGGCAGCGATCAGCTCACATGTCTGTCATAGAGGGCCAGAAGTTACGCAGGTTGCCAGATGCAGGGTGTTTGATAGAAGCTGTTCCCTCTGATTCCCCAATATTTTTCACTGATGTGCCTTCTCAAGAGGGGACATTGCTGGAGAGATGTGTATGATCTTAGGGAGAAAGTCGTCTCATCTCTTGCCTTTGAAGTATCAGCAAGGAGCCTCTCACAAAGAAAACATAATAGACTTTCATTCTGTCTTACATTCAGTTTGCCATTGGCTCTGGTTACCAGCCTGATAGCAGAAAGCTTTTTCATTTCTTTGAGAAACTCTGTTTTTTCCCTTTTTCCTGCTGAGAGAAGTTTCATTATCAGCCCGAAGGTACTTCAAAGGCAGAAATGCAGCTCTAGGAGTCAAAGCTGGCTCTGAACATGCACTTTCCATTTGACATTAGCATTTCTAGGTTCCAGAGTGACTCAATTTGATTTATTTTATTTTATTTTATTTTATTTTATTTATTTTATTTTATTTTATTTTATTATTTTATTTTATTTTATTTTATTATGATTTTATTTTATTTTATTTTATTTTATTTTATTTTTGTCTTTTAGAAAACAGCTTTTGCAAATGATCCTTTTCTTCTTCGCTTTTCTTCCTTTGGCTCGTTGAACCAGTGGATCAATGTTATAGCCAGTACATTATAAATGCCATTCCCCCAGATCTGGCTTGGTTGAGTGTAGATTATTCCTGCGGCAACAGTGACTGGGTGTTTTGGGCAAGCCTGTAGAGAGAAAGAATGAGGCTGAACTTGGGGGGGTGAGAGCAAGGTGGGCAGTAATGCTAATTCTAACTTTGACAATGGCCATTTCTGTGCCCCGAGGAATTTTCCACAGTTTCTTCTCTCGTCTCTAAAGTGAAGACAGAAGAGAAAGCTTCGTCTCACAGACCTCCTCTTGAGCTGGCAGCCTCAGCCAGCGTAAAGCAGCATATGCAGAGGAAAATCTGGTGCCCGTATCTTCAACACTTGTTCTTTTCAGGGGCTTGTATCTAGCAAGAATCATCTCAGATGTTTGTTAGTGATCACTCTCTGCAAAGTCCAAACTCAATTGCCATGCAGTTCTCGGTGTAAGGGTTCACATTTTTTTGTCCAGGGTCTAAATGAGCATCTTTGCAATGTTTATTCCAGGTCTTCTCTCTACAGCTCACTTTAAATCTTTCCCTTTTTCTTTTCATCCGACCTCGTGGTCATTTTTCACTGTTCTAATCCTGGACTACTCTTGTTCAGCTCTTGTTTGATCATCATTCAGCTTCGCCTCTTCCTCGCCAGTATATTTTTCTTCCAATTTCCAAACCGAATGTCTATAACTTTACATGTTACAGGAGGATGACAGAGCCTGGGCTAAGCTTAATCAGTGAGCTTTTTGCTTTGCCAGTATACAATGACAAGGTTAACTTTTTCCCAAAGGCAATTCAGTTTCTCAGAACACCAGTGGGCTGTTGAATCGATATATGCTGTTAGATATTTTCAGTTTTAAAGTGTGTCTCCCAACAGAGTTGCGCTAACAGGGTCAGTAAACTTCAAGTGCCTTGAATTCACAGGGGGAAGGAAAGGTGCACAGTCTGAAAACTGAGCATGGAGTAAAAACATGCTGGCTTGTTTTTTCTTTTTTTTTTTTTTTTTTTTGTGAGAAGCTTTGTACTACTCCCTAGGACTATTATTAATTAGTAATCTAAAAAAGCTATCAGACATGACAGGGAGAACCAGTTAAATTTAAAAAATGCTGCGAGTTGTTATTATTGGATTCAGTGTGCTGTACAACTGCATTGAACAATGAACCATGAAAACCATTACAGCACACTGGAAAATTTCAAAAGGAGCTGATGAAAAATAACAGTACTGGAAGAAAATCTGCAGTGTAATTTTACAGGAGATGACTTCTGTCTTTCTGCAAGGTTGTCCTCAAAGCTTTCTAACAAGTTAAGAAGAGGATTTCATGAAAGAGACAAGTCTTTTATAGATCTGCAACCACGTCTAAAGAGTGCCTGGTGACCACAGAACTTGAAATGCAGATTCATGGGAGAATCATCTTCCCACTTTTAAGAACCTAGTCTCTTTGGTTCACTGTCTTCTATGTACAGATGTATGTATTTATTATTGTAGTACCCTGGGAAAAAAGTAGATTTTTCTTTTGCTGGTTACTTTGCTAGGAAGAATAGATCCAGGGAGGTGTAGTAATGCTTGGACTTTCTCTATTACCATGTGGAATCTGACATTCCTTAGCCACAGAGATACGAACTCCCGCAGTTGAAGGCTGTGGACCAGTATATGAATTAAGCTACTTTCTTAGCAAAGCTGAGAGAAGAGCAGTTTATAACTCGGTTTCAATACCTCCTGAGGAATGTGAAGAGTGGGACCTGTCATTCTCATAAGTGGCCTCTGAAACAATATTTTTACTGAGAGCCAAGAGAAACCACAGCTTCATTCACGGAGGAGAAGAGGTTACACTTATAACTGAATTGTGCGTAACTTTTAACTGAATGGTATATTTATCTGGCTATTCCAGCTCTGGAAAAGGCTTACAGGAGAGAACCAAAGGGTGCCTTGGAGGACAAAGTTGTTGAATGAAAGAGAGAATTTGGGAGATAAATTTTGTTACTGCCTTTTTGCAGGACCCATGATATTATATCTACATTGGAATGGATAGATAAAGCCTTTTGGTAGTAGGGATTTGGTGACTATGTGCTGTGGAAAGAGACTCATCCCCCTATTTGAAGACGATCTTTCAGAAACTACCTGTGGGAGATCATTTATGGTGAAAATGACTTTGAAAGAGTGTGATTGCTTTCAACCTGTACTTTCTTGTGCTGAATGAAGATGAAATCAAGCACCCTGTATCCACAAGTTGTGTGAATGGTCTAGATACCATGGAGAACTCCTAGGTAGGGATGCGTATGAGGAAATGAGGCATATAACATTTTGCTTACTCTTGATACAAAAAGGAGGCAACTTGCTATATGGACTTGGTTATATGAAGGGCTTGTGCCCAAGGACGACTGCTGGAAGAACAATGGCGCATGCAGTAAGCAAAGAAATCAAACTACAGCAAGAATCAGCAATATGGTACGTGTCCAGAGTGGCTTTTATTTCTATAGTTCTTATTTACCAAGAACTGAATGTAGTTCTTATTTACAAATAACTGTAGTTTGTTATAAAAATGTTTACGCAGTCTGTCCATTTCCCTTCAAAATAGTGGAGATGCCCTTGTCCTGCTGACTCTCAGTTCCATAAAGAGTAGAACTGATATACATTCAAGTTTCAGTACATGAACCGCTCCTCGAAAAACCTAAGATTAAATCTGTAGCCAACTTCTGAGGCAGAGATTCAAAGGTTACTCCTGATATTCAATGTTTTTAAGGCCTGAGAGGGGGCCATTAACAGCCTCTAGTCTGTCCCCTTGTATAAAGTGGGTCACATCATTTCACCCAGTGCTAGGAATTTTTATAAGGCTTCGAAAAATGAAACTCAGATTTCAAAATTACAAGGAAAAAATGCTTGTAAAAGCATCTGTGGTATTTCTGCCTATCACTTTAAGAAAATGAAAGTCTGCAAATGGATTGAATATAGCAGAGGGATTCTTGAGGATGAGGGAACTGGCAGGTTTAGAAATGGAGCCTTTAGCTTTGAAAGAGAGTGGACTTGGGGGGAATTTGTTGTGTCACAGACTCCCGGTGTAATGACATACCAGCTGGTCACAGTGGTAGGTGGAAAGTACTTTTGCAAAGGGCACTGCGGTTACAGTACTTACCATACTTTTCTATCATCTCTTTTCTTCTTTCCTTCTCAGTAATGCACAGGAAATGGAGGAAGTAAGAGCTGAATTTTACATAAAATAACCTAGAATAGTTGGTGTCATTAGCTGAGAGGATCTGGATTCCCCTCTTGAAATGTATGCGTTGGTGTGATGGACAGGCAGAGATGACAGGTTTACTGTGAAAGTAACCAAAGAATGGGAATGTTCTGTTAACCCTTGGTTGGGTCAAGGTGAAAAGGTCAAAAGGATGAGGAAGGAAGAGGAGGGAGGGAGGAAGGAAAAGACATATGTCAATATAGCTCAGTGGTGTGTGTATGGTCTGGAGACAAGCACACAGTTTCTGTAGGCGAAGAAGAAGGTGACAGTGAGTTCACTTGGTAAAGCATCTGATTCCTGAACTGGTGGCACCTATCCGTGCACCCAGCTGCAGGAAGATGCAGCGCTGGCTGGCTGAGGAGGAACGCTATGGAAATTGGGTTTGCCTAAGGTACAAGCTGTGCTGTGCTTGTCAAGAAAAGACAAGCCTCATAGACACTCTGTGTTGTGCTTACCAGTGAAGTTGTCACAGAGTCATTCCCACTGCACGCTGACCTCCCCTCCTGCCCCATCCCTTCCAGCCCTGCTTCTCCATAAAGCACAAAAAGAGAAACCATATAGGAAGCGTTAAATCTTGCATTATTACACAAGCATGACTGTTAGGCAGATTCAAAGATGAAATAAACCCCATTTTATAAACAAGACAAATAAAATTGGCTGAATGGCATTTAGGAGAGGCTGGGCACGGAGAGTTTGTACTGAGCATGGCCTAGAAAGAGAGCCAGCAATATTTTGCGGTGGCTTAGTGTGACCTGTGCACTTGCCCAAATCCCTTCAAGGTAGGAGCTAGCTTGAACATTGCATAATATCAAACTTTTAAACTCATTCTATGCAAACTTGTAACTCTCTCTTAATTTATCTATTCTCTCTCTCTTTTCATCCCTCTTTACACTGCTTGTCAGATCTTCATATCCCCAGTGGCTTCAGTTCTGCAATGATAGCAACATAGTGGTTTGTTCATGTCATGGTTGAATTCATATTCTATAGAGTATTTTCCCCAGGTCCCGTTGGACCCTGCTGTGATCCACAGGCTGGGTCCCCATTCTCTGAGAAGTCTGAGTTTGTAAAAGGCAGATAGGTATTTTTCTGCAGTAAGACAAAATTGGATGATACGGAAGCTGCGACATCAAAGTATTACCAGTGCAATCTACAGAGCAGCACAGTGAATGGTTGATACGTTTTTTCTTTTGTAAGTTAGGGGTGTTGAAGATGGGATAATAGGAATTGTGGAAGCCCTGCTTGAAAAATAAATGCCTTTGAAAGAAATAAATGAAATAATCCTGTATTCACTGAACAGTGAGACTGTGTTTGGTCTCCTAGTTTTGATGATCCTGTGTGTGTGAGAGAAACATTAAGTGAATGTTTAGATTCTTTTAGCTTTTGTCACGTTTACGTGCAGATTCACCTCTCTGGGATGCTGAACTTTCAGATCATTAGCATAGACTCTCCAGCCTGGCAGAAATTTATCATGGTACATTTGGGTGGACCAGTAGGATGAAATGCAATTTTCTTCCAGTTTTTGCAATGGTCTTTGTACCGTGGCAAGTCAGAGCTCATGTGTCAAAACAGCAGATGATTCCCAGGGGAATATAATCTGCCAAAAAGCTGCAAAACTGAGAGTTTGCCTGGCCTACCATGTTAGGTAGGGATGGACTGCCTTGTGGTAAGAAGTGTCAGATCAGGCTACAGCCTCATATATATATGACTAAATCGCTGTACAATATATAGGTAAAATGCTATTAGAAAGAGTGGGAAAATGACTTTCCTAAACAAAGGGGTGCTTTCTCTTATCTGTCCTGCAGGTGTTGGCGAGGTGGGTGAGGATACATGTTCAGAGCACTAAGCACTGGAGATGTGCAAGCTGAATGGGAAGTACTTGGTCTGGTAATAGGAACATACTGAGCCTTGTGGAAAAATCTGACTAGAATGAGGCAGTGGTGTGTATTAAGGTTAAAAGGAAAAGAAAGCTATATGAAGTGGATTGGGTCATACAGACTGATAGGGCCACTCCTTTGACACAACTCACCTTCCCAAGAGCTCCTCACATTGTTAGTGCTGTGATCATGGACTCTGCTGAGAGGAGGAATATCAGCCCTTGCTGATGGGCCAGTCTACAGCAGTAGGGAAGAGATGGGAACAACCTAGGGGAACATGCAAATCCCAGTGGATATTTGCGAGGTAACCCTTGTGGCACAAACTCTCACTGCAAATATAGCAAATAGGATGGAACATAGCAAAAAGATGGGATTAGATGGTAAACTATCCAATTTCTTCCCTCTCTTCTGCTTAAGTTACTGGTGCCTGGACAGAGTGAGAGAAGCTTGTGGTGATCCTCAGGTGGATCATAACCCTACAAGTCAAGTTCTTCCAGCTTTCACTCTGCTCTGCAGGACTTCAGCTACATGGGCATTTGCCCATGGTTTTGGATGTTACCCTTGATATAAACTGCTACCTGCACATGTTTTCAAAATGGCTGAAGCTACTAGAAGATCATCTCTGTTTTCTTTATATTTTATTAAAATTGAGTCATTTGACAACACAGCATCATGGTCAGTAATAAGCTGTGCATCCTCTAGTGTGCAAAATTCAATTACTGGCAAAATTAATGGACTGGCAATTCTCTCACCTCTGATTTGATAATGGCTTTACTATTCGGTATTTGAATATTCTGCCGTCAACAAAATTATACTGTACATGAGGTCCTTGATTGTTTTCTCTTTGGGATCCAAAAAACATTGATTTGTTCAAGTTTTTAGGCAGGAGTCTTGCAAAGACACAGCCTTACATGGTACTGGGTTTGGCACCTGAAGGAGCTTATGTTCCATCTTGTTCCAAGACACTTGCTCTTCTGTGATAATGAAATGAGTGAATGGCAGTTCCCAAATTGCCGGGACAGCCATATACGTACAAGAGATTTCTAACAGCACCGAGGCTTTGGTTAGGCTGGTAAGTCTGGAGGGACGTTTCTTGCAGTTCTATCTGAATCTGCCTAGCTGCAGAATTAAATCAACCTAACCTTGATGCATTGACATCCCAGAATTTTTTTTTTAGTCTTTTGAGCAAGCCTGTTGACCATTATTCTCCTGAGGATTTATATAGCAGCATGAGGAATGAGGTACCATAGTAGTTATCACAGTATGAGCTGTCACCTTCCTGTTCATGGAAGTCGATGATGTTTGCATCCTGGAGTGCCTGAGCAATGATCTTGTTATCCCATCTGATGGCAGACAACTGTGCCACTTCTCTGTAAAACTAGACACGTTCATATATGTTAGCAGGGTGCCAATGACTCCTGCTCCTTCACCCTCTGACATTGATAGTTTAGCATTTCTGCTGCAGTTGTGGTTGTTGCCAGCTGCTTCTGGCTGGAAAACTGTGAAGTTTCAATCAGTGCATCAGTAGAAAGGTCAGGAAGAGACACTAACAAGCTTCCAAAATGCTTGCAGAAGAAATAGATCCATTTGACAACTTCCCTCCATTTGTCTCTCTTCACTTAAATGTAGGAAAGGCTTTAGGGCTATTTTAACAAGTTGGGGTTTTTTACCTCAGTTTTTCCTGCCCACTTTCTTTCATGCCATACATGTGTTACCTGCTTCAGTGTCTTCTAAGCAGCTGCAATATTGCTGACTGCGTGGCTGATTAGGGCAGTTAAAAATGCCTTGCATTAATGATTACTGTAGTAGGGCAGAGTCATCACAGCCTTTGCACCGTACTCACCATGGGTTCGGCTGCCATTTACCTGAGCAAGAGTAGAGCACAAATTCTCACAATGCATCCACAAATTCTCATGATGCATCCACAGATTCTCATACTGCATCCAACAGACCGTGATTCCTCTGGGGATACACAGCCCTGTTTCTCTGATCACCTGGCAGCTTGTATGAATGATGTTTTCTTTAAATTAGGAAACCAGAGAAAACACTGAGAACTGAGATGAAGCACAGAGATAGCTACTGAACATGAATGCACATGCTTATAGCCATACTCCATGCTTTGCCATGAAAGACTATGTTACAGATCTTGTATGTTACAGAGCTGGAAAAGTTCTAAAAATCAGACAGGAGATGTTAGTGCGCAGCCAATAAGAAGTTTTTTCAAATGGCCTGCCATCCGCATGGCATATAACTGCATAATCAGTTTTGGGATTGCCGTCCGACCTACTCCGTGTGCTACACCTTTACCTTTTCTTAACATGAACTAGATTTTGTCCTGAACATCAGTGAAGTGCTTGACAAGTGCAAGCTGAGGATGTTTAGATGTGGTAGCAACTGTGTAAAACTGACAGGATAAACTGATCCCTGTATTTTAAAAAAATTATAGCTGAGGTATGTTACATGTACCTTGTGTTTTAGGATACCTTCCACAGAAAGATGTAGGGGAATTGTTCTCTGAATGTTTCCCAGATTTGTAAGGTTATATTTGCTTTTACACTCTGAGTGAAAGGAAATGGCGTTTTATCTATGACTTCTACACATATGGCTCACTTGCTTATAAAATTACCCTGTGAGCAGATGCATCAGTCCCCAAATGCCCTTGAAAGTTATTTGCTCAGAACAGGGATTTTGCATACAAATAGCAGTATAAAAGAATCCTGAAATCTTTCAGTTAGTTTAAACTGAAGCTCACTGCCTGGGATATTTCATAGCCGCCTCCCTACTGGTTTTACAGGCCCACCGGAGGGCTGAGGAGCAAGAACCCAGGTTCTCAGTGTCTCCAGAAGCAGCTTTGTGCCTTGTCACAGCTGGTTTCTCACCTAGTGCAAACAGAGCTTCTAACGCCGTGTGTGTCGGAGGCAACATTAGCCACCAGAGCTGACACTCCTGTTCAATAAACGCCAGCGGGATAAGGGGAGGTGAGGGATTCTTTGGAGGAGGTATCAATGTTTCCTAGGCAATGCTGGCAAAAGCATGCCGCCTCTAATTGGCTCCACTACAAATATTTACAGCTGTGAAAGGAAGTTTGCTGATCCCGTGATGGTAGCCATGGTTGCCTATCTTTTTAGCTGCTGTTGCGCTGGTGAGAAACATGAATAGGTTGCAAGAATCCCTCGGTGGCTTTGTAGCAGGAACATTTGCTGACCCAAATGTAGAAGCCAATTAAGCTCTAAAGCTTCTGTGTGTTTTTCTGGTAAGCCTTGCCATTTGTCCTGTTCATTAACAAAAAAATATAAAAAAAACCCAACCATGGTGAGGGGCTGTAACAAATTCAGGGCTTGTTACCATTTATATTGGTTGTGTGTATATAAACAAAATATTATGTTTCAATATAATATCAATGTATTACTCTACAAATTCGAATTCCCATGCTGGCAGTGTCTGTTTGCAGGCCTGTGTACTCAATCAACCTCTTGAGGTAGAAGTGTTGGTACAACATGTTTTAATATTTGTTCTAAAATTACCTGTTGGTTTGAATGTGTACTCACTCCTGATGGGAGGAAGGGAAGAAGATGGAGCCAGGCTCTTCTCAGCGGTGTCCAGAGACAGGACGAGATGCATGGGCACAAACAGAAATACTGGAAATGTCTTTTAAATGTAAGAAAAACTTTCTTACTATGAAGGTGGTCTAACACTGTAACAGGTTGCCCAGGGAGGCTGTGAAATCCCCATCCTTGGAGGTATTCAAAACCTGACTGGACACAGTCCTGGGAAACCTGCTGTAGCTGACCCTGCTTGAGCAGGGGACTCTGCCAGCCTCAACTATTCTGTGATTCACTGAACATGCCATAAATCCGGCACTTTCTGTTTAGCACTGTTGCATGTTTTATACAATGTGTATCTCATTTTAAATAACGGATTTGAAGTCCCACAGAATTAACCTGCAGGCACAGAAGGTACATTGACTACTTGGTATTACACACCGACATCTTGCACGGGCAATGGCCTTTATAATCCCCAGGTTTGCATGCCCTGGTGCACCAGACTGCACACTCATTTTATAAGTTGAATGGGAGTCAGAATACGCCTGGCAGATTTTGTTTTTCAGGAAGTGAAGATGGTTACCCATGAAAATTTTAATCAGAACACTGCCTGTTGGTAGTTGTGTGCTCTAATGGAAGAAGGTATGAAAAAGACTTGATCTGCTTTCAAGACTCTGAAATAGTGCCACATTTTTAAATAGGTGAATGTCTCCAGAGGTTGTTATTCCTTCCGTGGTTCAGGCTTCAGCAAAATACCTTTTTTTTTTTTTTTTTGGTGAAAATCCAGGCTGCAGAATTGCTTGGCAAACGTACCAGCCTTGCTTGCTAGTCAAGGACCATTAGCCTGAATGTTTGCATGAGCTTGTCATAGGTACGGTAATAGGCAAGACTTCACATTGACATTTAGTGCTGAATGTATTTCTTTTCAATCGGATAAAATGTAGGCTGCTGTATTGTGCTGATATTTGTTCTCCATTTTCCAGCCAGTTCTTGAAAGCGGCTCACGAATGCACAGTGAATTATTAACATCTGTTTACGTTCAATTTAGCTCGAGAAATTTCTCATGAGGTTTGTGCCTTCTTGCTTAATGTAGTGCTTGGATGGGCTTTACTTCTCATAGTTACTGCTGTCAGTGATGAGTCTTGAGCTGAGACTGATGCTGCCGACAACCTGATATGTGGCATAATGTGGCCACTCATGTGAGAGCTTTCTGTAAATATGCAATGTAGACTCAGAGAATAAATTAAAGATTAAGCTTATGTGTTAGTTTTGTATGTTAGCAATTTGTCAGGAGAGAATTCCATAGTGATTTAGTATGCATGTACTTCTGGAAATTGTGAATTAGGCTTTAACTAGTGATGAATTATCCAAAAGGTGCGTGTGCAAGCAAATAAGATTTTGGTGGTGATTTAGAGCACGGACAAATGAGATCATAAAGATAGGTGTCTCACTGACAAATTAACAAGTTTGTACTCCATTTTTCTCTAACTTTCTATTCAGCTATTAGCATGTCTAATAGCATTGGAAGACTTGTACGTTTTCTCACAGAACTGAGATTTTGCCTCAACTATGAGCAGCAAAACATTGCATTTAGGTGCAAAAGTGGTGCTTTCCTTTGTCTCTTGGGCTGTATACTCTGTGGGTACCAAGCACAGAAGTGCAGACTTCAGGAACATATAAAAAACATTACTTTCTTTCTTATATAATTATTCCATTTTTCTTGTGATTTTTTTCCTAACTCTGTGCTATGTTCTAGACTCTTTGTTTCTCTGCCTTGAATTTATTCCATACCATTCCAAAACGAGGCTTACATGATATTTTTGACTGAAGGATCTCCAAATGACTCTTGCTGCTGGAAGCACTAACCCTTCCTGTGGATTGCAAATGGAAAGGGACACCAGTTTGACTCAAGGGAGGACAATCTTCGTTGTTCTTAAATTGGTTGTTGTAATTCCTGGCGCCGGGAGAATGAGACGTCATCTTTCTCAGGTATATTTGCCTGCACGTGCTTTGTCTGCAGAGAAGTGAGGACCGTTCCACTTGCCTGCTAAAGGTGGTCCCCTTTCTGTCCCATTTTCTTTGCTCTGGCTGTGCTATTTAATTGTTATTCAGTAATTCCTCAATTTTGTTGAAATGTCTGCCAACATGTTCAATAGTTCCCTGACTTGATGGCTACAAGAAGATGCATATGGCTATACAGGCAGAATATATAAGCAAACTGTCTTCCATCACTAACTTATTTTTTCTTTTCTCCTGACATTTGTGACAACTGCCCTATGGTACTGAGCTGGACTCTACAACCTGCTGTCTTTTTATGGTAATACCTGTTTTACAGACACACATGACAGGTTTTAGCTTTAGTAGCATTGTCTTACTTAGGCTGCCTTTCCACCAAACCAAGTCATTATTCATTCACCTATTCCTTGATGTGCCCCTCTGTCATGTCTTGGTGTCATTAAGTCATGTCCCACACACCCAGACAAGCTTTATCAGCTCCAATTTCTTTTGTTCCTTTTTATTCTAATTGGTTAGTTACATCACTTCCATAGTAATTTCTTAGATCTTTTTCGATTCTGCACCAATTTCTTGCAAATACCTCTGCCTACGTTCTGTGCATTGTGTAGTTTTCACTGATCTCACTCTTAATTTTTAATATATATTGTTAATGAACACTGTTTCTTTTTGTCAGTTACCACTTCATTCCAGTGGGCAGTCACTTTTCTGGGTTTGAATTGTTGATTCCACTCTGCTGTTTGTTTTTGGGTTTGTTTCTGTTTCTGTTTTTTTTTTTTTTTTTTATCCTAGTCTGTATCTGCCTTAGTGTCATACTACAGCAACATGCTGTTTGAGCTTTTTCCCATCCATGGTTACCATGTTTGTATTTTCCCCACAATGAGGTCACGTCACTAGGGTCTCTCCGGCAAGCCCAGATGGACTCCTAATGAAAAGTAATGCTGTGGATGATGATAATTTCTTCCAGCTCCATGACCACAGATGACAATTCTGCAGCTCTGCAATTCTACATATCTGCAGATCTGCAATTCTCACTGTGCTGAATGAGCATGATAGAAGCCTGATGGATTTCTCTAATGGATTTAGTCAGAAGGCAAGACCGATTTTAGGTTTCCTTTTTACACACTGTAACAATCCACTAATAAATCCAACCTGATACGCTTCAGCATCCAATTTCCTTTCTCTTAAGGCACTTTCTCTAGGAAGGTGAGATTTGCCCTTTGGAAAGAAGCAGTCACGGGGTTACCAGAAACCAATATATATGTTTATCGGAAACCTTCCCAGGGATGTGTAGGAGCTGCATTTAAGGTCAGGCCCTTGTCCTATGTCCTTGCCTGAGACAAGTAAGCTTGTGCCCGGCCTTGTACCCTGCTGATCCTGAACTTGCCTTGCTGACATCTTCTTGGCTTGATCTTGGCTCTGCCACATCCCTACAGATTTCCCTGGTCATCTAGGTTCTTGGATGATGATGGCTGCTGTTATTGGACCTGCTTTGCTCTCCTTGCTCAGACAATAGGGGACTGTGCCCTTGTTGGCGAGGGCAATGCCTTGCCTGCCTTTCTGTCACCCTCAGCTCCTGGGTCACCTTCCTTTGTAGGGCTCCCCCACTACTGTTGCTCCCTGACAATGGGATAGTGGATGGACAACTTTTCCTTTCTGCTTGGAAATCAGTAATCATTAGAGGTAGATGCCATATTGCAAAATAATTCCACATGTCCTACTGTCATTTTTCCTGATAGGAGGCTCCTTACTACGGAAACAGTTCACATTGCCGCGTTGCAAAGTATCGTGAGATAAAGAAAATGTTAGTGGCCTGTTTCATGACATGCATGTTTCCTATACCATCTGTATAAATGATAAATGTTTTTTTCTACATATTATCATGTATCAGTGTTGCTCCCAGACCTGTTTCTATTTCAAAAACTTCTACTAAAGCAGTTTTGTTTTAAGTTGGACTCTAAATAAGAAGTTAAAGTGTTTAGGAGTAGAGGTCTCTAGCTTCTTTACCTTTGGTGACTGATAAGGGGAATGTCTTTTTGTATTCTGAGTAACATTTTCAGCAGTGTCTAGATCATCCTGAGAAATATTTCAGGGTAGTGACACCAGAAAGGAGGGAAAGCTCAGTAAGTAACTGCAGCCCTGATTTTTGAGCATTTCACTCCTCTTTATAGAGTGATTTCCAAGCAGTTCAGTATGGTCTTAGTAAATTGAGTTGTTTGTTTGTTTAGTTTGTGGGTTTTTTTATGTTTGTATGTGAGAACATGATCCACACAGACTGTCTCACTTATCCTTTTGGTGGATCAGATCTACTATTTTGGGCACGTCCAAATGGGATAAAACAGAGATGTTAAGGAACTGAACGTTAGCCAGCAGTCATGATGCAGAGGTATTGTCTCAAATCAGCTTGAAATATTTAGGATGGAGATGGCTTCATCTCACAATTACAGCTGTCATATAGTGTTAAGAGACTATTCTGAGTGCTGTCTTAGGAATGACCTTACTCAATGCCACTTAATTAAGGGCTGGCTGGCATACAATATCTGACTTTTTTTGCTGTCAAACTCTGAGATCTGTGCGTAGGATTTATTGTTAATTGTAAGAGTCAAGTTTTTCTTGGGATAGTACTTCCCTGAAGATAAAGATGACTAAATACCCAGTCTTCTAAATACTCACATTCATGGACTTTCTGTATTTTAAGTGCCAAAGTATTCATGATGATTTGCTCTCTAAAGCTGCCTATCTCTCTTTTTTTATTACAAAAGAAGTACAGAGAATTTGCTCAAACTGGACTTTTAAATGGCTAAAATAATAGGAGGTGAACCCTGCTTTATATGCACCCAAACACCTGTAATAACAATGGAAGACCCATAAACTTCGATTCAGACAGATAGAGAAGATATCTTGACTGTGGAAGGTATGGAGTACTCAGCCTCTGCCCTCCTGGCTCAGATGGGTGCATGGTCCTTTTGTTCTCATCCAGGTCATATTTGCTACCTGCTACGCAATCTATTGTCATCGCCACTTTTCCTGTGATATGTCCCTCTGTTCCCCAACAATGAGGTGGCAAATAATGCTATGGGAGCTTGTCATTGTCTTTTTTATTCTTCTGGCACGTATTTTAAAAATGGAGAGTTGTGTCAGCATCTGTCCAAAGGGCTGATACACAGGGATACTGGGCCCTTCATAGATCCACAGCTTGTTTGTAGTAGCAGTGACAGATGGGAGAAGGAAAGCAGCATAGTGACAGATTTTCACATACTGCAACCTGATACTTCTGCTGTGGCTGAGTTGTGATTTTGTCTTGAATTTAAATGTGCTAGAAACCTCTAAAAACTCACTGAAGTAAGACCACGTGGAGTGGTAGTGGAATTTAATAGGGCATAGAAGAATTTAATAACCTCTGATGGCAATTCTGAATGATCTGAGTCTGATGAAGATCACCTCATCCCACAACGCTAGAGCTTCTCTATCTTTATTTATAAGGCAGTCAAATAAATACACTTCAGTGCACATTTGGCTCTTCTTAGCTTTTCAAGCAAGGTGATCTTGATCTTGTAAAATCATCTTTTTTTTTTCCTTTTTTCTTTTTTTCTTCTGTAACAAAAATTTGTGAATGCGTAATTGAAAATAAAACTTGTTATGGAACTTCAGAAAGCAGACAGAAAAGATGTTGAAAAGACAATGCCAAGTGGAGGCATTCTACAGCAACACAGAGAGGCCTTTGCAACAGGGCATTGCTTCCTGCAGTGAAGTAATCCTGGGAACCAGTGAAAAGGAGCATGTTTTACAAACCACAGAAGAGAAATCAATACAACAATAGTCAGTGTGCAAAACCAACAACAACTTTTTTCTGACTCAGCTGTCTAAGCAAGGCCAGCTATAGTATTATTTGAAAGACAGGATGCTGTATGAACAGTGCATGAAGAGATTGGATTTTCCACCTATTGAAACCAAATTGTGTTGTTGCTGCCTGCAGCTGAATTTCTACAAGCACACATGGAAAAGGCATGCTGGTAGGAGAATGCAGAACTAAGTCCTGAGCTTTTTAGAAGACAATGGGCTTTGGATCAGATCCTTAAAAACAGTAACCATGGAGTATGAACGACTTCTTTAACGTGCTAGAAAAACTGGTGTAAAACACGTCTTGATCTTATCTTCGGTTCTTCCCCTTCTGTGCCCAACAAGCACAGTGACTAGTGTTAGAGTTCTGTCGCAGAGCTCTGCACAGATGCAGTGTAATTATTTCATTTGTGAATCATTTAGTCTCATCGTTCAGACTAATCATCTTTCCAGCTATTTATAGGTTGCAGCTGTCAACTGGAAAATGAGCAAACATGGGAACAGTAGAGAAAAAACAGTTCCTTAAGTGCCTGTATGCTGCAACTGAATGCTTTAACTGATCTTGAGACAGAGGTAGTTATTCCTCTGAAGCATAGCTTCCTTGCCAAAGGAAGGCAAGGTTGTGATAACACCACAATAATCCCCACCCCAAAATACAGTTGCCGGGGAGGAGTTTTTAAGTTATTGCTCTTTTGCTACTATGTATTTCCTTACATTTTTCATGTGAATCTTCATTTAAGAAGAATCTTTACTGATCTGAAAAGAATCACACAGAGGAGCAGTAATTAAAGAATTTTCCTCCCTCAGTGTAGTTGATGGGAAAACGCAAACACAAAGATGACTTTTCCCTCTGTCTGTTTCAAGTCTACTCATTGTGTTCAGCAGGAAAGTAATGGGTTGTATAGAGAGGTGCTGCCTCAAAACGCTTTGTATGCTACATCTGCCTAAAAAAAATAGGAAGAGAATGTTTCTGCTTTTAGCTGTGGGAATGTAATTTCAGGACCAGGGCCTGAAAATTACAGTTTTTACCTCTAATAATCCAGAATGTTGACTTTGAAAGTTACCTTTTTTGTTTTCTGAAGCATGATGGCGCTGCACCGCTAGTCTCTGTGTCGATCTTCCTTGGCGAGTCTTAGAAGCTCTGCCCTATGCACTAAATGAGCACTAGACTTTCTTATTTTTAACCTTTGCTTCCACAACTGTGAGAGACAGTCATTGACATTATTTCTATTGTTCGTGTTCGTGCTTGAACAACTAGTAAAGGAATCAGATCAGTCCCCTTTCTTTGTTTGACTTTCCATTCCTTTCATTGCTGTGTGACAAGGCAAAAAATAACCAAATCTGCACGTACTTGCAGTTAGTAGATCAGTCCAAAAGTGTTTAAGATCTGCTAGAAACTTCTTTTTCTTACTGGCACAAGTAGTTGGCACTAGGGTTTAGATCCTTATTTGTTTGCCAGATGAGGTGGATAAGACTGAGACTGACTCTGAGACAGGGATTTCTGTGAAAAATCCTTGTAAAGATGATCCCAGAGAGGAGATATACCTGCAAGAAATTAACTTTTTTTGAGGTGATACTCTACTTAAAGCAGATACTCTACTTTCAGGCATCTCGTGAATGGAGAGCTGTCCTCTGCTTCTCCCAGAGGATTTGTCATGGTAGTAGGCAGGACTTCTTTATTACCAGTCAATGTGGGCGGCTTCAGGCCTCTGGTGACACCATCACCATTCCTATTTTTACCTTGAGACACTACCACTAGGCTGATGAGTCAAACCAACAGAGGTGAAGCATATTCATCTGAAATCCTGTGAAAGGCAAAATCTTGAACTCAGTCTATAACCTGGCCCTTCTCACTGTTGTTGTTCACACTTCTGCCTCTACAAAGTGCCTGTTGATGTTGGGCTGAATCAGTCAATGGCTTTCTAGGCACTGACTAATGACTTCCTGACTGCCGGGTGGAGGAAAGTCAATTACTTTGTTAACTGAAAATTCAATGCTGTGTTACGACACCTACTATGTTCTTCTTTCACTTAGAAGCTGTCTGGAAGTTGTCACACCTCTTCAGCTCAGTGTCCTGAACATAGGACATGTAGGGTGGAATCCATTTATCCTGAATTTAGGAACTTAAAAGGTAAATGTCAATTTTAAAGCCCACTTTAGAGTCAGGGAAGCAAATACATTTTTTTTGGGAGGGCAGTTTCTTTTATTCTAAGACAGGTAATTTTGCAGAAATCAAACAAATCAGCTCTAGAGGTAACTATTTTTCCCAGTGGCTATAAAAGAAGTTTGTAGTGAACAATTTAATAAAAATTAATAAATCAGCTATGTTATTATTTTTCCTTGCTGGTCATGTCTGAATCCTTCAGGAAAGACACATGGAAAAAGGTCAGTCTGTGGATGAACAGCTTTTTTGCTTAAACCCTACTTGGTAGGCAGTGGAGATATGTGTGCCTTTTGTTCATCCTCTTTTCCCAGACCAAAGGCAGCCATAGTTTTATCTACTCCTTCCGCAGACAAAGACCCTGTCTCACCATCTGTATAGGGAATAGCATAGCAGGGGAAGATAGTAGATTTGACCAATTTTTCCTCTGTGTGTATGAACATGGAATAAGATCTACAAGCTCTAATGAGGCTCTCAAACTTTCTCTGCCAGTAGTGATGCTCAGTAGCTTGCTGCTTCATTGCTTATTCATGGCAAGGAGTTATTCAAGACGAAAGACAAAAATACATCCACAAAAATATAAATTTTAATTATAAATTAAAAATTAAATAAAATCTAAATATAAATCAACAAAAATAAATACAAAATAAATTATAAAACATCAACAGTTGCAAACTGTATACTTATTTTTAAAGGTACTGTGGATCAATAGCTTTCACATAGTCATGTGGCTGCACCAACTTATCAGGTTGTTGAAGATGCTGATATGTATGCTTTAAATATTATTTCTGAGTTGCTATTAATAATTGTACTCATCAGAGATAACTAACACAGGCAAGTGTTGGTTAGTTGTACATGAGACATGGGAATGAGCATGGCACACACATGCTTCCTAAATTTCTTAGAGAAAAAAGGCTTATCTCTTTGTATGTGACACAAATAAGAAGATGAAGATACTCTTTAAATAAATGAAGCATCTGAGTGAAAGGATTGCCCATCCAACATCTGACTAAACACTCTCATGCTCTTAAAGCTAGCAACCGTGCCCAAAGGATATGCAAGCAAGACCAAGGAAATGTATGACAGCAAACTCGAGAATACAGCTATCCATAACAATTCTTTTGAGCCTGTAGAAGGTTGGTTTTATTTTGCCAATCTACTGAGAACACTGCCACTCTTCACATCTTCACAAGGCTGAATACCACCCATGGTATTCTGAACCATGTGCCAGCTTTCTACCGTGTGTCTGCTGAAAGCCTGCTCCAGGTGCATGTACCAGTGTTTATTGCTGAAGATGCAGCTTATTCATTGCTTCTATGGGACCACATCAAGACTGGGATTCACCTGCCTGAATGTAGACAACCCTGTCTCGGATATCTATACAGTGGCTTCCTTAACAGTCAGTAATGGGCTCATCAGCAACATCAGTGATTTCTAGGGTGCGATTTTTCTCATCTTAGTGTAGATGTAGAAAACTGATCAACAAAATCACTCTCTAAATGTTTCACTATAAACTCACTAGCTGCCCAGTTAGCTGCTCAACGTGCTGTGAAAGAAGAGCTAGCAGCACGCGTGTTTATTGCGGAGGAGTTGGGATAAATGGACGTGCACATGTGTCCCTAAGCTAGACAGCAAGCTAAAGGCTGATTATGATCCAGCCGAAGAGAGGTAAAGTAGGTTAGGGATTAATTACACTTGGGGACAAAGGTTAATGTATGAAAAAATGGAAAAATTACAATTTAGCTCCTAATTTGAATAAGCAGTCCACCCATTCTGTGGTTGATGTTGCTTGCTGCTATGTTGGCTCTTTAAGATAATGACTCTTATGAGTTAATAGTTGGCTTTCCAAAATTTGATTCTTACTAACATAATTGTCAAGGGTTTCTGTAGCGTTTTCTTGCTCATATCTTGTCCCGTCCCTTCAGTTTGGTCTCTTTAGCATATAGTTCCATCCCTGCTTCCAGGGATGCTGAGAAACTGCAAGGAAAGAAGAAAAGTAAGAAGGAGCTGTACTGACAAAAGCTTTCTGAGGACTCAGGTGCCAGGGTACATTCCGGTCTGTGCGGGGCATGCAGGAGGGTTTACAAACAGAAAGCAGGGGTGGAGAACCTCGGCAGAACTCCTGTGAGTTATTCATATGTGTCCGTGCCTCAGTTTCCCCAGTGCAACTGAATAGTCACTCGGAGACCTAGGGGAAAAAAGCATACCTGAATACCAATATCCTCAACAATCTTATTTAGATTGTCAGTTGAGCCAGGGGCTTAAGCCTTCAGAGCTGTTGCTGACCCCTGTACTCGGCACTGGTGAGGCCACACCTCAAATACTGTGTTCAGTTTTGGGCTCCTCGCTACAAGGAAGACATTGATGTCCTGGAGCGTGTCCAAAGAAGGGCAACGAAGCTGGTGAATGGTCTAGAATACAAGTCCTATGAGGAGAGTCTGAGGGAGCTGGGGTTGTTTAGCCTGGAGAAAAGGAGGCTGAGGAGACCTTATCGCTCTCTACAACTACCTGAAAGGAGGCTG
The DNA here is from genome assembly GCA_030449065.1 of Oceanodroma leucorhoa. NCBI lineage: Eukaryota > Metazoa > Chordata > Aves > Procellariiformes > Oceanodroma > Oceanodroma leucorhoa. Next base: position 9,175,031 of record JASVER010000021.1, read on the forward strand.
TAGCGAGGTGGGTGTTGGTCACTTCTCCCAAGTAACTAGCAATAGGACGAGAGGAAATGGCTTCAAGTTGCACCAGGGGAGGTTTAGATTGGACATGAGGAAAAATTTCTTCACCAAAAGGGTTGTCAAGCACTGGAACAGGCTGCCCAGGGAAGTGGTGGAGTCACCATCCCTGGAGGTATTTAAAAGATGTGTAGATGTGGCACTTCGGGACATGGTTCAGTGGGACTTGGCGGTGTTAGGTTTATGGTCGGACTCGATGATCTTAAGACTTCACATTTGTGGAAAATAATGCTCCTTCCCTTTCACCTATTTCAGAGGGGAGGTATGATGGTAATTAGCTTCTCTGAGTCTGTGAGACCTTATGTAGATGTGTTAAGATGGGAATATTTTACTCATCTTTAGACACCTGTATTTACATTTCTACATTAGCTACCCTCAGATTGTTTTGGTCCATACAGAGGAATAGACATCTGCAGTTGTTCACTCATCTAAAATGATTTAGTTAGTTAGTTAGCAAAGCATGAAGTGGATTACCTTCTGTAGGTACTTTGTTTTGGTTTGGTTTTTTTTATCAATGAGTGTACAGGGAGTCTGGGTAAGTAAGGATAACATCCAGTCTTTATATTTTTACACAGTTCTGCTTTACAACTCATTAAACACCAGTTTAAGTCAAGCCACGGAAGAGTTGTTTAACCCAAACATGCAAATATTAAACACAAGCAGCAGATCAGTTTATTTGAGGTAGTGACTGAACTATGCCTTTCAAAGGAAACAATGCATAAGGAAACTGGAAGTTTGGGTTTCTATTGTATTTAGAGAATAAATTAAAATTGGTATATATTTTAATATAGTCATTCTTAATGCATGTATGTTCATATGACCAGGTAAGACTAATTCACTTGACAAGAAAAAGCTATTAGTGTTGCTGCTTACTATCACGTCAGTATGACTTTAAAAGCCCATTAGGGTCACATTCACTAATGAATTGTTGTATCATAGGTTTTTGTGTGATTATCGATAACACAAAATTGTTTCTTGCACTTTCATAGGTCTCATGTGACATGGCTTTTAATGCATATTTGGCCACCATTTGAAGTGCTTACTTAAGCTGACATACTCTGAAGGGTTATTGTTATTTTCTTCTCCTTTAAAGAGCAAAAAAATGGTCATAGATGTAGCCCTAAGGCCTATTTCCTGCACTACTGAATTTAACTGAATTGCTCTAGAAATTGAATTAATCTCATTTTAGATGTCCAAAAATTACTCTTGTTTCTTAACCGGTCCGTCATTTACAGGCAGTAGAGAGAAAATGGTACCCTCCAGATGGTTGGTCAGCTTATTTCAGAGCTGGCATCTAAGGCAGACCAGATGAGCCGCTCTCCCAAAATGCCTGTTTCACTCCTCTGACTCCTAACAGTGTGGGGTTTGTACAGCCTGTCACAAATACCTAAATATCTAGTTCAGGAGAATGGTATAGCTTTCTGAATTCTGTTGTCCATATATAATGGACAGCTCATGGGCAGACATGTACATGTAGAATAAAATAAATTTAAAAGTGTCCTAATCTGTATCCTACTGCTGAACCCTACTGCTGAAACATCAGATGAATCCAACCTTAAAAATGCCAGTTTCTCTCCTGTTTTTGTAACCTAGAGTGCTAAATGCAAATACATGCACGTTACACAAGATGCAACCTCCTCAGTTTGTGCAGGACAGATTAACTAGGTGGGGTGCACCTACCTGTACATAAGTACCCCAGGTCATTTGAAATACCTTGGGATATACAAGGCATTTACTTGCTGCCGGTGTGTATGCTACAGGATTTAGGGGATAGCCAGAAACTTCTGCGGTGGCAGCCAGATGTCAGGCAGGTACAGTGCACAGCACCTAAACTGGCACCTAAACTTGTGTGTAACTATCCCATCCATTGATTCTGACTCATAAAACTAGCTAAGAGCAAACCCAGGATGGTGTTATCTTCTCTTGGGCAGTTAGAACAATTAGCCTTTCCATGCAGTCATAGCAAAGTATAGGGCAATGATAACAGTGCTAGACCAAAATACATATAAATATTACTAAATATTTTTAAATCACTGTTGAGTTCTTATTTATGCTTTGACCACAGATGTTTTTGTATAACCAGCTAAGATAAGACTGATGATCAGTCTACTGGCAAAAGTGAGCATTACTGCTTCTAGAAGAGTTTTGATGTATTCATTCATGTTTTTATAGGGATCTTGGGAATTTTTACTCCTTTTGAACTGATAAAGGAACTCTTAAGCAAGTCAGGAAAGGTTGTTTCCTTCATACTGTTCATGGCAATTCTTTTTCATGTGAAACTGTGAAGTAAGGTTTAAATACTCACTGTAGATGGTGCCGAAGGAGGAAGGATTATCATTAACGTCTACGTTAGTTTGTCTAAGTGAGACAGTTTCAAGTAAGAAAGCAATGGGATTATACTACAGCTTCAGACAGAATTATTGTCACTGCAAAACATGACTTTTCCCTGACCCTCCAAGAATTGGGTAGTAAGTAGGGCCGTTTTAAGTTATTCGGCACATCCACGCAATAACCATACAGAACTAACCAAGTTCAACAGAAATGGTTTCTGGACATCACATTTTCCCCACAAAGAGTGAGCAGGAAGGTTTCTCAGCAAAGAAGACCACCTTGTCCTCTGGCAGTGATCAACTGGTTCTAGAGTTTCCTAGAGGAAACTGGAGCCTAGAGGAGAGAAGGCTTTGGGGAGACTTACTGCTGTCTACAGCTACCTGATTGGAGGCTACAGAGAGGATGGAACCAGGCTCTTCTTGGAGATAAATGGCAAAAAGAGGCAATGGATAGACATTGGAGCATGGGAAATTCCAACTGGATATTAAGATGTTAGGTTGAGGGGTTAGTTTTTCTTCTTTTTTTTTTTTTTTTTTTTTTTTTTTTTTTTTTTTTTTTATGAGAATTTTCAAACACAGGCTTCATAGAGAGATTGTGGAATCTACATCCTTGGGGGTGTTCAAGGCTCAGCTGGGTATGTTCCTGAGCAACCTGATCTGATTAGTCCTCCTCTGAGCAGGGGGTTGGACTAGTGGATCTCCAGAGGTCTTTTCTGACCTAAATTATTCTGTGATTCTGTGATTCTAAGATGATGAAATATTTTTTTTTGCACGTATGTTCTAGTATCACAAAGAACTGTTGAGGTATTCTTCTATATGAAGGCAAGACTAGAGGAGAATAACACGTGGAGCATTACTTCGTTTATGCCTCTGTGCTCTGGGAAGTTAAGGCTGGGATAAGCAGAAAGCAAGAGGATAACTTGGAAGACCAGCGTTTAAACTTGCATAGACTTCAGTGGAAACAGGACTTCATCTGAGCATGTAAAATTGACATTATTTCTTGGTGCCATTTTCTGTTATGTTTTCCACTAAATTTAAGGCCTATTGAGTTTTTAAGTCCATTTACTGAAGCATACCATAAATATACTTGCTTTCTCTCCTTTCCCGCCTCTCTGATTTAAAGTAATTTAAAAGTCATTTGAAAACCGCAGGTTCTGTGTCTGACACCCACTTTCCAAAATGTCAATGGACTGAAATAATAGGTTTGTTTGCTGTCACAAATCTTACTATGATTAATGCATCAAACCATTGCTGGGAGTTACCTCAATACCATTTAAGTACTCTTCAAAGCAAAGGCACGTAGACTGAAAGTTAAGAGACTTCTCTCTCTTTGTACATCTTTGGGTATCTATCTCTCTATCTAACTTCAATGAAAAAGGCTTAGTGGATTTGCTTTTCTCATCCAAGTATGCATTGTCAGCTAAATAAAAATTCCTCTGAGGAAACGCCGTTTGATAATTGTGAAAGTTAAGTTTGTCTTGTAAAGATATTAACATTGTAAACATGGTTGTAAATGTTTGATATGTGATACTACTAAAGAAGTATTGTAATCGAAACCAACATTACGACAGGATTCTTAACCTGGTTGCAGGCCATATGGGAAATGTACAGAACAAGGCCTTCAAAAAGACCACCCGAGTTATCACTGAGAAGTACTAGACATGATTTGGGAATGACTTCTACAAACAAGCGTATGAAGAAATCCATTACYTTCAACAGGAAACCAAATAACAAAATTACTGGATAAGTCACCCATTTACTGAAGCGTATCCAGGGCAGGCCAGTAAGAGGCATCTCCATCAAACTGCAGGGATCTGAAAGGGAGGGAGATAACCAGGTCTCTCAGATCTGCCCTTTTAGAGGGGATCACTGAAGCTGACTCAGACAGCCTGAAAGAAGGTAGAAGCTGCTGAACTTTGGCAGCCTGTTCAATCCACAGCCCACATGGCCCACTCTTACAATTAATCTCAGAATAACAAGTGAAGCTGTCAGACCCTGTTCCTGCCACKTTTTTACTTTTTTCCAAAAATGCAAACAAACAAAAAATGTGAGCCTACTTTTCTTTTTTTTCCCCAAAAAAATTCACTTTCCTGGAAACTCAACACTTTTTTTTTYAACTGAATTAAAATTTTGAAATGCTATAACTTTCTGTACTATGAAAACTGATTTTCTTACCAGCTATGGAGGTATATACACCTAATACACCCATCTGGCAAGGCTCARCACAAAGAACACTGTGAAGGCTTAACAAGATTTGATAGTAACTCCAAAAAGCCTCCTTTCGCAAACCACCATTGTAGGTATAAATCTACTGAGGACTGAACCAGAGTAATTTTAGGCATTGTRGTGTATTCTTTCTAGTTTCCAGGTGCCATTCCAAAACAGTCTGTGTCTTCAAAAAGTTCTCAGCCATATTTGTCAGCTCTGCRTGGAAGCCTTTGACACAAGACGTCTCCAATGGTGAAAAGAATCCCACATTTAGGCAAATTAATCCTGCCCCTTTTACTTCTCCWCTCCTTATAAGGGAAGCCTAAGTTACTGCTTTAGACTTACAYATCTAATTTTCAAACATCTGAAGTTTCCTGCTTCAAAGCACATTAGTGAGRATATATTTTTTATATATCAAACAGTTGGACCAAAGCTGACACCTCTGCAGGAAAGCAATATAGTTAACGCTCTGAAATGCTTTACAAACTGGAAGGTGACAGGTATAATAAGAAATACACAATGTAAACTGAAAACTCTTCAGGATGGGCATGGTCCTTTATTATACATGTATACAGTGTACATAATTGTTTTGCCTATTAGTAACTCTCTAGTACAAATGAAACAAAGCCTGGTTACCCCTGTACTTACATTGTGGTAGTAAAAATCATGGATGATACTTGTGATCAGAGACAAGAGGGCCAGAAGGGACTGTAGGAATCACGGAGCATCAGGATTACGGTGCATGACCACTACTGCTTCAATAAAGTCCTTCAGCTCAACTACGTCTTTCAAGAGGACAGATTTGGAAGAAAAGATGGAAGCTCCAAGGACGGCTTTTTTCATCTCTTGCTCTGTGCTTCATCCATGCCTKGATCTCTGGCTCAGTGGCTTTTGGGTCTAATGGCAGATTCTAAAATGTAATTTTTTGTTTCCAGACTTTCTCATTATCTGTGTGAAGGCTGGTCTTACCATGGGCAACAGAAGACAAGATTGATGGACACCTGGTGACAAAACCTAACATATCTTCAGGGCATGCTAGCACATCAAGTGTTTCTTCCCCTAGTCTATTCTGATTTTTCATCCCTTARCTAAATTTCTCTATAATGCCTCACAATAGTAACTGCAGTAGGAATTTGTTTTTGTATTATCACTCTTACAATGAAGCAAAAATAAATAAATAAACACGTCATACCAAGACTAAAATACTATGCTGAAAAAGGAATTGAAACCCTTGTTCACTTTGGACATCACAAAGAATGGTTGTGGATCTGGAAACAAAACTAAAAGGCTTTATTTTGGAGAGTGAAACCAAAGTTGATGGAAAGAATCTGCTTACATAGTAATCATGTCAYGGACCGTATTTCAGATATCGGTCTCAATGGCTCAGTGCTCTGATTACTTGTGTGTTAACACAGCATGGACATGCAAGAAGATCTARGCTTTATTTACCCTGGAAACCCAAGTCAGCCTGCTTACGCTGTTCATACAGAAACTGGACTTACATTCACTTCGCTCTATGGATATCTGCTGCATGCTATTTCAACACCACAAATGCCTTGTTCACGTTAGAGCAGGAGGAAATGAAATCTGTCTCCATGCAAGKAACTAGCAGAACAGGCAATGCAAGAAAATAGCAGCATGGGGAAGAGCAAATAAGCCTGGGCACGCTGACCCCAGCTTACTCACTCCATGCCACTCCAAAGAGTACTTCCTTCTTCTCAATTCACCATAGGGACAAGCAGAAAAAAACCACTGCCCCAGGAATATAGAAGTCAAGTTGTTCCCTTCTGCTTCTTCCCTTGCACACTGCTTGGAAGAAAAAAGGAGCTGGAATATTGCCAGGTGTCACTGCACAGAGGAGTCCTTAGCTGGCACAGAGCCAGCATAATGTTTCCTGCAACCTGTTTTTTCTGATGGGATTCATCTTCCCTAACCTTCACCATCTAATAATTAGGCATCTAATCTAAGCCATTCATTATGTTCTCTCTGGAGTCGATGCGAAGAGAGAGGTTGGATGAATGGCCCTCTGGGGGTACTTGTCTCTCTGTGTTGACAACAGAGTCAGCCTAAAAGACTGGCTTAGAATAGACAGCTAACTTTTTGGCAGCTGAAATTAAATTAGATGAATCCTAGCATCAGCTGCACTACTGTGACTGGCAGACTGACTCAGTAAGTCACAGCTAGCTATGGTACTTTAAATGCTCAACAGGAGCCAGTATATTTCTGGCCCTGGCATCACTGTGTACATCTTTAGCCTTGCAAAATCTGGATTAACATATTATCTCTATGTGTAACTGTCGGGGCAGCTAAGCAGATCCTCAAGCAAATCAGGAAACAAAGATGCCTGGAGTATGATCATATGAACATGTAAGATAAATACGCAGTGAGGTAGWTTGAAAACTGGCTGAATTGCTGAGATCAAAGGGTTGTGATCAACAGCATGAAGTTCAGCAGGAGGCAAGTCAATAATGCTGTACCACAGATGTCGATATTGGGATCAATACCATGTACTATTTTTGTTAATGGTGTAGATTATGGGACAGAGTGCATCCTCTGCAAGTTTGGAGATAGTAAAAATTTGGGAGGAGTGGTTGACCAGATGCTTGTTCTGCCATTCAGAGGGACCCTGTTAGTCTGGGAAAATGGGCAGAGAGGAATCCCATGAAGGTCGACAAAGGGAAATGCTAATCCTGCACCCGGGGAGAATTAACCCAATGCACCAGTACAGGCTAGGGACTGATGGGCTGGCAAGCAGCTTTTCAGAGAAGACCCTAGGGGTCCTTGTGGACACCAAGTTGACCATGAAACAGCAGTGTGCCCTCAGAGCAAAGAAAATTAAAAGCATCTTGGGCTGCATTATGAATAGCATCAGCAGCAGGTTGAGGGAGGTGATCCTTCCCCTCTACTCAGCCCCAGTGAGACGCATCTGGAAGGATGTGTCCAGTGCTGGGCCATCCAGTGCMAGAGAGGCATGGACATACCAGAGTGAGTCTACTGCAGTTCCACAAAGATGATTAAAGCATCTGTCTCACAAGGAGAGGCTGAGAGAGCTGGGACAGTTCAGCAAGAAGAAGAGAAGGTGGGGGGGAGGTCTTATCAATGGGACTGGGGGGGAGCAACGAAGACATATCGAGGGTACTCTCAGCGGTACTGAGTGAAAGCATAAAAGACAGTGGGTGCAATCTGAAGTAGAGGAAATTCCTTTTGAACTTTTTTCCGTAACATATTTACTATCAGMGTGTTCAAGCACCRGAACAGGTTGCCCAGAGAGGTTGTGTAGTCTCCATCCTTGGAGATATTCAAAATCCAACTGAACACAATCCTGGGTAACTTGCTGTAGTTGTCCTTTCTCTGAGCAGATGGGTTGAACTGGATGTTCTCCAGAAATCCCTTCAACCATTCTATGTCATTCTCCGTACATCCAATCTTCTTGCTACATGAAGAATCAACTGAATCTGTTATATTTCACACTTTGTAAAAAATCAATGGTTTTGATGCTAGTTTTATAGTGTGTAGACAAAAAGATAGTCACTTCCACTGTTTCCTTTGAGAYACTTTCTGATCATTTCTAATTGTTCAAAACTAGTGCAGAACTGGAGCATGAAATCCTGATACATATGGCAATAAAACTCATGAATCACATTTAGAACATAATGCAAAAGAGATCACAGATATTTTTTAGAAATAACAGATATTTTGTCTGGGAAGAAACCAATTCATGCTGGCAGGTCCTCTTGCATATTTGAAATGTTTTTCCTGTCAGATCTTGAGTTTGTGACCTAGAAATTCCTTTCTGAATTCAGTCATGCTTCTAGAATATAATTCAAAAAATATTAAGCCTCTCCAGAATYAAAATGTTCATTTCAGATACTCAGATATTTGCAGACAGCACTTTTAAGTGTGGCTTCCTTAAATATTTGCAGTTGGTAGGTGGTCAGTTAGGCCTACAGATACTCCAGCCAGTACTGGACATTGGAAAGRGTTGTTGACATTAATTCTTTATACTCTTCCTGGTCCTTTGTACTCTCCAGCGTGGGTTAGGTACCTGAATAAGTAAACTGAATCACTTCAGGAGACATATTTCTCTTTCTGTTGGGTGTAGAGTCTACCCCAAGACAGTAGGGGCGTAGATGTCTACAGTTCACTTTATTTATTTAAGTGAATTAATTGATTTAATTGATTCATTTAAGACTTTAAAATCTGGCCTGAGGAGTTTTCCCCAATACATTTTAAGTCAAGACTCAGAAATACTTCCTTTTCTCATTCAGTGCTTAAGCATTCACTTAAATTCATTAAAGTCTGTAGAAACAGACATGTATGTRAAACAGGTGAATGGTGAATCATTTTTTTCTAAGGATAGCTGTGGCTCTTATGTTTGAATTCCTATTTTTATACTGTAAGAATAGTTTTAATTACATATTGCTGCATGTATAATTTTAAGATAATTATATAGCAAGTAGATTAAGCTCTTATTTACTTATCATGCCTGAAGATCTCATTTAGCAATTACTTAATATTCACCTAATGTAAAACTCTCTTATTAAATCTATGCTGAACAGCAAAGACCTTTTTTTTTTTTAAAATGTTCACAACTTTGTAAAGGAAGAATAGAATTGTCGGACGTATAAAGCACCCAGTCTTTAGCTATTAYAATTTAGCTTGGGTTTTCTTAAGAAAATGCACGTGACATGCATTTATTAACGCTGAGGCTGACTAAAGGGATCTCAGTATCTCTCCCTACCCAATTACACAGCGTGTGTGGTGTGTGAGCTTCCAGCCATAGGATGGAAACACATCCACCACCACTTAGAGACAAGGAGGTGRCCAACTCTTTGCCCTTTGAATCGTTCAAAAATTCCTCTCTAAAGGGATTTTCCACTGATATAAGGAGTGCAGAGAGTAAGCGACAGTTTTCCTAGTAATCACCTGAACARAACAAACCATCTCAAATGGAATTCRGATTTGGCGAGGCAAACTCCAAATATAGGAGGTAATGTAGGGGATCAGTCAAAAATAAAGCTGACCACCATTTCTCCTCTGCTGATCCACAGATCAGTATCTGATGTCTTCGCACCTTCAGATCACCCTGCAGGCTGTGCCTGAGAGATGCCTTTAAGTCTCCATAGGACTGGAGGGAAATATAGCAAAGCAGCAAAACAATATAAATGTCCGGTCATTTATCCCTTGAAGATTAGTGCCTACTATGAAAAGTAAGAGACATGAAAGACCCTACGTATTTTTGGGGCATCAAACGCTCAAGTGATGACCAGAATTCATCATCCTCTGTTTTGGGCGCTTTATGCCAGATGATCTACGGCAAACAAAAGCACACTGTGATTAATAGAGTGCTCATATCTCATATCTTGCCCTCCTGTTTTGGGTTTCCTGGCAGTTACCACCGTGTTCTACTTTAACAAGTACATTCGCACTTGCTTTGAAACCTAAAATTGTCTGTTCTCTAAATCAGGATTACACACTTGCTCATGGCTAAGCATTTCTGTCTGTTCCATATGGATTAAGCCACAGACTATCTCCTTATTACCTAAGAGCATGTAAAATGTTTATACAGCTATATGTATGTGGGCAAGGTCTTTGATCTGAGTGTTTCAGAATTTCATTGATGTCTATTAAGCACCCTAAGATTTCTGTGAAATAGGTAGATGTATTCTTTTTTAAAGTCAGCTACATATGTCAGAGAGTTCAAGTAAATATATTAAAAAAAAAAAAAAGGCAAATGTAATCATCAGCAGAAATAGGATGCAGACTTTGCACCTTAATTGTGTTTTGACTCTAGCCAATCCCAGATGTGAAAAGCTATCCTCCCTTATTTTTAGGGTTTATTTGCTTTTCTGCAAGTTAGGTGGTTGGATGAATCTTTTAACCAGATGATAKGCATGAGTAAGATCTATGAGCTTCAGGACTTATTTTCTTATTAGACTGAAGTCCGCGGTTCTGATGCATGTTTTACATACAGCTAACCTACTAAGCCATGAGTCACTGACAGATGCTAAAGAGGAACGACTTAATCAACCAATTAATTCAAGGTTTTTCTTTTCAAAGAGGAATTTAGATTCTGGTGATCTACGACCATACCTTTAAACCTTGAATAAATAGCCATGAATCAGTTCAAATAAGAGCTGTCCTGTTTCTTTCCTGCAGCCACAGGATTTGTTGACTCAGTTGTTTGTGCAGGCTAAGCTTCCCAAATCATGTTTTCTAGAAACAAAGAGGGTAGCCCAAGCATTCAGAGCAGGAAGCACAAGCTCATTTATAATAGGATTAACTTTGCTCCACCACCCTCCCTGTGGCTTTGCCGGGTTTTCTGTGGTAAGATCTCTACTACAGCTGCTCTGTTTGATTGCAATTCTGTCCATGTCGCCTCTCTGCTGCAAGGCAGGGACTGTTTTTGTGGTTTTTTGGGTTGTTATGTTTACCCCAGTCACCATACATAGCCACCTCCACAATAGATGAATGTCTCTTAGCAATGCTGTAGAAAATGGGCGATATTCACACAGGCTTCTTCGGGAGGCATGAGTATCACCTTTCTTATTTGCCATGCATGTCTCTGAAATAATTAAGTGGCTCTATAAAAAAAAAATAAAAACCAGCCTCAGGAGCTACTGAGTGTGTTATACTTGGATCTGCCTGCTTGACTGTACCTACAGGGACAACAGATGGAGTGGGATTCAGCCAAAGATTAAAACAACTAAATTTAACTAAACATTCAAGTATTCACATATGACGTGTGTGTTTCGGTTCTCTCTGTGCTCAGTAGATATCTAGATCTGTTTTAGTTGCCCACATCTTTGTGTCTATTTTCAATACCATAGGTTATCTTGCCTGAACTTCACTTTAGTTTCAAGAGGACATGGATCTTCTGTATCTGCGGTGTCACATCTGTCAGCTCTGTGTGGATATCTCAGCTAYCCTAGGTTGTCTCAAAAGCTGTTGCCTGATTGTTTGGGTAACTAAACCTACATCCTGGTTATGAGAGTCTAGAGAGCGGTTCAGCTGACGAAATGCCACTGCCTGCTTTAGGACTGTTCCTCTTCAGCATGTCTCATTCTTACGGTGGTGACTGAAGGAGATTCACATTCTGAAAAATATTCAGGTGTCTGCAACCTGTCAAGTTCATGACAGGTGCTTTTTAACCTTTGAACATCTGTCACTGAAAGCTTTTTTTTTTTTTTCTTCGCTTTTGTGCAATTCTGAAAAAATTGCACAAGAAAAATCAGAATCCTACTGTATTTCACAGAGTATTTACTGCCAGTAGAATCTTAGCACAAGTGAAAGTAAAAAATTAACTGTTTGGAATAAAAAACAATAACATGTTTGGTAAAATTTTGAAGCAGTGGCAAATAATGACACCCTCTTATTTCAGACCTTTATCTACTTTGTCTGTTAGTTCGTAAAAAATTATTACAAGGGATGTATATTGTTAATTTGTTACTAACCAGAGATATTAGTTTTCAGTTCACCAAACCTAAATCCCCTTGAAAGGTTTAATAAGGTACAATAGAATAGATGTGGTATGTGATATATTATATGTAAAGATGCCATAAAACAGTTGTCAGTCCCCTGCGTTTACCCCTAACTCAGCAATAATGTTTCTCTGGAATGGCCTYAGAAAAGAGGAATAAAAAATCTGTATCAGTAGGAAATGTATAGATGAAGACTTTGTCAGAGTTTTTGACCACTACATTAGCGATATCTCACCTTAAATCCATGGCCAGTGGATACTGACACCTGTTTAATGGTCTATTTGRGGCAATATAAGAATATTTGCTCTGGTCAGATGAAAGTTCTGCCTAAATCAGCATTGTGTCTGACAAGGTTTAAAAGAAACAGGGCAAATATAACCTTGTTCTTGGTTTGGGTGTTCTTTCAACTTCTGACAATCAGCCATTTAGGGAAGTTGGTATGTCTTTTTATACCAGGAAAGCAATTATGTATTGTTTGATTCTGCAGTTAAGAAACTAAGTGACTCTCCCATGTCTATACTCTGAAAATGCATTTTCAGAGAAGAGAATATAATTTCGCTTTGGCTGTGTCTTGAACTATCAGGAAGTCAAAGAATCAAAGAAAATTCTGATGTCAACTGTTTACTGTCTATTTTTTCCCTGAAAAATAAGTTAACAACCAAGCCTGTCAGTAGTCGGTTATCATAGAACCATAGTTATTTTCATTATACGTGTATTAGCATTGTCACTGTGATTCAACAGACGMTTTGTTCTTTCAGAATTTCTAATTAAAGTGTACTGTGAATGAATCTTTAGTAACCTTTCCATATTATTTTTTTCTGATACTGGTGCTAGAAACTATAATAAAAATCATTGCACTGAAAGATTTAAGACAGGACATGGGATCATCTCCTGGGGATACATTCTCCCAACTCTGAGTCATAATACTGGRGTCGGATTATTATAACCTTTTATAAAACTTAAACACTCGAGTTAGTTTGATAGGGTCATCTTACAGTTAAATAATCACCAACAGGGGATAATTCAGGTCATGCTAACCTAAGTATCCAGGTTGGACACCACTAGACTTTTTGATATCTTACATATCTCCTTTTACCGATTAAAAGAGTGACAAGAATGATCAGCTCCAAATTAGATATCTACCTTTTAGGAGTCCACTTTACAATAGCTAGATCTCACCTTTGGTAACTTAGCAACACATAATTAAAAGGGCACATTGACCACATAAGGTGGCTAATCGGGGGGTCACCTGAGTGTATGATTGGAGATTATAAAAGGAAAAGTTTCTTGTCAGTCGCTGTGCAGACAGCACTAAGCAGAAAAGGGCCTTAAAAGAGAAGTTTTTTAAGGCAAGCGGAGCAAATAATCAAATAAAATTGACTTGAAACAGGGAAAAAGAGGAGGGAAATTATAAGAGGAAGGCTGGTTCAGAGGAGAAAGCAGATGACTGAAATTTGCTTGAAGAACTACCCATACCGGTGAGGAATCTAAGGCAAGAAAATGCCTGTTCTTGGAATAAACTAATGTAATTATTGTGCTGCTTAAATGAAAAGGTAAATAGGCATGGAATGAAGTGTGAAGTCCTCTGAGTGCATATCCTTAGCATATCTCTGACAGAACTTTTRGGGACGAGAAAGAGGGGCTCTTGTTCTGTGGAGAAACAGGAGGGGGGAGTTTGCACCCAGGAAGGGTGCGTCATTACTGTCCTACAGCCTGGTTAGACCCAAGGAACTTGGGGGGGGATAAATCCCATTCATCAGGAACCAGGATAATAGTTGGTAGCTGATTCAGGAAAGCTCTATTAGGGCTCTATCCACTTTTTGGGCAACTTCAGAACAGCATGATGTATTGTCTTCCTGTGAACCCACAGTTAACTTTTGCTGGTGACACTGCATTTGTAAAATTACACTCGCTATTTTGAGAAAAGAGAGCTTGCAAAACTCACTCTCTCCAGCCAAGCGAGAAKAGTTTTTTCCCTAATATTCTCTAACCACAACTTGTGGAATTTCCAACTTTCCTTACAAATTGGTGATCATAGCAGCTGCCTGACCAATGACTCCTCCAACTTTCATTTCTAGGGTTGAAAAGTAGCAGATGCTACTAGGAGGTGCTGCCACAAAAGCCAGCTTCCAAGACTTCTACTTAGAGCTGGTTCTTTTCAGAGTAAGCACAGAGATAGCAACATGCTAGCCATCAGTATCTTAACTACTGATACCACAGCCACTTGCACAAATCCATCTTCTGACCATCGATTTGGTGATACCTGGTGTCCATCTTTGACAATCATGGTCCCAGTGATAGACTGGACCTCCTCCAGTCTTCAGYAGAACTGATCTCTGATGTGTTTTAAAAGCACATACTTGAACATTTCTAAGCTTCCCAACCTGGGATGAGTGGGACATTCCTGAAATTTGTTGATATGGTCACTACACCAAGTAGGACCGAAATGGAGACAGCTAATCTTTTTGTACAGCAGAGATACTGTCTTTGTCAAACATACTTTGCTGTTTCTAGGGCAACATGTCTGATGCTGAGGCAAGACATGRAGCACACCTCCTCCTGTTCCACAAAATTTTCCATTTAAAAAGGTTTTCTGCTTTGGGCCCTAAGGGCAATCTCAGAGTTGTCTAAAATAAGTTACATGTAAAAAAAGGTTGTTTTAAATTGTGTCTCATTCATTGTTTTTGTCCATAAAACTTAGCAAACTATCTAGATCCAGCCTACCTACAGTGTCAGAGCTGCAGCTGACAAAAGTTGAAGACCAGACCCAACATATCCTAGTGCTCATTGGTTCGAAAATGTGATAATGAATAGCAAAGCAAACACAGTGTTCTGACGTACAGCTATAACAGTACTCTGGGGTAACCTAAATAACCTATTATCTGAAATTATCATGTTCAGTGGGCCACATTTTCCAGCATTGCTTCAAGATATTCTCTTTCAGCTCAGTCTTGCATGATACAGTTTTGTACTCATATGAATAATCAAATTAATTTTAAATACCCTTTTAGTCCTAATGGCTGGTGTCACGAAGTTTGGAGCAACCAGTTCTCTTCTAGGACACARATTTGTCGTAAGATAATCAACTTAAAAACTGCAACAGAGAGCATATCTTCTGCTGGTTAAGGAATGGTGCTTTGAAACAAAATTACCTAGCTCTGCCTAGAGCACTGAACTGAGACTTGAAAGATCTACTTCTCGGTTTATTCCTGGATTATTTTGAATAAGTCACTTTTCTTTCCCATCTGTAAAACAGGGGTAATAATGTAGGTACCTTCATCTGCAGATCTCAAGGCCTTGTGCAAGTATGAAGTATTCTATTTTAATTCAATGCTATCTATGAGACTGATTAACATAATGGCTCAAGAGACTTTTTTGATCATTGAAGGGGGGAAGGGACACCAATTTCTTTTAATTTGAAGGCAAGAAAGCACAACCAGCTCTCCACAGAGTCAGACCCTTCGAATTATGTAACTGTCTAAGATTGATATGCTGAAGCTCATTTGCTTCAGAGGGATTTTCATGAGTTTTATTATTTGGAAAGTACTTAGAATCCTGAGATGAAAGAACTTACAGAAAAGTAACATTTTTATTTTTCTATTTCTCTTTTCTTTTCTTTTGGCTAATCAAATGGACATTTGAACTCATTTSTAAGAACAAAGAGATACAGGGAGTGCCATTAAAATCTTGATATTTGCTGTTCCCAGTAATTACATTTAGCAGAGTATTCAAAGCAATCTTGCTTCTAAACACATAAATACAGTCGGTCAGGTAAATGTTATGATTCAGTAAATATTGAGGGTTTCATGGTACCTATGGTAACATAAGAAGCATGTAAGAAGACAGGCACTGAAGATCTCAGATTTTACCCGCTACGTAAATAAGGGCTTATTTTTTATTTTCAGGTCCCCTTATGACCCTATCAATAGTGTTGAAGAAAAAGCAGGTTTTTAATCCCAAGGTTTTGTCAGAAACAGTTGTTTACCAACAGAACTCAGCTTGAGAACGTGGTCCAAGCAAGAAAGTTCTGGTTGGAATGATTAGTGGATTGACAAAATTATAGGCATCTGGCAAGGTCTCATAGTAGGATCTGTTTGACAAGACCAGTCTAATATTTATGTTCCAAGCACTGAAGGAAGATTATCTCTTTGCTATCTCATCAAGAGGTCTTGATCTCTTTGCTTTACAGTTAAACACCACAATGTGGACAGGGCAAAATCCTAAGCCGAAAAAATAATCGAAAAACCTACAACTGAGGCTGATATATGGAGAGATTTTTTTTGACAAATTTGAAGTTATTGGGGTCCTACAGCTCACCCTTGGGCTAGCAGTTTGCAGACTGGCAAGTTTCTAAGCTTTGATGCTGAACGTATGCAAAGAACCTTTTGTGGCAGTTTCCTTATCTGGAAAATGGGTTTAATGATACTTTTCTTCTCTCTCCTCTTTCAGCTCTGATAATGAAATGGATTATRTGATGGTTAGTATTAAATCATTGGGACAGGATCAGGCCTTTTGAGAGGCAAATAATAAGTCTTATGTATTTACAAGTGACCATGTCAGAGTGTTATCTTTCCYCCTGAATGATCTTCTAATTATTATTTTTTAAAATGCACTTAATGGAAAAGGGGAACAAATGTTTCAGTCTTGGGACCTCATTTCAAGGTTGCATATTGTACAAAAGTGCATTATGAAAAACCTTTTATACCAGCTGTAATTAGAGATAATTGCCAGCAGCCTGGCTGTTCATTTTCAGGAACTAGGCACAGGAGGTTATCTCTGCTTAAAATGCCCATCACATTTGTGCCTGCTTGCATATTTTTATAGCAAGGACCTCTACAATTTTACTTAAGGATGTGAAAGGATAATTTACAGGCTGAGTACAGTGTACCTGCAAATATGCAGTGTGGAAAGCCCACATTAGCTCTGATGCTTGGAGAGTAAGAGTGCTCTTGTTGCATAAAATAAGATTGTGCCTGATCAAATGAATTCAGCTATTGATTCTACTTTATGGGATCTTAGGAAAGTAACTTTACTCTCTGTCTAGCTTGAATAAAGCTACTCAATCCTTAGATTATCAATTTGCATTGAATGGAAGAGTCAGACTGTACATCCTGGACAGCTTGTGAAGACATCATGTGATTGAGAATTTTGAGTCTGATGATGATTMGGAGATGACCTCAACTCTCATATAWCTGTACCATCTACCATAGAATATTAACTATTTTACCTKCCAGTCTCTCAGGTACTAGGTATGGTATGAAAAAAAAAATCTTTAACATGTCCTGAAAGTATATATATAAGATATACTTTTATATATATGGATATAAATGTGTTCTGTATCTATTTGTGTATATATATTTATACACACATAAGTATACTTCGTATTTTTGCTTTCACTGGCTCTTCAAAGTAGTTACATGTCAAATCAGTCTCTTACAGATGTGAAAGTAAAAGATGGTTTATTAGCTTAGGTGGGATTGTTTATTAGCTTAGGTATCATTAGGTTTTGATACCTAACATGTAGACATTCAGATCTGCACCAGTCATCCCAGGCTCTCCTTCTAAACAACTTTGGGGGAATCATTCATATGCATAATTCATAATTCATATAATTCATATTTTAGACTTTATGTGTCTCCAGACTGCCTTTTGCCTTCCTTCAATTATAGAGKGACCCAGGAAACACTAGATCAAAGGTAGACACCTGCATTGCACATGTATGCATTTAGTCCTACCCCTTGTTATTCTAAGAAAGATGTGGATGGTGCCAGTTCTGAGGCAAAGGAGCAGACAAACAGATACACAGAATACAAATTAAGGGTTGCAAAGTGTTAGCCACTTTGTAGCTGAAATATGGGACACCGAGCTCAGATGACTTGATGTACATAACACAAGAAGTTAAAGGCAGAACCAAGAGCCAACTCRACATTTTTCTGAATCACCCTACAGGGTCTTATTTACAAACTACACTTACTGTCAGTGCAATTAAAGCAGCAATTAATACCAAAGTAGCAACCTTAAATAACTTGACCTAGGCAAATCATTGAGTCATTATTCTGGTTCGATATTTGTCTTGCTTACTTTGGAGGAGGAATGACTTAGAGACCATCTGTTTCCTGCTAGCTGTATTTTAAGAAAAAATAATAAAAATTTATTTTGAGAGAATCTATTACACATGAGTGCTCAGGAAATGTACAGGAGAAGGCCTASCATGAAAGATGGAGCTACAACCTCTGACTTACAAGGTATATGCAACAGTAAGGTGAGATTTCCCATACCTTTAGATGTATCCTTTTATCTCTGCCCTTAGGGCAGATCAAAGGAAGTTCATGCTTTTTTTATTTCTGCWCAGTGCTTTGTAAGTTTTATAAATATTTTGCCTAATACAATGTTACAGTCCTTTGGGAATTGGACTGAGTCCACTGAACACATTGCTCATGATCATTTTGCCTATGCTTTTTAATCTCKTTGTAAAACAGCTCTTAGTCCTCAGGACAAATTCTTTAACCTATTATCATGCAGAGCCAGAAGCCAAAAAAGTAGTAATTAAACAGGAAATGAGTACACTTATTTAGAATGCTTTTGCCTAMGATTTTTAAGAAACAAGAGCCTAAAAATTAAGCCCAAAGATTCATGTCTTGMGTATTGCAAGAGCTCTTGCTATCATGACTTCCAGAGACTCAGAGTATGACACTTCTGGAAGTTTATAAGACAGGCAGGTCCTGACTCCTACCCCTAATTAAAGACCCTTGAATGAACTGCTTCTGCTAGGAATATCACTGATATTCATGCCGTTTTAATGCTGACAGTGGATATCTTCAGTCTTTGCAAGGTATTGCATAGCAAGGGTAGAAATGCAACCTGAACATTATAMTCCTTGCAATCAAAGAGAATAAGTAACATCTGTGCAAAGAATCTGAAGAATCGTGTGCATTTAACATGGCAGTTAATGGTAAATATTAATAGACCATTGTTATCTGTGTCTGTCTCCCTGTCCTTTGACATGGTGAACCTATTCTAATCAGAGAGTGAGCAAATTGCTGCTACATTTATTTATTATGCATCCCAGTTAGCACAGCTATTAATTTGAGCTTGGAARGGATTATTTTTGTCCGTTAACCTCCTGTATCTCCATGTGTGAAACATCAAATCTTGAAATCCTATCCACCATTGATATATAAAGGGTTTCTTAATGAAAGCCTATAAGACACTAATTATCTAGTTGGATTTCTAAGTGGGAGCTGTGTTGTGCTTGAAGTTCAGCTGCTAGAAAACGTTGAAAACTGCACAGAACAGAATATGTGTCTCTAGTTCAAAAAAATCTATTGAGCATATGCTTAAAGTCTAGTTATGCATATGCTTGAAGCTGCACRCAGGTTGTGGTAGTCTGCTGAATCACGGGTAGAAAGCAATGCCTTTAATTTCTTGATTCAGCCAAGTGAAATGTTTGCTGCATTCTTGTCACTGGAAAGAGCAGCTAAAAAAATGTACTATCATCTTCTCCCTTTTTAAATGAAGAAATCCCTTGTTTAACAGACAGCTTTTCTATTATGTTAAACAATGCAGTTCATTAAATTTATGGTAATTTTTACTTACATGACCATACTATTACCTTTCAAACTAAAATATAAATTCAGGGAAGAAATAGAGTTCTTGAAATTTCTGAAAATGGCTTTCTTAATGATTTTCATTCCAAATGTCTTTGAAAACAAGCTTGACAGCTTTTTGAATGGGTTATAAATAATCCATAACAATAATAGAAGACTTAGTGCTACCTCGTAAAGAAAGGGAAGATTATATAGTGATAGAAAGAGCTCTTCAGGTAATTCTGATTTCTGTGCCTATGCTGGAGTAATTTTACCCTAGCTGAAGATCAAGACCTGAAAGTGAACAGTGCAAGCATTAAGTAACTGCTTCAGTTTAATGAAATGCAGAATGTAATATACTGAGAAATGAAAAGTATCTTGATGTAGTTTTAACAACTGGAGGGAGTAGAGTAATTAAACAAATAATTTTCATATTTATACAACATGAACAACARCACTAAAGTTGACTATATAAATGTTCACCAGACTGTGCTAGTTGCCAGAGGGATTTAGAAAGGAAAGAATAAGGATCTTCATTAGCAGGAGGCTTCACAAAATCTGGTTTCTTTTCCATTCTGCAGATTCTCTGGTGTCAAATACTATGATTGAAATCCTGAAYGTCCAATTCTTATAGTTGCAACACCAGCTCTAGTCCATCTTCTCTTTCTTCCTRACTAGCATTAGCAGACTTAATATCCTTGTGACATATACCTCTTGTCTAATGATGGTTGAAACTGGCCAACATATTTAATGAATAGTGGGGACTAGMAGACATAAGGGCAGGATTTCAGAAGCTTCCTTTCCTTCGGAAACCAACTTCTTTTGCATCTTGCATTTTGTAAGTTAATGGTGTTGGGCAGTTCGCAATGGATCTGACAGCATATTTTGTTATGGCAATTAAGAGAGAAGAGGTGTATAATTAGGCTGATATTATATGGCTCTACTTATAAGCAAATATACATGTGGAAGTCCAGGGACTTGCTAGAGAGAGTGTGTGTGTGTGTGTGTGTGTGTGTCTGTAAGAATATCTCACCTGAGCAAGAACTGTTTTCTAAAGGCCAAGTGAGGGGACGGCTGAGAAACAAGACAGATTTTGTAAGACTCTGCCAACTCCTTTCCCCATGCGAGCCTTGCAAAAACAGCTGCTGTTTTCAAAACCTGACATTTCAGAACCCCACACAACCTCGGTGCTGGTCAATCTTAGAGCAACTGCTCTGCCCAGCCTCCCCAGGGGCAGAAACACCTGCAGAARGTAGTTTAATTGGCATAAAAACAAAAGCGGAGAATCAAACCTGTCAGCCTCATCTGCTGCTCCTTCCTCCTCCTCAGCTACTCATCACTTCTGCAAAGTTTTCTCTTAGTGCAACAATCATGTCCACTTAAGTATGCCTGCTTAATAGGGGGAGAAAGGTTTAAAGTATTATCTGATATCCAGATACCCATCCCTTTAGCAGGTAAACACACATCCTGGGATATTTGTGAAACAATGTGTCTTGGTGGTGTAACGGCACGAGGATACTTTTGCCTGGAAGTGGCTATATGGCACAGATGAACATTATACTGATTTTTTTTTTTWWAAACTTAATTTGRTATCTTATGTTGCAGGCTGGATTCTGTGGATTCACASTACTGTAATTTCATAAGGTAGCACAGAAGCTTCCAGAAGACTAAAGGAAAAGTATAAAGCTTCTCCATTTGGATTTTATCTTCACCCTCCTAATTGGGCCAGCTGATCTTAAGAGGAACAGAGTAAAAACCACAATTTACAGGTGTCTCTGCTATCTTAAGCTGATGATAGAGCAGCAGGAAGAAAAATTGCGTAAAACCAAATCACACAAAATACCGTTTCATCTCAGATACTTTAACAACATGTTCATGCAGTGGTGATGACATCCATATACTGTGGCTGGCTTGTATTTTTAAGAACAGAAAGGGAGGTTCTCTCTCTAACATGCATGTCTATGACATGACATCACTTGGGGATCAAACAGCTTTTACCCTGCTCTCACTGTAGCAATTCTAAAAGCTCTCAAGGTTCTTGATTTAGTTTTAAACAGGAGTATTGAGTTTACTYTAATTGATTTGGCTTCTATAGTTCATGAAGAGTGAAAGATATATCCAGAATATTCCTTTTCATCTTAAACACATTTTCAGTGAGAAAAGTTCCCTCTGGAAATACTATTGTGTCTCTACTGACTACTAAATTGGAGAGCTATTGAAAGTATCTAAGTAAGAGCTAGGTTTTTCCTTTTGATCTTCCCTTCCCTTCCTTTCCCTCAATGTCTCTTGTCTGCAAAAGGGAACATGGAAAGTTACCCTTAGCTTTGAGGGGCTGCCTAATGAATCAGAAACACACGCTAAAAATGAGGAATGAGATGCTGCCCCAGGCACATGTGACCCATGGAGTTAAGAGGTGGTTTGGGAAGGYGGATATATTTGTTCAAACTTATTTCACTGAAGCCCTTTTAACTTTTTTGAAACCTCCTGACTTGTTAAGGTAGTCTCATGATTGCCAAATGTATGGCTGGAATATGGCACATGTGTACATGGTGGGCATGCACCTTCAAAGAATTATGAAAAATTGTTGTTATTGTTTATTCTGGTGCAGTCTAGGTGCACAACTTAATATCTCCRGTCTTTGCTGAGCTCCACCTTCTTTCCATTGCAAAACTGCCATTGCCAATTGCACTAAATCAAAATGGGTTTGGAACTCTGGGGGGGGGTTTGGGGCGTTTCTTCTCCTTCCCATCCACAACTCTCACTATCCTAGCCATGCTCCATCCTGAACTGTAAACCCATTTATTTTTCATTTATGGGAAATAAAAAATGATCCTAAGAAATATTACAGTAGAGAATTAGCCCCACTGTGAACTGCATGAGGGAAGCACAAAATGAAACTTTGGTGTTTGTGTTTTYCATAATAAATGACGGTAATGGTACCTCCTGGCCTTAAATTCAACATGTGCGTTACTACCACAGCTACAGAAAATTGAACATCTTTCCCAATATCCTTCCATTAAAACTTCTATATTACTGTTTTAAACTTCTTGGAGAGAAACGTTTGTGTTCCCCTAGTTAGTCCCTTTCTCAGGTACGGATACTGCTTCCATGGTACAAAATAAAAAATCCCAAAAGTACAGAGAGTTTGGCTCATGCTACAGCCAGAGATAAAGATTTCTAGCTGTTTGAGACTCCTTTTGCTACCTGCGTGTAAACAACCATAATGATCTTGAAGGGCTGATAGCTTAATCTCTAGGGAATAGTAAGGGTGAAAGGAAAATGTCATACTCTGACAGTAATTGCATAAGTATGATTAAGCTAACTACTGAATGGATGCCTATGAACTTTGATTGTGGTACAGCTAAGGAAAAAGAAAATTATTTCCTACTTCAGAGGAGCACACAGGAAAAAATATATTCTAATTTTTCATATATCAAATGACAGAGGAATCATACCTCAGCTTTTTMTTTATACAAATACATTTGGGGATTTAGAATCATAGCCCAAGAGGAGTATTTTCATTGTTCATTATCCAGAGTCATCAAGGCTGTAATTTAATTTGTGGTAATGGAAAGAAGAGRAAAATGTGGATAAAAATGGTGCTGTGTGCATGCGTGTGCGTGTGTGTGTAAATACAGTAGTACGTAGTGCCAAAATACAGCAGTCTGTATTAGCAGTAAACCATGATTATTTTGGAAGCTGTGGAAAGACAGCAGAGACATGACCTGKTTTCCCCTTTCTTCTTTATTCTGGAGGGAGATGGGAATACTTAGTTCAGTTTARCAGTGTTTTCATGTGTCTTTGATTCAGTAGTGCTATCACATACTTCTCCTCTTAGGTCCCCATCCACAACTAGTATAATTTGACACAGCACCATTGATTTTACTGGAATCACACCAATTTACTATATTTGAGAATTGAGCCTGCACTGATTTCTTCTTCTTACTGTAGCAGTTCGTAGTCTTTTGTTGCCTCAGCTTTTTTTTTTTTTTTTTTTTTTTAATTAAATATGTTCTTTCACAGCTTATTAAACCCTGTTGTTTGCAGGCAGTCAATGTAACAAAGGTTAACGTCTCAGGTTTTGCTTCCTGATATAAGTGTTTAGGCTTGACTGAGGACACCAGGGAATGACTTTACAGAGCTACAAATTGCTCCTTGGAATCTGTGAAAAAACTAATGACTTTAGAAGAATTCAACTAATAGGTATCAGCTAAATTCCCAATGGCTGATAAAAACCAGAACACACTCTCTACAATTGAAGGATCRTAGTAGTTCATAACTGTACCCCATCTGATCAGCTTGGTATGTGCTGTAATGCCCAGAATCAAATATTTCATACAAAAGTGCAAGAGAATCTGAAGCTGACAAATGCAGYACAATTCCAACTGTCGGAAGAGGTCTTGACCTTTTTCCTGGGACGCTATTATCTATAAATTGTCCTTATCCTTCTCAGCTTCCACTTAACCTGCAAAGGGCAGCTAGGCTGATAAAGAGTTGGGAATGCACAGAACCATTTGCTAATCTATGTATAATCTACTCTAATGACTCTATTTTGTTTTTACAAGAAAGAGAAATTTCCAGAGGGGAAGCTGGTAAAATGTGAGAATAAATCCAAGAAGGATCTATCACAAAGCCTGACTCAAGAAGAAAATATCAAAGGATATTTTTTGAGGGAGAGGGGAAGGAGGGAAGGTGATAGTCTTGTCCTGGGGTGGAATAGTCCTCCTTTCCCTTTCCCTTTCCCTTTCCCTTTCCCTTTCCCTTTCCCTTTCCCTTTCCCTTTCCCTTTCCCTTTCCCTTTCCCTTTCCCTCTCCTCTCCTAGAGCTGAGGATTGCTCTGGAGTTTAGCACCCAACATCCCAAAGGTCCTGGAACAAAACAATTATTTCCTTGGACCAACATCTGTGTGCAGGAGCAATGTTCAAAATTAGTCAATTGTGTGACATCATATTTTTCTGGTTATTCTCAAATGCTCAGGTGGCTGTGCAGGAGCATTTTTTTTTTTCTCATCCAAGCTATATCTCAAGATATATTTCTATATATAAGCTATACCCCAAGATGTGAATTCCAGGGCCTATATTTCTGTTATGCAGACACAATAATACATTTTCATCTGTTCTTTATAAGACATGTAGATGCAAGTCTTCAGTCTCTTTCTGGTCAGTTTAGAGGAGACAAGAGTTGTTCTGTTCCCTTGCT
Source organism: Oceanodroma leucorhoa (assembly GCA_030449065.1). Lineage (NCBI taxonomy): Eukaryota > Metazoa > Chordata > Aves > Procellariiformes > Oceanodroma > Oceanodroma leucorhoa. Next base: position 9,199,898 of record JASVER010000021.1, read on the forward strand.
GGAGGGGTTTGATTTTGCAGGTCAAGGTATATTATTGTTTGTGGTTTTAGGTTGGGCACTCCTCAGCTCAGTTCCCAGATGATTGGTCATGATGGTGGCCCTTCTGCAACCTTTGACCGTGCTGCTCAGTTTCTACCTGAATTAATGCATGAACTGGAYTATGTGAGGGTGTAATGCTGCTGTGCTTTTTAGATGGCTCCTGTAAGCACAGAGCCCTGYAAAGTAGTGTCTGTTTTGTGGCTGCTACCTGGTGCCACCATCTAYTGCCCTCACAGGGATCTTTCACATCAAATGTTTTTTCACTGGTARCTTAGCAGCTGGGCCTGCCACGTAGCAGATGCAGGAGAAATACTTCATACTTCCCTGTTTCATGACCAATGTGTCCATTGCAACCAGCACAGATACATGGTGAGGAAACAAGAGGCATAAGGAGAGGGGGCACCGGATAACCCTTGCAATATGAAGAATCAGATTTACTGGCTCTGCTGYCTTTCCCTTAGGTGGGATTTCCTGCACCTCTGTCAGATGTCTGCAGTGCAGACGTGGATGCGAGCTTCTTTCCCCAAGGCTTCCCTGACCATCACTGGACAAAAATAGGTAGTTGTGCCACATGGCTCATCTCGCCTACATTAGATGTCTAGTTGAGGAAGAGACGAATTGAAGCTTACTGTCCATTGACTGAATTGATTAGATCTTCTGAAGGAGCCCCGGGGAATTAGCTCAGGCAGAAATGCCTACTTTGCAGTTGCTTATGAATAGTAAAGGTAAAYCCTTTCCTTTCCTTTGTGATAGATCTTGTCTCTTTTTCTTTCACACAGATGCCTAGAGTCAGCTTTTTAGCCCAGAGCCTTCTGTTTGCGTCTTTTTTCCTTTTTTTTTTTTTTTTAATTATTAAGAAATCTGCACACAAGATCTCTGTTGCTCCAGGAATTTCTCTCTTCCTCTTTTCATATCCTCACCTAGAATTACCACTTTTTTCCCCTGGACTCATAATTATCTCCACAGCAACTAATAGGTTTTCTSAAACAAAGGGTTGTTATTTCAGTTGAAAAATAAGCAGCAGAAGCAGATACATGACTGCAGCAGCAGAGGTACTGTCTGGTMTGCTTTTCAGAGATTTTGAGCATCCCCTGTCCTGTTTTATTCAAAAGATATGACTCCARTGTCAACTTGAGCCTATAGCCCTTTTCTTCCGTATTCTTGCTACTAAAAATCATTAATTCAGTAGGCACTGAAAAAAAAGCTCTTGAATCCCAAAATATTAACTTGAAATTTAAATCTGAACTTCTTGCTCAAATCAGAAAAAAAAAATAAAGATAATCCACCATCGATATAGACTTGTTTAAAAACAGTTTATTTTGTGATATGATCAGGAAGGGGTAAGTTTTGAAGCTGGCGTCTAACATTCATTAACCAGGAAAGGAAAAAATATCATTCTAACGTTTCATCGGAATGACAATGAAGGAAAAAATAATACTTGCCATGTGTGAAGGAACCAGAATAGAATCATAGAATCATAGAATCATAGAATCATTAAGGTTGGAAAAGACCTTTAAGATCATCGTGTGCAACCATCAACCCAGTACCCATCTCAGACACTCCTCAGGGAATGGGATGTGCTCGTTTCTCAGCTCCCATACTTTCCATCCATGTTATTACCAAGACAACATCATGAGCTTGACGGAGAGGGCAAAAGACCTTTGGGAATCCCACACCCCTCCTGAGTTGCTTTAGAAAGYCTGGCAGAATGAAGGCAAGGTGTAGTTAAAACACAAAACACTCAAAAGCTTCAATATAGTGAAGTCAAGGAAAAAGAAATCAAGGACGTTGAGAAACAGAAACGGGTCCAATCAGTGGTGGGATTGTCCAGTGCAAGAAAGCATAGATCAGGTGGGCAGATTGCGTCTCCTTTGATCACAAAGGGTGTGGGTTTTGTAGTCTTGTAGTCCSTGGCATATTTTAAGACAGGAAACTCACAGAAACAAACATTTCCCAGGAGTAAAGGGGTAAACTAGGTTGGACACAGACCTCATTAGAGTARCAGATTTGGGGATTTCAGACCAGCAAGTCTGCCTGATGCTGGTAACATCTGCTGGTTTTAGAGAAACAGGACTGGATGAAAATTCTGTGCAAATTCTTGGTGCTTGTTCACCATAAGGAAATAGTGAATGGAATGAAATTCTGTGCCTTTTGCTGCTGTTCATCCAGGGAAATACCCATAATCCAAGACTGTGCTTATTCCTGTACCAAGAATTGTATGAATAATTATTCTTAACATTTGCATAGGTAACAACAGTATTTCTGAGACTCTGAAACTCCTGGAAATGGAAAGAGTCCACTCTTTTGCAGTCTTAAAAAAAGAAAGATTCGGTGACAAAATACTCAGATCCAGATAAGGTGAGGTGCTGGGTTGGGCTGGGATAGTCAATTTTCTTCATAGTAGCTAGGATGAGSCTATGTTTTGGATTTGTGCTGAAAACAGTGTTGATAACACAAGGATGTTTTCATTACTGCTGAGCAGTGCTCACACAGAGCCAAGGCCTTTTCTGCCCCTCACCCCACCCCACCAGCGAGCAGGCTGGGGGGGCACAAGGAGTTGGGAGGGGACACGGCTGGGACAGCTGACCCCAACTGACCAAAGAGATATTCCATACCATATGGCATCATGCTCAGCATGTAAAGCTGGGGGAAGAAGAAGGAAGGGGGGGACGTTCGGGGTGATGGCGCTTGTCTTCCCAAGTCACCGTTATGCGTGATGGAGCCCTGCTTTCCTGGAGATGGCTGAACACCTGCCTGCCCATGGGAAGGAGTGAAAGAATTCCTTATTTTGCTTTGCTTGCGTGCGTGGCTTTTGCTTTCCCTATGAAACTGTCTTTATCTCAACCCACGAGTTTTGTCACTCTTGCTCTTCCAGTTCTCTCCCTCACCCCACTGGGGGGGAGTGAGCGAGTGGCTGTTGTGTGGGGCTGAGTTGTCGACTGGGGTTAAACCACGAYAGGTAAGAATTTAAAATTTTCAGCTAAGGACAAGATAAAACATTTATCTGACTGAGCTGTAAGAGGGAGTGCTGATATTTCTCATTTCCCTGCTTCCCTGCTCCTACTAACAAACTCTATGCTGAAGGGTCTTATGAAAAAGAATACTGGGCAGAACAGAAATGGAAAGCATGGGATGGCTGTGGAGTGGACAGGTCATTCAAAGTATGAATTTCATCTTGGATCTCTGTCTGCCTGCTGTTAGGATYCATGTAAAATAACACAGAATACAGTTCACAGAAGAGATCCCTGCCTTTATTATAGCTGCCGACAAGAGAGCTTAAGAGAATATTTTTCAAGATAGATAGACACCTAAATCACATATAAATTTGTCTTCTGATTTTTTATTTCTGTGGGAATTAGGTGTATGGCCTCATTTCATCATGACTTTGGAAGTACATAATTTAGGAATATAGTCATATTGATTCCCTCCAATGTCAAAAGAAACGACCTTTGCAAGGAAGTTTAGCCATTTTAGGCATTTCCCTCCCCTTTGCCCAGTCTCCATCACACTTCTACATTACTTTTTAAGATCCTATTCCTAGAGGTCACAGTTAGTAACTACCCAGATGCCACAGTCTGAGATCTGAATATACTCAAAAGTGGCAAGTGGTGGTTTTTAAATGAATATATGTTGATTTATTTGTGTGTAATGTATAATGTCTTGAAAGTACCCTGAAAAATCATAGAATCATAGAATCATTAAGGTTGGAAAAGACCTCTAAGATCATCAAGTCCAACCATCAACCCAACACCACCATGCCCACTAAACCATGTCCCGAAACGCCACATCTACATGTTTTTTGAATGCTTCCAGTGATGGTGACTCCACCACTTCCCTGGGCAGCCTGTTCCAGTGCTTGACAACCCTTTCGATGAAGAAGTTGTTCCTARTATCCAATCTAAACGTCCCCTGGCGCAACTTGAGGCCATTTCCTCTCGTCCTATCACTAGTTACTTGGGAGAAGAGACCAACACCCACCTCAGTGCGGCTTTCTGTCCTTTGTGTTGGGTATCAGATCTTGCATTCTGCACAAAGTATACTTCACCCTCCTTTGTGATCAGAGCTGTGCTAAAAGAAGGATGACAACAAGTCACCCATCCCAAGCAATGCTGAGGAACACAGGTTCCCCAATATCTGTCGTGGGGACCAGATCCTCATTCCTGTTAGTCACATGGTTAAAACATACTTCTTCTGTCTTCAAGATCCCTTTTTCCCCCAGACTAACAAAGGATGAACTTCTGCATTACRATAGCCCGTGCAGAATTCAGCCAAGCTTCTCCTTCATGTGCTTTAAAAATGCCTTGTATCGGAGTTTGCTTCATTCCCAGGGATTAGGGTAAGATAATTGACATGTAGCTCTTTGTACCCTCCTCCTTGTCTTTTTGTAAGGATTAACCTTTTTTTTTTTTTTTAATTTTTTATTTTTTAACATTAGGGACCTCTCTTAATTGCTGCAAACTTTCAAAGAAGATGGAGAGTGGCAGCATTTTGTCAGCCAGTTCCCTGCTGGATACATCCCATCTGGTTCCAGGRCTTATACATCTCCAATTTACCATGTTCAGGAGTTTACTAGACTCCCAAATCCCCAACCCAGTGTTTGAATTTCTTTCTTTCTGAGAAGAGAGATTTTTTTTTTTTTGTTCCTCTCTGAATCCATCAACCTAATTATTATGAACAGCCACAGCCGAGGCAAACAGTATCTACAACATTTCAATTAATGCTCTATTGAAAACACTTAGGGCTGCATGTATTCACTCCACCTTTTCCACCCATTCTTCTTTTCCCCTCCCAATCTTAAAACAAGCCAGGTGGAATAAAAATTGTGTGCAGCAAACCATACTTTCTTTTCAGGTCACCACAGTAAGCCACGTAAAATGGATTGACGTTTCACATAGCACAACAGAAGCTAATTTTACTTGTCTGTTTAGTCCCTCCTGAGTAGCCGAACCTGTCCTTGACAGAAAATGGCTTATGGTGAGCAGCAGCTTTGTCTGTCAGTATGGCTTGTTGTTTAGCCCACCTTCCACAGTCCAAATATTTGCCTGAAACCAGCATGGGTTGTGGATACAGTTGTCAATGAAGTTTAGAGCGATTCCTGGCATGTTCTCTGTTCTCCCATCTGGCATACAGCCCTCAAAGGCTGTTGGAGACCCAAGTAAAGCCATAAAGTGCAGGTTGGGCTGAAATCACCCCCTTTCTGGCTTGGGACACCAGGGAGAAAGTAACAGTTCTTGCCTGAGATGGAGGGAGTTAGAAGCATAAGAGCACAACACATTTATTTTACACCAGATAAATGCTCCCTACAGTGAAGAATTCACAGATGAACTGGCCTTCTTCAGTTTGGACCTCTTTTTGCCAATGCTACAGATTGAAAGGGCCAAAGCTAAAAAGGCAACTGGTCTGTTATATTCAACTGATGTTATATACAGCTGTAAGGGGAGGATGAGTGGGATCCAGCTCACTAAAAGTAGACGCCAACATTATAGACATTTAATTCTGAGGTGGACACCATCGATTGCTCCTTTTATAGTCAACGGAGATGTAGGGTAGGATTCTGATTCCTAAACAAAATTGCTTGCTGATGTCCTGCCAGCTTCACAGTTGTGCTCCAGAAGGGCACAAGCCCTCGACACATTCTGCAATGTTTGCCAGGCCTGCATGGATATCTGGTACCCTCAACAYGAGAGCATCCCTAATGCCAATGGGTACTTCCATGTAGGTAAATTAATCTCTCCCCTGAAGTTTGGCATGGTAAATCTTACCCACACGGACTAATTCATTCCCATTCCTGGCTGTGTCTTTAATTGGTCCCCACATGRTTAGAATAAGATTCCTGTTTTGTCATAGGAAAAAAAAAATAATTGTTCCTTGATTAAGATGTTATTTTATTCCATTCTCAAAGGGTTCCCTAAATGACATGGGAAACAAGCTGAAATTTTAATAATGACAAATGTGATTAATATGTTGGAAGAGCTGGTAATTTTATTTTTCTGGTGAAAAGGCTTTCTCATCCAAATAATGAAATGCATTTTAAAATCTATTTTTGTTGAAAAAAATAGTCAGAGCTATAATTCTAACCAGCTTCCTTTTCCTTCCTGGAAACATTTTTTTCCCCAAAAAATGGGGGAATGGAGTAATTACTTATTTCTTTGCATTTCTAAGTCATCACTTCATGTTATTAAATCACCCCTATCACACTGAATTATGTCCTTCCCATGGAAATGAGATATTCAGTGTATTTCATGAAACAACCCCGCAAACCACACCTTAAGATACTGAAACTATGTACTTTAGTGAACGCCTTAGGATAATCTCACAAGAAGATTAAATTAAACAATTAATTAAAACAACCCCTCTGTAAAAAGAGTAACACTTATGCAGTATTTTGCTTGAGAATCACTACACACAGTATAGTGGATTTATCTGTATTAATTTTGTTCCTGTGGGTCTCATTACGTGACTAGAGCCTGTCCACCACCCCAGCTGTGCCAGAAGATGCAAACATGATGTGGAGATGCACGCTAATGCCCCTCAACTACATGCCASGTCAAAACTATCCCATTATGCACCTTGTCTTCTTTTGGATGGAAGCCCAGGCATGCACATAGGAAAAAAGAGAGTCTTAAGGCGCTGCAGGAAGGCAGGATGGTCAGGATGACTGATTGATCCAGGATGACTGACTGATCTGTCCTGACTGCTCCAGGATGACCAGGATGATGACCTTCCTAGCAGTTTAGACAAAGCTATCCCTGATAAGCAGCAAAACAAACACGAACAATGGTGAAATTCACTCTTTGATCGAGAATCCTCTAGATTTTACCAAATGGCCAGATTGTCATTCTTTTCTTTTTTCCTGCAATTATTTCAAGAAGGGTCATGATTTTTTTTTTTATTTTTTATTCTTCTTAAGATACAACATTAATGGTGGTAAAAAGGACCTGAAAAACGTGGCTAGGCAGTCTTTGAAGACAGGGTTGTGTAAGAAGTTACCTCTTTTCCCATCTGAGCTGGGAGTTGCAGTTGTCAACAAGGCTGCAGTTTCACAGTCAGATTATGTCAACAAGGCTGCTGATGAAAAATTTAGTCTTTGGTGGCAGCTAGTTGTCCTGCACTATGTCCTATCACCATTGCTTATGCAAGTTTGTGTTGTGCTGTATCTAAATAACCTGAATGAATGTCCCTTTGGAAAGCCTATCACTCCTTGTTAAGTGGGAAAGGAATCTAAGGTGGTTTGCTTGAGGCTGGATGGTTAGCCATAAGACGCCAGGGACAGGGTAGGAGACAGTTGCCTAAACACCGTCGTCTTGGAGATCTAAAACTCTTGTGCGGTGAAGTTGCTCTTGCTGCAGGACTTATAGGAAACCTGTACCTTTATGTTCTGGTAGGTGAGGGCCAAGCAGAAGACCACAAATGTTATTTTTTAAGCAACTAATTCTCCCCTTGATGTCTTCTTGGTGTCCTAAGGGGTATTCTAATGCCCTCCAACTGCTGATCTAGAAGTCATAGGTCTCCTGTAGGTGCTGTGTTATATCTGCCAGTCTCATGTGGATATCCCATGTAACCTAGGATGGCTGAAAAAGCATTAGAAGCTTGCATTAGGAACAAAGCTCTGAGAATTGAATGACATGGAATAAACTTTTAGCAAAGACTGTTCTGATTGATTGTCTAATTGTGAGCCCAGTTGGAAGGGAGTAAGAAAAAGGTCAGTAGAATTAAAGTTATGGAAAAGTTAAAAATCAAAACTAAGGAAGACTGGAAAACTAAGATCAAAGAGGATGGGTCTAAGGTCTCTATGTATTAACCAGACCTTCCRAAAAACTTATTTTCCTCCAGAACAGGACTTGAGTTTGAAAAGAAGAGAGAAATAAGAGGAAGTTCTTCAAGGGAAAGCAATAAAAATGACAACCTGCCAGAAGGTAGAGATGACACGCAAGGCAATCATGATGATGACAATAAAAAACTTTCTGTGCATGTGAAAAATTTGGCAATATAAATGTTATTTACAGAGCACAGAGGTGTCTAGAGTACTGACCATAACTAAGTACTGTGCTGTCAAATTATTGGCATTTTATAGAACAAAGGAGGTAAGAAAACCACAGAAGAAACCATTTCCTTTCAACAAACTGTTGCAGCTCATTTATTTCAGTGTATACCTGTGGGGTTTTTTTCTTTCTTATTACTATTTTGTCTCCCTGTCAGATGTTTTGCTTCCAGGAGTAGAAAGGCGGTTACAAATGTATGCAAGAGTCCCTGCCTGCCAAGACTTGGGATCTACTGCTGCTGAAAGATCAGTCATCAGGTCAGTCTCAGCACTCATTGATTTGACAGTAGTGACTATTCAACTGCATAGACGTAGAAAGCTGCAAGACCATGTCTAGGCAAAAGCAAGAGCTTGACCTGATGTCAGCAGTGTTAGTGGGCTGCTAAATTCAAGGTGTGCCCAGGAAGATCAAGTTCCCCTTAGGGTTGTGTACAGCATCATCTGGCATACAGCAAGTTTTTCCCTGGTGCATGTGTTTGCTAAGGGGCTTAAAAGTTCAAAGATTGCTTAAATCAAGGATATTTTCTGCATGACAACATCTTTTGCTATCCTATTCTGCAGCCATATGTTCCGAATAAAAATTTTATGCCCAACATGGACTGAATAAAACCGCTCRCTTCTGGATGAGGTTTACAATTTTCTTTGGTTGAAAACTCACATTTTTGCGGAGAAGTTTAAATACCAGAAAATATTTTGGGGTAAGTTTTCATTTCAGAGGTAAATGGAGTTGACAGCCACAATCTGAATTTTTCATTAAAGCAAAAGTTAYGAAAAATTAAAAATATTCCATAAACTTATGACCAAAATTTTTTTTTTCTGGACCAGGGAAAACAAAGGAAGAAAGAGAGAAAGGAATAGAAGAAAGAATGTGAGTGGAGCAGGAGCTCTTATTACATGGTCACAATTACAAATCAAAACTCTAGAACTGTAAGGTCATATGTTCTGTCAATTTGTTCTGCAAAGGGAGTCAAAAGTCTAGTCTTTGGAGAAAAAGAGTGATTCTAATCTCCAAAATCCACATGTGGAGACCATCACCCAGAAGCGATGAAGATTCATAAAGCTTTACGATGATCTTCCCCTGTGATCTTTTGCTTAGGCTCTCCCTTGTGCTTGGAAAGAAGTTCCCTTAAGGACCTATAGTATCTCATTATCTTGCTATAAATGTTCTTTTCTTACATAMCTGCAAATATATTGTTAATCTAGTCAGCTGGAGGTTGTGACCTATGTTACTGRTTAGTAATATATACCAGCAGTTTCTTTAGAAATTTCTTTAGAAATTGAATAAATTACAAATAGGGTTTTCTCTGTGTTTCACTGTTTGCACCATGTGGTCTCTCTCATTGCAGGTATAATCCACACGTAGACTAATTTTAGACACATAAAATARAAGTTTGGTTTGTTCAGAAGAACATTTCAGTCAACGCATAAATGATTTWAAAAAAATAATAATTAAAATCAGCTAAAATAGCTTCTTGTTAGTCCATCCCGAAYCAGCACTAGTTGTTACTGCTCTGCATGATCCGCAGACAGGTTGGGTTTTGAGTGACCGAAGGGACCTGAAACAGCAGTGTCATGGGAATAGAGAGGACCAGGCAGAAATACCCAAAATCTACATTGCTTGTTTTCATAAGACTTTTAGGAAAGACTCAGCGATCATCAATGAAAAAAAGTGTAAAATATTCCTGGAGGCAAAAGACAGATAACTTTTTTGTATACTGATGTTGCAGTTGCTTTGGTGGATAATGGGACAAAAACAGTGCATACCTCTAACAAGGTTAAGGTGGTTGACAAAATGGCAAAAACAGCTTGTCAAACATGAGATTGTTTTCCTAATTAATGATTTATAACATAATTACAATCCCATGTTTAGATCACAGCCAAGGTCTTTTGCTATAAATAATTCGTAAGTCAATAATCAAAATTCAGATGTAGCAGATTATAGAAGATTTAATAACACTAGGTAGTGACAGAAGGCAGAAGCCAGGCTACTGGCACTAGATGTTTAGCTGAGACATTGAGACATGCATAAGAAGAATGTGTATGACCCAAACAGGATGGTTTAATTAGTCTAAAATACTTTGTGAATCTCTTTATACAGTCTCTGAGGATGAAAGGGCAATGTTGAGCTATGTGCAGTATCTAAGCTCCTTTCCTTAAGCTCAGGGAAGACGTTGAATATAAGCTTCTTCTCCAGACCCAGACTTGGAAATGTTCTGAGGGAAAATGTCAAATTGAGCAGAGCTCCTCCACTTCTTCTCATATAGTATCCATGTGATCATAGTACCCCCACTAGCAAGGAAGGATTAGGTTCTTTGCTCTCTTGGATGGAGAGGACTTTGATCCAACAGYCCTGGGAAGATTTCTTAATCAGTAGCCCATAGGTTATGTTAATAGRGCTATGATGGATCTGTCTGCTTTGATTTTAGTACATTGCTTGAATATCTGGAACATAAAAGCCACAGATTTAAGTATCAGACCTTGCCTTAAAGTAGAAGCAGATCTAGGTGGGATCTTGGGTAGTTTCCTGAGAAAAGGGACATGGTTGTTCTGTGCAGGCCAGCCTGCACTGGCCAAATGWCCAGTGAAGACATTGGACCTAATCAGAGCAACAATCTCTAAAGTTTTACCAGAATTTGTAGCAATCACCATGTCTGCCAAAYACATGATATATTAAGTTCATATTGTGTATCACCCTTTCAAAATATGAGTCTCTGAATCATATAGAGAATAAGAGCCTGCTGAAGCAAACTGATTRAGTTCTTTCTAAACCTACACTATAAAATCTTGTGTTTTATTTGGTTTTAATTACTTCTGAGCATTGTTATACACCACAGTTTAATATATATATTAAAAAAAACCAACAAAAAACAACAAAACAACTATTCAGGACAATTTCTTGTAAATCAGGGAAAAATATTTTCTCTAGACAAGTAAAATGAATGGACCCACTTCTGTTACACACTATGTTAAGAAAGAAAGGGAGAAAGAGAATAAGAAGGAAGGAAAGATGGAAAGATGGAAAAAAAGAAACAAGGAAGGAAAGAAGGAAAGAA